>CM053571.1:42646361-42676338 GCA_028646485.1 Cryptoprocta ferox
CCATAACCAGTGAAGAAATCATCCACCCAAATTAAATAATTTCATTAAAAAATAATTTAATGCAGCTAAGTCAAAGATCCTTCCTTTGCATTTTCAGCTGCCTTCCATCTTTTTGCTTCCTCACCATCATTTCAAACCCATAAGGATACGCATGAACTACCATTTCAAACCCCATCAGTCTTTCTATATTGCTTGGCTTTTTCATTATGATAAATACTATTACTGCTGATACATATATGCACATTGGGCTCTGCAGTCAGACTAGCCAGACAAAACCCTGGTCCTGTCAATTACTAGCTGTGTGATTTTGGCAAGTTACTTAACCTCTCTGAGTCTCAGTTTCTTTACCTATAAAATGGGAATAATAATAATAATAATAATAAAGAATAATAATACATACCTACATATCTCATAAGGTTGTTGTGAGAATTAAACAAATTGCTCTATGTATAACATTTAGAACAGTGTCTAGAACCTTGTAAGTGTTTAATTAGCTGGTGGTATTCTCTTCTTGTTCCCAAACGTTTCCTTGTTGTGTTCTTAACATAATTCTATTTCCTGCCTCTCTCTCAATGCAATGTTATATTAAGTACTCTCTCTTAGTGGTTTTCTGTATTTTTTAAACTTCTATGTCAGGGCACCTGGGTGGCTCAGTTGGTTAAGCATCGGACTATTGATTTTGGCTCAGCTCATGATCTTGCAGTTTGTGAGACCGAGCCCCATGTCAGGCTCTGCACTGACAGCATGGAGCTTGCTTGGGATTCTCTCTCTCCCTCTCTCTTTGCCTCTCCCTGACTCATGCGTGTGTGCTCTCACTCTCTCTCAAAATGAAGAAACAAAAGATTTAAACTTCTATCTGAAAATAATCTTTATGTCATACTCAATACTTTATTTGAAGTGTAAGTATATCTTACTGTAGAGCAAAAGCTACATCTTAATCACTATCTCCACACATTGCTATCTTGGTGGGCATTCCTCTAGCACTATTATTTCTCAATTTTTGCCCAATATATCAGATTATTAAAATTAAAATTGTACTTGGATGTGAAACAATTCAAATATTAAAAGGACTGAGTTTATTTTACTATTTAATCTCAACATTGAATATAGCTTGGGTTTATAATCAACTTATTTTAAGTAAATAAGTATTTAATGACTATTTGAAGGAATAACTCATTTTAACATTATAAATTTAATTATGACACTAATGTAAATATTACTATAACTAGTACAACTAAATGCTTCTGCTATAAGATTGATATACATTTTGTCCAGAACAGCTTTACTCTGTGGAATATTTATTTCTGTCTCACAGAACAAGCTTTTATAATGAATCACATTCAAAAAACATTAAAAAAAGATATATGAGTATATGTTAGGAAAAAAATTGCTGATGCTTGAAGGTATTTTCCATCAAAAATTAAATATGGCACAATGGTCATTTTGTAGACTTCATTAATGAAATTGAGAAGGGATTATTAATCTCCAGTGTTAAATTGAACTTACAGTGAAAATTGATCAAGCTTCTCCTGACTCAGAAATACCCTATGGCTACTATTGATCAAAAGTTTGGGACCCTGATTATAATTCATATCCAAATACAAAAATGGGAGATAGAAATTATTCTTAAAAGGTTTCTTATCAAAACCTATTGTATTTAGCTTACTAGAGGAAGTCTTATGAGCATCAGTTTTATTGTGAAGATCCTCTGGAAAACATACCTGGCCAGGCTGAAGGCATCGTCAATCAAACCTGCTCTGTTACTGACAGAGAGAACCTAGGGGGTCAACCAGAAAAGGAAAAAAAAAAAAGGGGGAATCGCTTAGAATTAAAACAGTAGGTGTTAACATATCAAAACATATCTTTGATGAGTAAATCCAGTTTACCTCATGGTTTCTGATTAATTGATCAATTAATAGTCTCCAATTCCTTAAATCATAGTTGACTCTAAAATAGCCAGTTTGATTGATATTCCCCAGCAACCAGCTTCCTTTGTCCAAAGTTATTCTGTGGTGCTCTGAAGACAACATTTTTGGGGAGTAAAATAGATTTTAAATTTATGGGTTAAAATTATATGAAGTATATTTTCTAAATAGCAGATACTACAGTACCAATAATTAAAAGAGAACACCATCATAAATACCTAATTGAAATCTACCCTTTAATCAGTTCATCACTATATCTAGAATTCACTAGAAAACCTTTAGTTGGTTACTCATTATTACCTCAATTAATTGTTTTCTTATAATTAACATTTTTGTTCTTGATAAAACCCCATTACCTACACACAATGTTCTTCTCAAGATAAATGTAACCAAGAGATCTACTACTGTATTCATGAGGCTTCTAGTTAGATTGTATATAAATATGTGACTAGAATAAAAGAAAAGACTTTAGGTACATATTCTACTTATTTTATTCAGTAAGAAAGTGATTAAAACAACAGGGCTCATTTATTTTAAAGTCACTATTGTTCCTTGCCTTTTTTCTTGGGCTTTCTTGGAGGGACTAATTAATAACAGACTTTCCAGTATCATCAATAATGTTGGAAAAAGGAACCTCATTTGTTTAAGAATCTAATATTTCTATATATAATTAGAACAAAGATAATACATTCTGTTTACTGGAATCACTTTGGAAAATGGTAACTTGTTTATATTCCCTAGCTAATTCAATTAAAGTAAGCCAGTTAAAAAACAATCTTATAACTTAAATATTTAACTCCTTCAAATATGGTACAGATAGTGAATTCCGTTCACTTTAATGTCACACAGACTCTATTGACCTCACAGAAACATAGTTTACAATTCTAATCATTTCATTCATGTCCTCAGGATTCATGTTTCATAGAAGTTACATAATGTATTAAGTTTACTTAAAATCTGTAATTTATACACACACACACACACACACACACACACACACACACCATACACATAACGGTCTATCTAATTTCCACAATGACTCTAGACCTGAAAATGCATCACAAAAACCATTTGTGTCAGTTCTGAGTAAGATGCACAATCTCCAATTTTCATTTTGTTATCAAGGTTTTTACACATCAGACTACAAAACAGGTTTTTCATTTATTTTTCTTTTCTTTTTTTTGAAACACTGAGTTTATATTCTCTCTCAAGTAGAAGCCACACAGGAAAGGTTGTGACCCCCAAATTATTGGTTAAACATTAATGACTATTAATTGCTCAGGTCTGGAATGGGATGAGCTCATTAATCTAAAGCATGCGACATTCTGCCAATTTTTATAAATGGACAGTTAAACCAAAAATGTATACTGAACAGAAAAATCTAATCTTTAAGGTTTCAAATAGCACTTCAGTTTTCCTGCCACCTTTATAAATAGCATCTGTTGGAACAGATAAAGAAATGAGTCTCAGACAGGTTAATCGAATTGTCCAAGAAAGCTGGAAATGGTCCATCCCAGGTCTCCTGATTTTGGTGTCCTTTTCACTACATTATATTCTATTGATACAAGATGGTATAACACTTTTACTGTAATATGATATATACTTTTCACATTGTTACATTGATTTGAAAAGGAGGGAACATAGCATTGGAAGCAAGAACTAGAATAGGAGCAGGATAGTTAGATTTTTGTTCCAGTTCTCCTAGACATAAATGTTTGAACTTAGGCCACTCATAATAACCTAAGGGCTAAGTAATAGAATTTAAGGTCTCTTCCAATTCTGTGGCTCAATGGAAGAAGGAACTATTTTCCTTAATTTGAAATTTTACCCAGCTTAATCTATACTACTTAAAAAAATTAATCTATCAGATATTTCTCTAAACTATTAATAGTTCCCCAACTCTCTGATACTTTGTTTTCGTATTTTTTCAGAACTTTAATGTGCTTATCCACACAATTCCTATGAAGCTTTAGAATGTCACCCCATTTTACAGATATAAAATAAAAAATAATTAACAAAAGATACAAAATTTTTAAAAACTAAACCTTATGAAAAGAGATTTCAATTAATCATGTCAGAATTGAGCGGAAAAAATAAGATTGAAATACTGAGTATATTGTTTCTCTTAAGTAATCATAACTCTGTCTTCAAGAATACTAAGATTTTATAGTAACCCATATTTAGATTGTGATTAAATTCACAGGTTAAGAGCAAATTTGATCATTTTCATCTGAAGAGTGGTTATTTTGCGAAGAAATTACAGTATGAAAGAAACAAGTTTAAAAAAATAATCAAGTTTAATACATGAATATGTAATTTAGGTTTTTAAAACTCTAACAGTCATGGATTCTTATGATATTAATCTATTTTTTAAAGTTATCTCTTGTTCACATTTTAGATAGCTGACACAATTTAATCTCATCTGATACACTTGGCTCTAAATGGGTGACAGGCATTAGGAGTTGGCTGTTATAAGCACTGGGTATTGCATATAACTGATGAATCACTAAATTCTACTCCTGAAACTAGTATTAAGCTATATGTTAACTAATCTAAATTTAAATAAAAACTTGAAACTACAAAAAATTTAAAACATTAAGAAATTAACTTATTGAATTCAACAACTTATAGGTAGAAGAGAGACAAATTAAAATAGGAAAACAATCCCTACACCTTTTGTGTCATTTGATAAGAATAAAAAAGGCAGGCATCTACTGTTTTTAGGTATGCTATTATTAAATTGATAACTAAAACCTGAAGGTTATTACTGTTCATGAACATTTTTATGCCTTTGTTATAAATGAAATCTTTGGAGAAATGATTCCCTGAAAGATTTTGTAATAGATTTTTAAATGTCTTTTTCATTCCAGTTAATTATATCTTTAAAATGTTCTTCAAATTAACTAATGGCAAGCAATGAATTTTAAAGAGATCTTTCCCAATGGCCTAACGAGGTATGTATGGTATGTGATGAGTACCAAAATAAAAAGTATGGAAATTATATTTGAATGTTAGTAATAACAATCTAGAATTATATTTAGAATCTATCCAAAATGGCACAAAATTTAGATTATATCAAGGTACAGAGTAGTTAGAATTTTATAGTATTCTGTTTTCATATTCTATACTTTAAGAATAAAAAGAGGAATATTAAGCTTTTCTACTTAGTTGTGGCTAGTTACAGGAAAACCAGAATTTAAACCAAATAAAAAGTCAAAGTAACAAAGGCATTAATGTAAAACAAACTCAAGTATAGTAACACATAGTGTCTTTCTCATTGGACTTGTGTGAGAACCAAGTTAGAATATGTTCTGTAGAACCTATAAAGAACCATGTGTATAAATACAAAGGCAACATGTTGAGTAATTGGCACATCAGCTAAGCAACCTACCTAAATTTTAAAATCTTACGTGTGTGTGTGTGTGTGTGTGTGTGTGCGTGTAGTTTAGAGGGATTAAGTTTAGAAAAGAAACCCAAGCTCCTAAGACAATTTGGGCAAGTTATTTCTCAAGCCTTAACTTCCTCATTTGTAAAATGGGGATAAAAATAACTTATTCTAAAGGCATGCAAGTCTTATATAGGCCAGAACTACATCATTATGCTATTTTTAATGTTTACTTGTAATTTCAGCATCAATTTCCCTTTTATTTTGAATCTTTTCCAACATTTGGTATTAAATTTATTTCCTTCCATTACATATTAACTGTCAATCAATATCCAAGGTTCTACATTTATAAATGTCTGTATTCTCAGTATTTCAACAGTAAAATCAAAAGAGATAAATCCTTTACCTGATTTCAATAATTCAAAAATTTGTTTTAAAACTATTTTTAGGATAAAATGAACTATGCCTTAACTTGGAAACAATTAGATAATCACCTAAAGTGTTTTAAAAAATTGAAGCCTCAAGAGTATATGATGTTTCAAATCAAATTTATACATGAATTATTTACCAATGACTGTGTCTATGTTACTGACAATGAAAAATATTAAAGCATTGATCATATTGTCATAATTAAAAGGTGGACTTTTAAGATGCATGTTGATAAGAATTGACTAAAATAGTTTCTTAATGTTTTTATGGAGAAATATTATTATTTATACTAATTGACTATATTTTGAAAAACTAGAGAAAAAGAAGTCATAGTATATAAAAGGAGACAAGAGTTAGCAATCTTTTTCCCCCCTAATTTGTACATTGTGTCAGTTTTTTATTTGTCATCAGAATGAAGGACTTTAAGACAAAACTAAATACAGTCAGAATGAGACTGAACAGGGAAAATGGAATGGTTGGTTTTTCTTTTAGGTCCCGCTTGGAAGCTTCTTCCAGATTTATGTATTTATAAAATTTTCAAGGAACACTTACTTGGGATGGGCACTCCCAAAGGTGTGATCAATTCAACTGGGACAATATTTCATCAACCAGAAAACTCTGCTGTGATTAACGAAAACTGACACATTATACTCTGTAGGTTGCATACTGCACAACTTTGGGGTGAGGAAGTGTGCCATCAGTATGAGAGTCAATGTAAATATCATCTCCCTGAGTTATGCACTGCACGCACTATGTAGCGTGTGTATAACAGCCATGTGTATTAATATAAGTGACATTTTAGGTAAATGTACTCTTTGAAACATCATGTTGTTATTATTCCTGATTAATAATGAAAGACTGTAAGTGGAAACAACTTCTCAAATTCACCTGTGGTTACTGGTCAAGAAAATCTGTGACCCTATTCTGGGTACTCTGTGTGAAACAAGAGGATACCATGAATGATAGCATGCAAATAACTGGGGAGTTAGGGGCAATGGACCTGGGGAAAGTATCCAAAAAGAATCAGACTTGCCCTGAATCCCTACACTGCCTAAAAGTGAAGTTTTGGTCTGATCCTGACATTTTATCACTGTCTCTGCTCTCTTCCAATTGTCCCATTTCCAATGGACCTTCCAATGAGAAATGTTTTACTTGGTTTCTGAAAACTGTTCTACCCCATGTTCCTAGCAATCCTATAAAGGGATGACTTTATTTTAACAGTAAAATTAGGTTAATGACTCACTGTTTTCACTCATCATTTCATAACAAATTATGTAGATAGATAAAACAACTATATGAAAGTAAAAAAGAAGTAAAATGATAATATAGTAAATGTGAATTCAGAATCATAGTATGAATGCTAAGTCAAAGGAATGAAAAGAATAGAATAAGCAATTTAAAAGGAGAAACACCAAATTTTAAAGTAAGCATTTCAGTTCATCATTATTTGGCATACTATTCTATTGGGAGTTATGATTATAATGTAATTACACTTGGGATTATGTAATGATACAGTAGTTATGACTCTTTTATACATGATGTATATAAATAAAAGCACATATTTTCATAATATGTGATTATGTGTTAAAAATATAATAACATGAAAATTTGAATAAAAATTCAACTGGAAATACAAGCATTTATATTTCTGGTAAGTAGATTAGATTTTGCTGTAAGAACTTTTTCTGGTATGTATGTATTTTGAGCACTTACATCTCCCTTATAATAGCAAGACTGTGGGGGCAGAAACAATGTTTACTTTATTATTTATTTATTTATTTATTTATACCTCACTTATTGCAAAAAAAAAAAAAGATTTGTGGCTTCTTATATAGTGGTTATGAAATCAATTAGCAGAACACAAAGGAGTAAGAAAAACAAAGTGTGGACATACTTGACCATTTAAACCTAAATGAAATGTTGCATAAAAGATAATAATTGGCTTTTTCTTCAGTTCAATAGAAAACAGAAATTAAAGAGACCTGTTTCACAACTAGCATGAAGGATTTAGATTGGATTCAAGAAACAGCTTTTTGGCAGTGAATTGAAATAGGTTACCATCTTATTTGAAGATATTTAGAAACAGAATAGAATCTCATCTTTCTCTGCTCCTTGAGAGTTAACCCTAGTTTAGGGGATGCTTTGATGACCTACAAAGGCCCCTCCTTTCTGTCCCTATAATTATCTAATTTTATGGAGTATATCACCTTGCCATTCTTTAAAGAGCCAGTCTGGTAAAGACAAGATAGCAGAAAGATGGAATTGAAAATGTGGCCGGTGTTCCATTATTTGGCATACTATTCTATTGGGAGTTATGATTATAATGTAATTACATTTGGGATTATATAATGATACAGTTTAAAACAGCTAAAATTAGTACTACAAATACTTGGTTTTAAATTTTCTCTTTGGTATCAATGACACAAATGAATTTAATAATTATATAGGAAGATTAAAATTAGACTATGTACAAATGATTCTATGTATTTATAGAGTTGATTATCATTCTTCTATATTCTCTTTCTAATTCATCTTTATTCACATTTTTATAACAGCTGAAACCAGAGGTTAAGTTGCTAAACAATTATCTGAAACCAAATAGTCCCTGAGGGGAGAATATATATTTTACCTGTTTTGTTAGACACCCAAATAATTGCTTCTGAAGACACATGGCTTCTATTTCCTACCACAATAGTTAATGGAATCTGCCACAGGTAACTGCAAAATAAAATAGAAACTTTAAGAATAAAAAAGGTTATAACAAATAAACAATCAACATTTGCTATGCACCTTCTGTATGATTTCTATTATTCTGTTTAGGAGAACTAAAAAAAATTCCCCAGCCACAAAAGTAAGGAAGAAGTCAGGAAGATGAATTCACTTCTTCAAAGCCACTACACAGACTTAACCTGTAAGAGTTTTAATTTCAATACAAAAGGGGGATTTTCAACAAAACAATTTATCTGGCAAAAAAAAATGAGTTGCATTTTGCATTAGGAATAAAAAGTAGCTAAAATCAGTAAGTCAGAGCCCACTGTATATTGGTTAAAATCTCAAAACAACTCCTTTCTATTCATTTTATATTAAATTAATATACATTTCAGTGGCTTCATGCATTTACATATCAAAACTATCCTTATTTATTCAGATAACGATCCTAAAAATTACTATTATTACATTTTACAGAAAGGTTAATTAATATGGCACACCTAAAGTTACTTTGAAAAGTAGGAATGAAAAACGAAACTAATCAGATATCCCTAAAATCCAGGTCAATACAAAGAACATTGTAGACACACTTAATGCTCTGTTTTCTGAAATGAAATTTCCAAATTGATGTGTAAAATCATCAACCAACATGCAGGGATCAGTCATGAGTCTCAGTAATTAAGGGAAGAATTTTCTAGAATTTGACTTTGTATAGGATAAAAATTGAAGCCTATACTTGTACATGAAGTAGTATCAATTTAATCTCAAGTGACTAGCCAGAGATAAACTAGATGGTCTTAAAATAAGTTCAATGATTACACTTTGTTTCTTTCCCTAAAATATAGCCAGATTATGTTGACCTATCATTGCATCATTAAGAACAGGGGTAGCCAACAATGTCTAGTATATAAAAAATATTTATGATTTTATGGAAGAGATACTATATGAGCTCTGTAATTGGGAGAGTGAACAGATAATTGAGAATTTTATAGGAACTATATCCAGGGTTATATAAGTTAAAAATATAATGAATATGTATGGGGGGGATGGGAAGAGAGGGCATCTCCTCTCATTCTGTCATATGGAATTTGATTATTTTATCATTTCATGTTTCCCATTTACAATAAACATAATTCAGTAAAAGTAAAAAAATCCAAATGGTAAATTGGAAGAAATTCATAATTTTATGCCAATTGCCATCTTTAATATGAAAAGTTAAAATAATATGTTTAAAATTTTAAATGTATATGTTGTATTTAGTCAGAAAACAATTTTGAGTGTGAACTATATGGAGACACTATGCTGTACTACAATGGAATCTACACAACTGGTCAGGAAATAAACAACCTATAGTAGCCAAAAGTATTGTTTTCAAAGTACAAGTCAATGAAAACAATGCATGTAAGCATTTTATCAAATACCTCCAAGGCCGTAATATAATACTAAGAATATGGCAAATATTTAATAATGGTATTACTCTGAGGAAGACAAAGAGAATTGATACATATATTTCTTTAACAGCATATCTCTAAAAATAATGACTCTTTTTTGATTGAGTGAAAGCATTAGTTAAGAGATAATAACGCTTCTGATTCTCAAAGTAAATTATGAGCTCATATTTGTGTACCTAAGATTTTAAAAAAGCCTAGAAACGGAAGGCATTCCATAAATTGCTGTTGAATTGGATCAAATGGGATTAGACCAAAGTAAAACATAAGGGGCCAAATCAGTCTATGGGTAAAACAGAGATTAACTTTATGAACTTGACTTTTTGATACGTATCTTCCACATTGAGTTGGGTCAACTAAATTGTGAAGCCGAATAAGTATCAGCTAACGGGCAAGAAATATATAAAACTGATGATGTTCAAAAATCCTCAAGGATAAATATATCTTTTTAAAGCATGATCACGGAATGTGAAAGAAATACTATTTTCCCTTAATATAAAAAATATAATTTTGCATCTAGTTAGACTGTATTCTTTGAAATAGTGAAGCTAAAAATTATGATAAAATTTCTATGGCAAGCTTCAATATTTGAATTTTAGCAAAAGTGTCTAAAGTACAGAAGAAGGGATTCATATCAATACCCACATGTGGTTTACAGTCAATGGCACATACATATAGGAAACTTTCTAAATGGCACATAGCTGTTCAGGTGCAAAAGAGTTAACTATAAGATATTGGGAAACAAACATTGGGGCATTTTGTAAAACTTTGGAAATAGTCTTCTATATTTTTCCTAAGAATGTTTTTGCCTTCTGTGTGTCTGTGTGTGTATATACGCATATATAATTGTATATTCACAATGTGAAAGTCTATACAGTGCCCCAGAAACAAAATAAAAATTACAAATTACCAAGAATATCTAAAATTTGTATTCATTTCCGAATTGCTATACGATTAATCCTACATGTTATTTTTCATAACTTTCCAAACAACACATATTTGATCTTTTCACAAATTTCATTTCAAAAATCAAAGAAAGTATGGTAATTATGTTGCCTTACAGTTACAACTTAAAAGGGTGGAAGACACTAAACACTGTTGAGTGAAGTGTGGTGTGCTATAAAGAACATCTCAGCCTGCAGTGGGTTATGTTTGAAAAAAGACTAGAAAAAAGAATTTGTGAAATGTGTTTGTGTCCTAGGCACCTAAAATTTCATTTTAGCCATCTCATTTTAAGCAGGAAAATGACAAAAACAAGAACATACACAAAATGCATTTCAATAGACCTCAAAGATATTTTTTCTTTAATATTCCCCGGGACTATCTCTCTTCATAGTTCACATTTTTATAAGAAAGTAATATATACCCTAATAATCATGTTAAGGTAGACAATAATAGGTACTTATTTTAGCTTGAGTGAGAAATCTTTTTTAAAAGTGGTACCAAAATTAGGGAAGCATTAATGTAGACACCATAAACCCTTGAGAAGTTGGTGTCATTGGGTCAATAGCAAAAGGAAAATACAACTGTGGAGGTAAATATAATTCTCTATAGCACAGGACTCTGACAAGCTCCATAAGTATATGAGGAGATATTACCTAACGCTGCAGTATATTAACTTCATAAGGGGAAAAAAAACTACACAAATTCAGAACTCCCAAAGTACCTAAATTCTAGCAAATATTTAATTCACTTTTATATATCATCAAAGTTTATGCAATTCTTAGTTATGTAAAGATCTTTCTTTGCTATAATACAGTGACTACATATGACAAATATAATTACCATTACATTAAAAATGTTTTGGAAATGTTGTAGTAATGTTCTAGTATCTTTTTAAAAATTCAAGACAAAGAATTGATTATACAGGCTCAGAAAATATCCACAATTTATGGGGTTTCTTGTATCATGGGCACTGTGTTTCACTGGATCAACAGCTTGCATTGTATAATAAAGATCTAGGTAGGCTACATACGAAAGACAGATAGATTTGGTATTGAAGCTCTGACCACAAGGTTAGAGTGAATAAAATGATCAATAATATACAATTGAATACTAAATTTTTAACTGCAACCTCTGTTATTTCAAAATAGATAGAAAATAACTTTCGAGATTAAAGGGACTCCATGCATTATCTTACTCTTAATATTTCATATGCCAGTTCTCAGGGTTCAAAATTATACGTATGATTTTATAACTCTAGCAAAAGCAAAGCTCTATGGATGTTACATATACAGCCTAGGAGAAATTCTTCCTTTAAAGAGTCAGACTCATGGCTGATACATCTGATGCATGTTATAGGCTGACAGAGTATTTTTGTTCAAAATTTGTTCTGTCATTTGCGGGTCCTTTATGTTTTTCTGCATCAGTGATGTTTGTGTCAGACTGATCATTCTCAAAGGCATGGCCCAAATCTCTCTAACTTTGCCACAGTCAAGTAGTTTTTATGTACTTCCTGGCAAGGCCAGGGTTGATGCCTAAGCAGGTTTAGCCTGGGGCCAGAGGCTAGCGGATCAGAAGCAGCATTTGGCAGCTGTGTGGAATCCAGGCTGAGTAAAGAAGCCGTGACAGAGTCCAGCCCCAACAATGTGGCTGGGTAACACTGTACTGAAACAGTTGGGCTGCAAGGGCAGTTGGTTGAAGCCCAAAATATGCACTGACCAGGAGATTTAAGACAATGCTTTCCTGAATTTCCTGAATGAAATTCCAAATTTAGTCACCAGAAAACATTCATGAATTTCTCAATCACTTCTACGTATAGCCCATCTTGGAACTAACCTCCTTGGGAATGATTTCTATTCCTTTTGGAGATTAACACAAAACCAAAAACAAAAAATAATTCATGCTGCATACCTCCTAGATAATGGTGGATGATAAAATCAGGGTTCTAAATATCCCAATGTAATGGAAGACAGAATAACCAACCTAATCCAAACGCTTCACTTTATTTATTAATTTTAAACCCCATTCCTTCTGTCCCCTCCCCTTTCAGTCTTTTATCAGGGCACCTTTTAAAAAATGAAATGAAATGATTTAAGTTCTGTTATCTTTCCTTGGCTCAGTTTTTAATAAGACACAAAACAGTAAGGAAATACAAAGTAGAAAAGAAAAAAGTACTCTGTGCTGTTTTCAGTAATTAAATAAGAATTTCGAAAGAAAGTTTAACAACAAATAAAACTTCTACGTATGTTGTGTGTTTAGTGGTTTTAAACACTGAAAATGAGGGAAGAGAACATATTTTGATGCTAAGCAGCACTGATAGTTAGGCCACTTAAAAATGGATCTAGTTTGAGTTCCTTCGGCTCAGACACTAGTTGGTCTGGTTGTGGTTTTTAGTTTAATTAGTCTTTCTGGATAGTTAGTTTCTATTCTCATCTATTTTATAAGTCTCAGTTTGCTCAATTCCATTTAATTGACTTCACTTCATCTTAACTTTCTTGAATTTAATGCAATGAACATTTACAGGGAAAAGTAAGAAATCACATATTTTTCTAAATCACCATGATAATTTAAACTCTGTCTTCTTAAACAAAATAACTTTGGTATGCTGTCACTTTGATGGTTAAAATATCTGGAAATGAAGGTAAAAGAGGAATCAAAATGAAAACACCATATGTAAATAAAGAAATTAAAACTATATTTCACTTACATTTTATAATCATGTTAGGCAATCCTTTTTAAAATGTTAAAAACACAAAGTGAAACATATGAATAAAAGCAATTGTTTTTTCATGTAAAGGAGTGTTGTACCTGTTATTTTGAAGTTCAAGTGCTTTAGTTTTAGCACTGATGTCATAAATAAAATGTTGTTGGGTAATTATTATTCTATTTTCTGCTGTTGTATTTCCCAAGATGGTGATAACAGGATAACCCATCTGGAGTGTCCACTGATCCATTACTTCTTGTATATTTACATATTTTCCATTCCTTTTTAAAGCCTTTATAACCAAAATTATATAAATTAGTTTTATAAACATGAATTATAAACATAATTAACATTAAGCCATTTTTATTTTTACCTTTATGATTTACCTAAGTTTGAAAACATGTAAAATCAGTGAAGCCAATATAATGTGTTAGTAAAATTAATCTTCTTGCCTTAAGTTAAGCTTCATGCATACAGATAGAAATGAAAGCTTTATTAACATCAAAGTTTTTACTTAATGGAAAATAAAATATATTTTATTGTTAAAACAAGTACTTGCAGCATCATTAAGTATCCCCAATATGTTTAGTATCAAACTTAAATGTTTGTTATTTACCTATAGAAATAAAACTACTTTAACATCAATATTTCTCTCAAACATGAGTGCCTGACACTATATTAATGTTATATTTCAGAAGTACTGTCTTGCTTGAAAGTAGGCAAGGTACTTTTTACTACCATTTATAGTTTAAGTAATTTTAAACCCCATTATTTTTATAATATAATATATCAAAATTAAAACAATAAAGCAATATGAGGAAAAGGGAAATATAAAAGTAAAAACAACTGTCAGTGCCAATAAAAGTTATGAATGGTTTTTAAACTCAATTTAAATATTCAAGAAGAGGTTTTGGTATTTGAGCTTCCTATACGTTACCTCTGATAGTGTATTCCAGAGATCATTTCTGGCTGCATTGCCATACTTATGAATGGTTAAATAATCCTACAAAGAATATAAAATTGTAATTACAATTTGAAGGCTGAGCGATTTCCAGTAAACACACTTATTTCTCAATTCAATTAACCATTTCTATTTTTTAGCATTGCATTAGTACAAAGACAAAGAGAAAGGCATGGGAAACAAAGAATCTCATTTTAAAATATCCCAAAGAGATTTACCTATAACATATCTCTTGATTAAGTCACCAAGCAATACTGCCATCTTAAAAATTATCTTCATAGCCATAATCCCTTCTTATGGATTCCCATGGTCAAAGACCTTCCTCTGATTTAGCAAATCGACCTGAGGCAATTTTAAAGAAACTATCTCTGCAGTGAAATATTTAGAAGACACTTCCCCATCAGGCCTTCCTGTTGAAATGTTGGGGGAAAAAAAACAAAAAAAAGAACTGTCTTATGGAAAAGAAAAAAGAACAGCAAAATCCTGACTGATACACACTGATATGAAAACAAATTGCTTTGCCAAAAGAGTGATGACCGTCTCCAAAACCTGTCCAGCTCCCTAGTCTCTCAGCAAAGGGCAGGCTGTTTCATACAAAAAAAAAAAAAAAAAAAAAAAAGATACACACTTATTTCCATGAGTTTGAACAAACATTAATATTTAATAAGAAATAGTCAATCCTACACTTAATATTTTTGAGCATAAGACTTCCATTTCCCAGTTTCCATCATTAGTAGTTAAATCTACACACTTTCTATCTACTTCATGCCTGTTTCCTTCTACGAAGCCTGGTTTATGTCACTGTGAATATGTTATTTAGTTATGGCTAATTGGCGTCATTCTTTTCCTGAATCCAAAGCTGAAAAAATGAATAGAAAATAGTATTTTATATTATAAAACAGAAGGGCCCCTCCATTAGAAATTCCATCATCTCTACAACATGTAGGCAGTAGACAAAATCCTAATTTACATCACAGTACTGAAAATGAAAAAAAGAACTTGCTGACTCTTTTCAGTACTTTACATAGAGTGGAATACTTTGGGGATAATTAAACTTGGGGAAGAAATTTTTCTGAAATACAAATTGTAGCACCTGTGACAGATTCAGCCTTGTTGGCAACTCGCAGCACAGCAAATGGCAACTCCCACTTAATCAGACTCTAAAGATGCAGTGCCCAACACGAACTTAGCAACCACAAATCCATCACTGTCATCAGGTGTTATGAATAACTTTATTGAAAAAAAAATGCAACCCTGAGTAACCAATCTGAATTCCACTTTGGCTGTGAATATGCCATATGAGTCATTTTCCATTAGAACTCAGGGACCATGATTTAAATAAATTATTTGAGATTTAACTGTCAGAATTATCTTTTATGCCTTTTTAGCACTTACATGAATAAATTTGGGAACAATGGGAATTATGAAACATAAATTTGAGTTTTATTTTAGTGATGCAATGATAAAATGTATCAAAATAGAACTATTTATTTCTTGGATTCAGTTTATGGATAGTGCTGGTAGGATAATCCCAAAGAGGGAACAAAGGAATACTCCATGGACTTCGAAAGGTCCAATACATAACTACAAGATTCTCTTCACAGACAGACTAACTATTCATGTTATGAGTTGATCTTGGCCCAATAGGGACCATCAACTCAAGTTCTTGGTTCCCTCCCCAATTCAGAATAAAGCTCAAATTTACATTTCAAGCAGGATGAAATGGCAATTATCCAGGCTTAGGAAGCAGCTCTGACTTGCTTGCCTCAGAATTCAGGACAGAAAGTGTCTTCTTGGATTCTCACCAGTCCCAATCTTCAGGTGTTCTTGGAATTCTAAATATGTCAACTCTTTTTTCCAAAAAGAAGAGAAAACCCCAAGTGTTTTCCTTAGTTATTTTAGCCTTCCTCTTGCATGAAAATAGTCATATTTTAAATTAAGGAAATTTTGTTTTGTCCTTGTCAAATTACAAAGAAAATGACAGGATCGTAAATGTGTTTTTTTTTTTTTTATGATCAATCATTTATTTATCAATTCATTCCACAAAATGTAAGGTGTACTTCTCATGTGCTGGTAGCTTTCATGTGCTGGGGGAAGAGTGGTAGAGAAAAGGCCACTGAAAACAATGGCAGATATTAGATGTGATTTGGAAAGACAGTTTCTGTGACTGAAACTGTAGGAGTCTTGGTACAAAAACTACCTGACAAGATGAATTCAAACATTTGGTATGTGATTAAATAAGATCTTAAGTTCCTTCCAAATCTACAAGTCGATGAATATGAAGATGGCTGGAGTTACAAATATGAAATGGAAATCGATGTTTATAGGTATGTGGATGAAAGTCAATCAGCAGTAGACTTTACATTATGATATAAAGTAGGAAAGGGTTTTAATATTAGCTGTGAAAAGAATACAGTGTTCTCAGAAATAGTAGAGTTGTTGAAAAGAACAAAGATAACTGCTAGAATATTCTTAAGGGACAAAACTGATTAAAAGTTAAAAGCCCATTTAGCAAAAGTATATTCTGATACATAAAATGCAAGAATGGAAGTCTGACTATCTTTGTTCAAGTCCACACCCCAACACTCCCTAGTGATTTGGCAAGTTGCTTAACCTCTCCATGCCTATCTTCACACCTATAAAATGGGGATAATAAAAGTACTTGTTTCATAGGGTTATTCCAGGAATAAATGTTTTAATATCTGTACAGAATTAGAAGAGAAAAGAGGGCCTAGGATACAGTAAGTATTCAGTAGACATAAGCTACCATAATCTTTGTAATAATTTCAGCCTACTAGTTGGAAACAGAGTAACTGAAGGAAAAACACCACTGACCATAATAACCAAAGAACAGAGCACATGAAAACTACAATATTTGCCTCCTTTTTATAGTGTTGTGTGGGTTGCTTTATATTTTATCTCATTCAATCCCATGACATTTATGGGATAGATATTATCATCATCATCTAATAAATCAGAACAGTGGAACTCAGAGACTCCAGCCCCTGTCCGAACCCCATACCTGTGCACACAAGTGCTGATCCAAATCCAGTATCTGCGAGATGTCCCACAGACAGCTAAGAGCTGCTCAAAGCTGAACTCACTGTCCTCCCCTGTATCAGCTCATTTTGACAACCCTTCTCCGGTGACAACCCTTCTATCCACCTCAACCAAGGAGTCTTCTTGGATGCCTCTCTCTCCCTTTCTACCACATTCAAGTAATGATCCACATTCCAACTATTCCCTCAAGGTTCCCCCTTCCTTCCTCCTATTTGACACCGTCTCTGGATGTTCCTGAGAGGAACTGCCACTGTTCCTGCCCTGTCCCCTTCATATTGCATCTCTGCCATGCAGCCGGAATAGCTTCCATCAAATGCACACATGGATCCCTGCTACATTCAGAATACAGTCTAAACACCCTAATGGGACTTAAAATGCCTCTCGTGGTCTGGTCCCTTTGGGCTTCTCCAATCCCACCTGTTACTTTGTTGCTCCCTACCTCAACTTAGCCACTTCCTGCTTTCTGCAGATGTCTATTCATAGTCTCTCCCTTTTCTAGTTTGCTGCACAAGCCCTTCACTACGTATGCTTTTCTCTTTTGCCTACTTCAAGTCAGTTCAATCTCCAGGACTCAGGCTTGATCCATTTTTCCCAGGAATCCTTTCTTGCTCATTCCCACCCCTTCCTAATTCTGAGTTAAGTACCCCTCTTATAATCCCACTCATTATATCATAAAAAAGCATCTGTCACACTGTGTTCTAATTGCTTGTTCATTAGTTTGACTGCTCATGTACTCTGTAAACTCCATGAGAGTAAGGTCCCTGTTACTATTGTTGATCACTGCTTAGCCAGCATCTATGTGCCCAGCTGGGGACACAGCAAATGCTGAATATATTTGTGTGACTCCTGACTTTCCTTATTCAATATGCCTTCCTGTGAACAACTGACAGCACTGTAAAGAGCCATGCCTTATATCCATCAGGTTCCTCCAAAATGTCATATTTAAACACTAACATAGAACGTAAGTTATTATTTCAGTGCGTATTTGTCAGATATATAACTCGTATTGATAGATGCAATTGCATATGATATCATCAAAAGACTGAACTATTGGGTCTGAGACCATTTTTATTTTACTTTCTTTGCTAACAAGTGACATGATCCACAACCTGTCATGCACAAAAGCCAGTGGGACTAATAAGTAAACAAGGAGAAAAGTAAAAGGTGAGCTGAGGAAGGAAAGCATTATTATCTTTTAATATGTTTACATGGGATAATTATGCTTTCCTAGTAATGAGCCCTTTAGCACATTAAAACGGAGGACAAACTGCACAAAGGATTTATTCCTCAGGACATAGAGGGACAGTTTATTAAAAACCAAAGATATATGGACCGGTTTATGTATGTTTAGCTGAAATTACAAAAAATCCACCCTAGAATGACCTTTTTAATGACAAGAATTAGTCTTTCCTACTATAAGAAGGTAAGGCAGGTGCAGCTCTTTTCCTCCAGAAGTTGTTTGGCCCCAACTTTACTTGTGTTTTGCCTTCATCTTCAGTTTTGTGGCTAGATTGTACAAGTAATCCCAACCATCAAATTCAGACATGACATTGCACTGAGGAAACAGAATTTCTTCATAAGAATCTCTTTTTAAGAATCAAGAAAACTCTTGTGGTGCCTGAGTGATTCAGTCACTTAAGCACCCGACTCAACTTAAGCTCTGGTCATGATCTTACAGTTTGTGAGTTTGAGCCCCGCCCTGAATCCCTGCTTGGGATTCTCTCTCCCTCTCACTCTGCCCCTCCCCAGCTCACTCTCTCTCTCTCTCTCTCTCTCTCTCGCTCTCCCTCTCTCTCTCCCCTTCTCCCTTCTCTCTTTCTCAAAATAAATAAAACTTTAAAAATAAAATAAAATAAAAAAAAATTAAAACTTCCTCTCAGTTCCTTCATCAAACTCTCCGTGATTCCCATTTATCAGAATCACATCATGTGCTCTAGTGGAAATGTGTTAATGAAGCTTTAGCGGGTATTGCTTTGGGACTGCACAAGGCAGGACCCAGTCCTGTGTTTTCTCCAATGAAATAAGAGAGGCAAGTCTGGGCCTCAGTGACACTGGGAAGTAGGAGCCCTTGTACTTGTAAGACTAGTCTGGGAAATGCCAAGTAAATTCAGGCATCGATTTTTCTGCCTATGTGACAAGAGGGTTGAAGCAAGAGTTTGAAATATTGTTCCTTTCTATTAAGAATAATTGTACCTCAAAAATTTGTAGTGGGCATTTGTCATTCTTTTGGCTTTCCAGCATTTAAACACCACGTTTATATGGGGGCAATAAGTCACCATGGAATCCTGCAGGAAGGTGAGGGCTCCACCTCCTACTTGCAGTGGAAGGGACAAAATAGTAAATACTCCCTTCTCCACTCTCCCTGGCTGCTAAATCATGCATGTGTGCCCTGGGCTTTAGAGTAGATACTTCATCCCGGGACCATGAATCCTGCAGGACCAATGCAAAGAAGCAGGAACAGTTGAAAGATTATCCCCTGGGATGGTAACACTGAGGGTCCAGAGGCAGCCATGCTAATGGTAGCAGCTGAACCAGCCATTCCCCTGGCAGGACCCTGGAGAGGTTTCTTAGTTTCTAAGTCCCCTTTAGTCCTACCACACATTTTGTATGCCTGACTCTCCAGCTTTCCCAATGATTCCAAGGGCTACCCCACACCCTTCCAATAAATTCCTTTTTGCCTAATTTAGCCAGAGTTTGTCTCTGTGGCTTGAAACCCCAAACCCTGACTGATCCAATACTAATGGGGGATATAATCAAAACAAATCCAAATATCTTAATTTTCCTGGCAACCTCAGAAAGAAAAGTAGAAACTCTCTCATACAACTTATGCAAAATGAAAAGCAAAGAACACCTGGTTTTACTGAAAACATCTTCTAACCTTTCATTGTGTTGTAAACAGTAGGTATGAGGGGAAGGAGGTAGATACTGAGGTTAAAAAAGAAAAAAAGGAGGCAGACAAAAAGATTGGAAAAAAGTATACAAGTTCCACAGACAAAAGTGCACAAGAGAGTATCAAAAAAATAAATAAATAAAACTAAGCTAAACTATTGTCTTAAACAAAGCTTCTAGAGTAGGAGCTTTTAACCTGGGAACCTAAATCTCAAAACTTAAATATTTGTAAGTCTGTGCATTATTAGAGTAGGGTGATTTTAAAGAGAGCCATAGGCAATAAGAAAGCAGATTAGGGGCGCCTGGGTGTCTCAGTTAGTTAAGTGTCTGACTTCAGCTCAGGTCATGATGTCACATGACATTGAATGAGTTCAAGCCCCATGTCGGTTTCTGTGCTACAGCTCAGAGCCTGGAGACTGCTTCAGATTCTGTCTCCCTCTGTCTCTGCCCCTCCTCCAATGATGCACTTTCTCTCTCTCTCTCTTTCTCTCTCTCAAAAATAAATAAACATAAGAAAAAGAAAGAAACAAAGAAAGAAAGAAAGAAAGAAAGAAAGCAGATTAAAAGCTGCCAGATCATAGCAATGTTATACAGGGTTGGATAAAACACATTTGAAGCCTGGGTCACACACTTCAGAGGATGTTTTACATTCCCTGATCTTGAGAAACAGTAACAAGGACACCAAACCAGGGACAGATGACCAACTAACACACAAGAAAGTTAGACTACGTTATAGATTAGTCTATAGCTACAGATGTAGCTAGCTAGATTAAAATATTATTTTGGTTCATATCTGAAAACTAGCTGGAGATTATGATATTAAGTAAAAATGAGTAGCAAAGCACTAGAAAAGCATTATATGCAAAATAAAAGAATGTTTACATTTTATTCTAGGAGATAGGCACCAAGGATGAAAAGATATGAATAATGATTAAAACTTTATTATTAAATTATAACAAGTTTCTAAGAAGGAAACCCAGGAAAAGAGGAACCACCACCAAACTTTTCAAGTACAGGAGTGTCTGGCCACCAGACATAGTAGAAAATAAGAGGTATTTAGGAAAGAAAGTTATTTGAATAGGTAGAACAAAATAGTTGAAAATCAATTATACCATTGTTTGCATGCCATTTTTATTTTGATTTTTAAAATGTGTGTTTCACCTAGATTTACTTTTTAGAAGTTGGTTACTTAGATATAGGAGTATTCAGATATTTCTCTAGGAACAAAAGGCATTTTACATTAGTTTTAATGTGTATTATTTTGTAATTCTTAATATGTATAATTTCGCAAAAGCAGTATACTTTCTTAAAGAGTTGCCTAATGTGTATAATTTTATAAAAGCACTATACTTTCTTAAAGAGTTGCAAAATATACTAGAAAAATCAGAAAACTTTAAATCAGAACAACTTGCTAGCACATAAAGGACGTTTGTCTTAAATTATAGACAATGGCATATTCTCACCTCAGTTTTGTTTTCACAGATCTCTTATTTAGTAATTACCTATCATGCTATCAATACCTCAACACCAAAGAACATCACCAAAGGCGTAATACTGCCATTGCTGAATTTGTACATTCCGGAACAAGTTGACAGGGTCCTACACCTGTCAGTGAAATAATGTGAATGTAAGTCTAGAGGGGTGTGCTGGGGTACTAAAAAATATCCCCACCTCTCACTTCTGCTGCTAGCTTGAAATATTACTGAGACATAAAACGAATCTACTGGTAAAACTGAAATTTGTGAATTGCTTTTCTTGAATGCCCCGGTAAAGGACTTTGACCACAACAAGCTCACAAAATAGATAAATTATATTCTGACTGGTAAAAATACACTGCCTTTTGTAAATCAAGACGCCCACGGACTATAGGGTTTGTACATGGAGTTCCTCACTTCCACTCCTTTTCTCATTCAGACCTAGCACTGGTGACTAGTTGAGAAAAAAATGCATCTCAATTGATAAAGAAGTGTGTGTATATTTAGAAAACTAAATAGGAATTCAGGCTGATCCTTGTCAGCCATGTGATCTTGAGTAAGGTATCTATTTTCTCTAAACTTTAATTTCTTCACCTGGAAAGGGTAGATAATATAATACTTACTTGAGAAGACTGTGCACAGAAAATGACATAAAACAAGTAGAGCACTTAGAAAATATGCTTGCCACATAAGGACCCAAAAATGTTAGTTATTTTAAGACCAAGCTCAAGGGGGAAAAAAGAAAAAAAAGTCCTAGAGTCAACATCTTCAACCTCACTCCAGGAGAAGTCAAAATATCCTAGAGGCTCAAGGGAGGGAAATTATATGGACAAACTGGAAGGAAGTAAGTGCTTAAAGGAATTTTTTTAAAAGTTTATTTATTTATTTTAAGAAAGACAGAGAAAGCGTGAGCAGGGGAGGGGCAGAAAGAGAGACAGAGAATCCCAAGCAGGATCCACATCAGCAGTGCAGAGCCCGATGCAGGGCTCAAACCCACAAAACCATGAGATCATGACCTGAGCCAAAATCAAATGTCAGATGCTTAACCAACTGAGCCATCCAGCCTTTCCTGAGGGATTTTTTTAATTTTTAAAAAGTAAAAATTCAAGAAAAAAAATTGAGGCCACAGCTTTTTACGTTTGAGGAAAGCTTAGAAACCTTTCCCCTCCCAGGTCTGCATAAAGAAAGAGACTTGGGGGGCTCCTGAGGTGTGTAGTCTAGTGCCCTATTTTTAACCGAGCTCTGCTCTCATCAGGTGACAAGCCACTGATTGCTTGTGACTTGGGGTGGCTCATGAAATAGGGGTACTCATTAGTGCCCCTCAGCACAAAATAGCCATACCTAAGTTGGCACTAAAACAGCAAAAACACTCACATTTAGGTGACCACAAAGACAAGTCTTGGACAAGATATATACCAAACATTCAAGCAACATGTGCTATCTTACTTCTTTCCCATTTACTAATCAACCCACTCCATGAAACCAGTCTGACTGTATATCAGTGTGGATGAGAACAAAGGCTCTTCATCATATGCTCCAGACTGAAGAATTTCTCTGGAACATCCTCATATTAATGGGCATGACATTAGGAGAATTCAGTAAGGACAGATTAAATTTCCCATAGGGTCTGAAGCACGGGGATTTCTTTTATTCAGTGTTAAAATCATACATACTTGTTAAGACACTGTTTATCAATGGCAGGTATTTGTCTGTTAGATCCTGTTTTTGTATCCCTGAGACATAATTATCTTTATCATTTCATAGCAAATAGCCTCATCTCCTTTGATGCTCTGTCCTTCAAGGATTCTAGTTGGCAAAACCCCAATCCTGGATGAATCCAAGTATTTGCCTTCTCCAGATCTGCATCATGCCGCTAAGCATCATGGGAGAAAATAACGCAATCAGTTTAGTTTTATTATAAATTCATAATTCCCAAACTCAAATAGGCACTCAATACAACAGCCATGCCATCCTACCCTTCCCAATCCTTAGTCTTCAAACCGCTTCAAACCACTCTCCCACCATCACCTCACTTTCAGCTACTGACCTTGCAAAAAAAAAAAACAGAAAAAATAAGATTCATCCGTATTTCCAAATCCCCAAATTTACTGGAAGTATATCTCCTATCAAAGAGGAGTTTTGCTCTTTGTTTGTTTGTTTTTTACCTTCTCAGGGACCAATGTCCCAGTTATCTCTTACTTCTCTAGGATTTATCATGCTCTTTCTATCCTGACTCCTTCTCTACCAGTCTAACTAGTACAATAGTCCCCCATCTTTAAAACAAAGCAAAATTTTTCCTTAGCCTTGTCATCCTCTATCTACCTATCTTGATTTTCTTATCTCCTTCCTTGGCAAATGTCTCTAAATGTTACACTACATACACGGTTTCCACTCGGACATTTCCCCCTCACTCAATTAACCCATTCCACGGATATCAATAAATTTCCAAGCTGCCAAAAGAAACACTTTTCAGTTTTTACTCCATCTCTCAGCTGCATTTAACCTCATTGATCATTTTCTGAGTCTTGAAATAAGCTTTTTGCTTTCCTTGGGGGACACCACACCCTTGGTATTCTTCCTGCCTCTCGGCTTCTCCGTCCTCAGTCTCTAGCCTGGGCCCCTCGTCTTCTCTCAACCTCCAACAGTTACATCTCCACAGGGGTTGTTCCCAGACCTTTAACTCACAAATGTCAAGATCATTCTTAGGTATCTCTTCTTCCTCACCTCTCATACACACCCTTCATCCAATCTATCCCTTGGTCCATTTATTCTACCTTCAAAAAACACCTGGGAGGCACTTGGGTGGCTCAGTAGGTTAAATCTCTGACTCTGATTTTGGCTCAGGTCATGATCTCCTGGATTGTGAGATTGAGACCCACATCAGGCTCTGCACTGACAGCATGGAGCCTGCTTAGTATTCTCTCCCCACCTCTCTCTTTGCCCCTCCCCTGCTTGTTCTCTCTCTCTCTCTCAAAATAAATAAATAAACATTAAAAAAACATTTTGAATCTATCCATGTCTCTGTGTATCTACTGACTATTTAAGTTGTCATTATCTCTCATCTGAATCTTCAAATATCTTCCTAATTTTATTACCTGATTCCTCTCTTGGTAGGCAGATTGCCCCAATCCCAATGTATTATTACAAGTTGCCAGATAACTGTTTTAAATATACATGGAGCCACATCACATCCCATGTTTTGTAGCATCCCGCTGCACTCAGAATAAAATCCAGCCTCCTCAGCACAGTCTCCTTTGGCACTGTGTGATTAGTTCCTGCCCTTCTCTCCCACCTTCTCTCTTGTCTGTACTAACTCTGCTCAGCCACACCAGTTTCTTTCTTTTCCTTGAACTTACTCAGTTCTCTGCCCCAGCCCCTTGCATAGGCCCTTCCATATTTCCAAAATGATCTCCTTCCTCCCCTAGCCTTTTCTCACCTTCAGACCTCAGTACACATGACTTCTTCTCAAGAAAGAGTTCCTGAACACCCAATCTAAAATTAGTTGACCCATCTACCCATATGTTCTCTCACAGTGTTCTATTTTTTTCCTTCCCAGCATTTCTCACATTTAGTAAATATCTATGTATTTGCTTTTTTTTTTTTTTCCAGCTTAGGGTCAATCTTATCCTGTTACATATGATTCAAGAGATTCAGGCCATATCTGCTGTGTACAGCATGCTCTGAATACTCAGTACTTATCCTGGCATCTGACATAGAGTAGGTATGTAATAAGTTGGTGTGGAATAAAAGAATAACTGGACATGACTTATGGGGGAGCAGCATGTACAGTGGATATAAAAACTAAGCACAGCTGGTGCAGGAAGTGAAATCACAATTTTGGTTTATTAGCACAAAGCATTAAGAAAAGATTTTAATACTCTAATGAGCTATTGCCCTTAAGGGGAAAAAAATCTATAAAATAATCGCAGGAAGAGATCTTGAGCAGAAGAGAGTAGGTGAATATAAGAGACTGATTGCAAAAGGAAATGAGATTCGGTATGACACATGAATTCACCATTTCTTTGTGTGCTGTACTAGCACAGAGCCTTCTCTTCCATAGACAGAAACACAGAGGGAGATCAAATGTTTTGAATGCGTTTAAACGTTTTGTAATTTATTTTCCAAATATATGACTTAGGGTAGACTTTTAGCACTCCTCCTAAGTCACTAATTTATAACATGTGCTTTTTCACAATAACACTGAAATCTTTATATATCATGGGGAAATAAATGCATAATAAATACGTTATGGTTTATTATTTTTATTTTATAACAATTTACACAAAATTATGAAATGAGAGTAAAACTTCAATCTTCAAATGGGTAAAACACATGGATGATTATGTCACCAAAGAATGAAATGCAAGAGAACATAAGAAAAGTTTTCAACATCTTTTGTGATAAAAATATATACACCGAAATAGAAATTGGGTAATCTTTTACTTACTAAATTAGTAAGAAAATTATTTTGAAAATAATATCCAATGCTGTTTGCTTAGTGTGTTATAAAAAGAGAACTTTCAAACTTTACATCTACCCCTACATATTGGCTTAACATTTAAAGAAAAATTGATAATATGATTCCAGAAATGGATATAAAGAGACAGCCAAAACATAATAGGAAGATACATAATTTAAAGACCATTACAGTGCTGTTTGACAAAAATTGGAAAGTGATCTAGATGGTCTCAAACAAGGAAAAAGCTAAATATATTATGGTATACCTAGTATTAAACTATGTAATAGCATCACCAAGCAATTATGAAAATATGAGCAACAAGAAAAACCATCTTCCCAACTTAGGAGGGTTCTTTTTGCATCAAAATTGACTACGTTGCCAAATATGTAGTCATAGGCTATTACATGAAGGCTCTGAAAAGGGCACATAAAAGAAAAAGAAATTGTTGAAGGAAAGAAAAAAAAACTGCTCATGAAATAGTTAAACAGGTTAGAGGAAAAGAATGCTTGTAAGGTAAGTGTATTGTATCCTGAACTAGCAATCTGATCAAATGGTAGAGCCTTCAAAGACTGAGAGACATTTTGCAGATAGATGTACCGATTGGGTGTGCATATTTAAAGACTGGTGTGCATTTACACACATAACAGCATATGAATATACATACTCATCAACAAAATGTGTCTAATAATTTCACAGATACGTTTTAAATAAAGTTCTCTTAATTTTTTTATACTTATTTCTGAGAAAGAGAGAGAGAGAGAGAGGGAAAGAGAGAGAGCAAGCAAGCAGGGGAGGGGCAGAGAGAGAAGGAAACACAGAACACAAAGCAGGCTTCAGGCTCTCAGCTGTTAGCACAGAGCCCAACATGAGGCTCAAACTCAGGAACTGTGAGCTCATGACCTGAGCCAAAGTCGGATGCTTAACCAACTGAGCCACCCAGGTGCCCCATAAATAAAATTATCTTAAACATCATTTTATAACACCACCTCTCTTTAGCTAAAATACATAAAATATCTTAAAGCCTGAACTAACAGGTAAAAGAAAACCAATGAATATAACTTTCTAAGACTTCCCGTTGAGCTTCATAAATGCCTGCAGGATGACCAAACAGAGACATATGTCAGTAATAATAAAGGCTTTTTAGTTAATGCTGGATGGTCACAGTGGTCAGTTAACAACATTTAACTCAGAGGCAAAATGATGAGGATTCAATCAATAGCTGTACTTAAACAAATTAATTGAACCTGATGAATAGAAGTTATTTCTTTCTAAGAAATATGAATAACTATTGCTATTTAATTTTTAAAGTATTTGCTTTTCATAGAGATAGTATTCTTGATTCTCAAATCCATGGAATCTTTCCTTATAATTAATTTTTTCTCTGTCTAACATCAATTTTAGCCTTATGGTCAGGAATTTAATAAATTAAATGATAATTAGGTCAAATCCAATGATTAAAACCGTCAGCAGTAATAACATTATTATTATATGGTATTGAATGATCACAACAAATTATTATAAAGTGTTAACCTTTCTATCTATAGTATGTCTAAAACTGCACAGCGATTTAAGTGAAACATGGAAAAATCAGAGCAAAAACTGTGTGTGGTTATTCATTTTACATTAAGCATGATTCAGCCACCATCTGGATGAAAACACAATACTATCTCTTTGGAAAGGAAATTAACTTCTACACACTGTCTCGTTCCTCTATTATTTTATGACTTTTCATTTTTCTGAAAAATCTACATGCAAGGGAGCAAACACTCTCTCACAAATACAAGCTGGAAGTTATCGAATAAAAATCCTGTGTACACACGTTAACATATAACATCTTACTGGAACACAAGTTGTTGAGTATGTTGTTGCTACTAATAATCCCTCTGGCTTTGTGCCTGTCATTACCTTCAGGCTATCAGAATTTTATGAGCACAAACCAATAATAATGATATTTCCCTTTTGCTTTTTATCCACACCTCATTGCCCTACATTGATTTGCATAAGCAATTTCTACCTTGATAATTGGAGCCAAACATCTTGTTCTGGGCTACCTTATGGAAAAGAGCAGTTAAATACTAATCCAGAGAAATCTTTCTTATTCAGCCATATTTTAGATAATATTGAATTGCCTTCATTGGTTGAGCAAGAAGGTAACTCATTTTCTGACATGGATTTCAGGTTTTGAGTTTATATCAAGCTTAACAATGATGTTTCTTAATAATTTCAGTTCCCTGGTGTTGACTCATAATAATAAGAAGAATGGTTTTGTGAGGTTCAAATCATTAAAACAATATTGTTTTGTTTAAAAAGAAAAAGCAATAGTGCTATGTACTAATTATTTTTTGGTAGCTACTGAGTCAATCAATGTTATCTGAGGATTCTGTAATTACAGCTTTATTCTTTTATTTCTAGAAAAATCAGAGAAAAAGAGATAAATATAACTAGAAGATTAAGACAAGTAAAAATGATATAAGAAATGTCAATGTCATGTAAAAAAATTCTATCTAAAAGAATCATTACCTGAATCACTTCAGAAATAAGCCTATAATACTTATGTAGAATGAGGATGTGATCTATAGGAACTTAAGTTATAAAAACAAAATAAAAGAACTAGTTCCTAATTTACCGATCATATGCATAAGCA
This sequence comes from Cryptoprocta ferox, assembly GCA_028646485.1. Taxonomy (NCBI): domain Eukaryota; kingdom Metazoa; phylum Chordata; class Mammalia; order Carnivora; family Eupleridae; genus Cryptoprocta; species Cryptoprocta ferox. Next base: position 42,675,392 of record CM053571.1, read on the forward strand.
TTGCTATGTGTGGGTGAAAATTAACAAATATGCACTCAAACAATAAGATTCCCAGAAAAAGAAAGAACTGTCAAATGATTCAGCAATAACTAAACAGTATTAGGGTTGAACATGGAGTGAACTATACTCAGGAGAATACAGTGTCACCAAAACCAACTGAAGAAAGTCGTTTAAAGCACTTTTGGATACAGATGGTGGATTGAACAAACCCATCTAATTTTGCTCCCTCCCAAAACCTAACTAGAATTACTCTTAGTGTATGGGTATAAATTCTTTGTGATGCCTAAATATCTTGATTTTCTGAAGTATAGCAGTGGGTTTTCCTGACCTTTAGTCCTCTAACCCTCCCAACAGTTTTAGAAAATTCGTATACTCTGTGTTACATCATTTTCTTCTTGAAATACCTAGAATATTCAGATCATGTCAAGATCTCACGGTTTGTGGATCAAGTCTGCATCAGGCTCTGCACTACCAACGCAGAGCCTGCTTGGGATTTTCTCTCTCCCTCTCTCTCTGTCCCTCTGCTACTCACATTCTCTCTATTTCTCTCAAAATAAATTAAAAAAAAAGAAAATTTAAAAAAAGTAAATGTTATCCCATCTTACACTTAATAACAAGTACCACTGATAACAAATGAAGTAGAATCTACAAGTAAAACTTTTTTATTAATTATAAGTGATATAGCCACTGTTGTGAAACTTCCAAGTTACATGGCATTTAAATCATGAAATTGTCTTAATAACATTCAGAAATTTAGTAAGATTTAAGGCATAAGTAAATATATTTAAGCATTGGTAAAGGTAATTTGTATGAATTCAATAAACTTATGTAGCATGGAGTAAACTTGAAAAAATATTTTTCCAACATACTATTTATAAGTGACAGAATAATTAGCCTAGTGACTGAGTTAGAAAACACTAAAGGCTGACATATGAGACATGCTTTTA
>CM053571.1:42676838-42871225 GCA_028646485.1 Cryptoprocta ferox
ACTTGAAAAAATATTTTTCCAACATACTATTTATAAGTGACAGAATAATTAGCCTAGTGACTGAGTTAGAAAACACTAAAGGCTGACATATGAGACATGCTTTTACTCCATTTCTACCGAAGTTCACAGTAGCTGAGTGAATGTATCAAAAAAAGACTGCCCACTTATGAAATGTTAAATAAAGTTTATATCACCTAAAAAAAAAAAAAAAGAAAGAAATACCTAGAATAGTTTGGTGTTGCTACTATATTAGGCGTCAAGAGTAATATGTTCCAGGAAAAGACTCTCAGAGATGGGAAATTTCCATCTGTATTCCTGTCCTGGTAATCTATGGTTTTCAGGGTCAAATTTTCTTAAATCATTATCAACAATTGTCTAAATTGAAGAACAGGCTTTGGGAAAACAAATGATTGCTTCAATAGAACATTATCAGAGAATAGAGAATTTCAGTCTTCAAGATCAAAGGCTATTTTTGACTAGACAGAAGAGAATTGGAATGGGGACCTTGAAAGTCTACATTCCACTGAACCTCCCTTGACATCAAAAGCCAGCTCTTGTCTCTGACAAAGTTAGTTAGTTACTACTAGTTTGATTCCCTTATAACAACACTTATCAAGGGGGATGCTGATTCTCCTTAAGACAAACCTCCACTTTACCTCAATGCCATCAGACCCACAGGTACAGTTGATTCCAACCAATTTCAGGAATATAAGCAGAAATCCTGGCTGTAGGGGTACCTGGGTGGCTCAGTCTGTTAAGCATCCAACTCTTGATTTCAGCTCAGGTCATGATCTCACAGTTTCTGAGTTCAAGCCCCATGTCAGGCTCTGCACTGACAATGCAGAGACTGCTTGGATTTTCTCTCTCTCTCCTTCTCTCTCTACCTCACCCCAACTCATGCTTGGGTATGCTCACTATTTCTCAAACTAAGTAAATAAACTTTTTTTTTTTTTAAATCTGACTCTAGAAAAGATACTATATACACTAAAAATCACCAAGAAACTTCAAAAAGTCCTTAGAAAATGTCATCTGAGACAACTGTATGCACATGTAATGTATCCAGAGCAAAATATAAAAATGTAAAATAATATAAAAAATAACTAAAAAGCAAGGGAAATATAAGCAGTTTCTTAGTAGTGGGTAAACAGACATCACCAGCAAAAATTCTCTGTAATAGCAAATGCTGGTCTGATTTGACTATAGTTACAGTACTATCTACATTGAAGGCCATATAGTCTTAATAGTCAGATAATAACTAAAGATTCAAGAACAGGGAGTTACTCACTTTGTGCATCTAGTTTACAAATTTTCCCATCAAATTAAAATAGCTGTCCCAAATTGAAGTATCAAACCCAAATTGTCTAACTAGTAAAATGCATTAAATAAATCTTACATTTGGACATTTTGAAAGATGAAAAAAATCTTAGAGAGTATTTAGTCCAACTCTTGCATTTTACAACTATAGAGTCAGAGTCCAAGAAGAATTTAGTGACTTGTAGAAAGCTCCACTATTGATTAAAAACAGAAATGAGAATCATTTCCATTGCCTCATGCTTCACAAAATACACCAGCTATTATTTTGGGAAATGGATTATGTAAAACAGTAAATATGTAGAGGCTGAAAAAATATAAACATTTCTATGTTTCAAAAATATATTATTTATGAGACCCTACATAATCCAACAAGGGTTCATGCTTGGTTTGCTCCACATTTCACTTTCAATTTAAACATCAAAACAGAAGTTGATGTATTAATGGTAGCCAGGACTAATTTTTTATACTGTCTATTCACAAAAAGAAGTTTTGAGGCAATTTATTTTAAAACTATGCTAAACTGAACCATTTAAGCATCAAATAAAATTCAGGAAATAAGGGAATTGGACCAAAAAAAAAATCAAGAAGACCAGACCAAGGAAAGTTGTGATTATTCTGCGTGAAACTATTTACTAGACTTCCTAATAGCTGAGCAAATGAATTATATGATTATTAGGAACAAAACTTTTCTCAAAAAGTCTCTAGAGTCCCTTTCTACAGAGGAATATATATGTGAATTTAAATTGAAAATATATTTCCCAGGGTTGCCTGGGTGGCTGAGCTGGTTGAGCATCCAATTCTTGATTTTGGCTCAGAGCATGATCTTGGGGTTGGTGAGATTGAGCCCCACATCGGACTCCATGCTGACAGCATGGAGCCTGCTTGAGATTCTGTCTCCCTCTCTCTCTGCCTCTGTCTCTGTCTCTGTCTCTGTCTCTGTCTCTCTCTCTCTCTCAAAATAAATAAACTCAAAAACTCAAACTTTTTAAAAACTCAAAAAAAAGAAAAAATATATTTTCCAAAAGAACACAATACAAAAAGTAGATGAATATAGTTGAATTGATACTCAGATCCTTTGTAAGTTAAATATGAACATCTGAACTGATCCAGAAACTTTCCAGAAACCTACTACTTTTCTATATTACTTTTATTATATTTAATCAATAAATATTATATTTATAAATTACTTTATATCCATTTATATTTATTATATATTAATTTATATTAGATTTTAAAATTTATATTGTGTATATTATATAATATATACAATTGACTCTCAAGGATTTTCAAACCCAACACGGTTTGAAGTACACAAGTCCACTTATATGTGGATTCTTTACAGTACAGTATTGTAAATATATTTTCTCATCCTTATGATTTTCTTAATAACACTTTTTCTCTAGCTTACATTATTGTAAGAATATAATATATAATATAATATATAAAACATACAAAAGTATATCAAGTGACTGTTTATGTTATTAGTAAGTCTTCCAGTCAACAGTCAGCCACTAGTATTAAGTTTTTGAGAGTCAAAAGTTATATGTGGATTTTTGGCTGTGTGCGTGAGGGGTGGGTTAGTGCTCCTAACCCCTGTATTGTTCAAGGGTCAGCTGTATTATATTTTATATATTTTGTGGTTGTATTTGTAAAAAACATTTGCATTGTTCCCAAAGGTGTTTAAGATGGGTCATAAGGGTACAAAAATTGTAAGAGAACACAGATTTTAAAAGAAACCCCCATAGGGGCGCCTGGGTGACTTAGTTGATGAAGCAGCCGACTTCGGCACAGGTCATAATCCCACAGTTTGTGGGTTCAAGCCCTGCATCGGGCTCTGTGCTGACAGCTCAGAGCCTGGAGCCTGCCTCAGATTCTCTCTCTCTCTCTCTCTCTCTCTCTCTGCCCCTCCCCCACTCACAGTCTCTCTCTGTCTCTCAAAAAATGAATAAAAACGTTAAAAAGGCTTTAAAAGAAATCACCACTATAATCTTGTTCCTATGTGTAACATGAAAGGTACAAGTAACTAAACTGAAGGAAAAAAGGAGAGGAAAGGAAAGAAAAAGAGAAGCAGGAAGGAAGAAAACAAAGGAGGGAAAAAATACATATGAAAAAATATTATTTTCAATTTGGAATTGACTACACCTGTAAATCTAACTCTGGGTCTGTCTGCAATATAAACCTTCACTTGTCATCATAGAAATCACCATGGTTAATGTAAAAACAATTAACAGATTTTCCAAGCAGAGGTAAGCACTGACAGTCCAGATTAGCTCCTACAACAACACGTAAACCAAGACTCCCCAGAGCCTTGTGGATGGGAAATATAGTAATATCAACTCTGTGACCACTCAGCACCATGACATGAAGTGTCTGTTCAGGAGGTCATTTCCAAAATGTATCCCATAAATCTTCATGCACAAGAGATGATAATTTATCACCTAGACATAGGGATCTACTGTAAACTAATTCAAACTGCTGATGATACACTAAATCAGTTTGAGTGATGAGTATAAATAAAGCTGCAAGCGAAGTACTGAAGGATACGGATCCATCTGATCAATGAGATGTCACAAGGCAAATGAAATGCAATGTTGACAAACATAGAGTCCCCTCGGTTAAAAATTAACCAAATCAAGTATCAGAGCATAAAGGCACACATTAATACAAGCTTCAAATAAAAGTTTAATATAATAGGAGTCAGAGGGTAACTTCTGTTTCCGATAAAACAATAGTCTGGGTCAGTAGAAAAGGGTGTATTAAAAATTGATGTCTTTTGCATACCATCAAAAATACGACAGGATAAAGAAAAATTTTACGAAACAATAATCCTTTCCAAATAATATAACTAGAGTTACTCAATCCACTGAGTAAATATATACACACAGATGAGGAAAAACAATAAAAATTTTATACAGAAAATGATTTCACATCAACTTGCTACCAGGAAATCAAATTCAATTTTGTTGCCCTTATGAAAGCTTAGATATTTTCTGGAACTGTCACATGCTACAACTTCAATGGCGAAAAACAAAGGATTGGGGATAGGAAGGACATTCATCCATACAGTTGATATTCATGGAGGGCACTCCCTGAGAAAAAAGATTTTCCCAACTATGTGATCCGAATGGAGACTTTAGCACCCAGCAAATAGGTTCAATAGAATTCAGCTATTCTGAAGGTGTCCCTAATGGAAAGAGCTGATTAAAGTAAATTTCAACCCCTGCTGTAACAAATCTGTAAGAATATTATCTAAAGGAAATTATTCTTCAACAAATTTATATATTTTTTCTTTGTTGTGTTAAGTATATGTAGCTTTTTTGTAACATATTTAACTCTTGCTTTGCATTTTATCTTTTAGTTCATTTTGGGTAAAGATAGAATTATACTACTAAAATATGACCTAATCCCATATGTAGTTTATTTAAATTTCAAAATGAAAAGCTTTACAAAGAACAGATAAGATTGATTGCTCTCTCTGTCTTAGCATAATTGTATTTCAGGTGAACATCAATTTACTTTAAAGGACACTTCTAAGTAGCAGAATGCATCATAAATAATTCATCAATCACAGCTGCTAGGAACATGATTTACTCCAACAGATTCAATGGAATAAAAGTTCTATTTTTCTATATTTGTGTTTGCATTAAAGAGTTTAAGAATTCTCTTTTTTAAGAATCCACTCTTAAATTTCATACTTCATACTTTTAAATGCAGTATAAGACTGCTTCTTTTTTTACTTTATTTAAAACATTGTACTTCTAATTTTAAAAAAATTTAAATAGCTTTGGAACAAATAACAATTTATGAATATCAACAGTAAAACAACAACAACAACATAAAAGGCACATATCTGAAAAATTGCATTAATATTTTCTCAAAAACATGTAAAGCAAACATAATTTATTTTCACTTTACATAAACTTTCAAATTGAAGGAAAGTGAAGTAGGCTTTTAGAAAATCTTATACCAATTATTTAGAATCTCACATATTTGAAAAATATTTCAATTTAAAAATGAATATTAAACAGATCTAAATTGCACAATAGTTCAAAGTTTTCCCAGTTGACACAGTGAAAATCCTATCTACCACTTTCATTTGTCATAAGGAAAGACACTGCTTACCCTACTCATCTTAAAGTTCTCCATCAAATTCAGCCATTTTGTATTGGTAATTTCCCAAGCTATGAAATATCTTTAAAATAAATATATTGACAAGGAAAATGTAAGAAAAAAATAGAAAGTATTTTACTCACTTGCAAACCCCTTTGAAATACTGAATGGCCCATAAAATTAGCCAGCATTCTAATTAGAGCAGCACCCTGTAGGAAAGAATATTAAAGAGAGAGAGAGAAAGAGAAAAGAAGAGAAAAAAATGTCAATCAAGTAACATGACTTTAAAATTATACTATATCAATCAAAAAGTCTGTTTCATTCATGCTACTGTATTCTTGTAAATAGAAAAGAAACAAGAAAATTATGAATACAGTGCCCCACTTACAAATAACAAATATTTTGTTTTGTGGATCTAAAAGTTCTGTGGTTATAAAACCAGTGACTTCTCATGGACAGTCTTCTGGACAGAGTATCTCAAGGCAATAATAAGCTGTAATTCAGGAGTAATAAAATTTTTATTGAGCACTGTATATGACAAAGTTAATAAAACATTGCTCTTGTTCTTACAAGCTCATAATCTAGTAAGGGAGTACCCACATTAATAAATAATCGTATTAAAATATAGCTTTGGAGTAACCTAGCTACATATCTACCCCTGGCTCAACTAAAAGTTGAGCTGTAGAAGTGGAGAGTAGGGAGTACCAAGTATTCAGACTGCTTGGGTTCAAATTCTGGCTCTGACTCTTGTCACGTTTACTTAGGAAAATTATTTAACCTCTCTGTTTCTCACTTTTCTCACTTGAAAAGTGTAGGCAATAATAGTCCTTATTTAATGTAATTGTTCTGAAGCTTACATAAATTAATATATGTAAGGCAAATGGTCTGAAAAACAGTACTACCAGTATTATACCGGGCTAATTGTTTTTATTTCCTGTCTGCTTTGTTTAGAGGCTGGATGTAGCCATATGTCCAAAGTAAAACATGTGATCAATATGAATATTTGAATAATAGAAGAAAAATATTAGTTTAAGAGTCTACTTCACCTATAACGATATCAGTGCAAAGGGATAGACATCTAATCAATATGAAACATTCCAAATGATTATCAAGCCTAGATAAACACATATTTGTATATGAAATATAAATAACCCTTCAAAAAGATAGTTCAAACTGCACCAAATTTTTTTAACTATGGAACAATGGTTTATAAGTAGCAAAAGTATAAATATATATGATAGGCTAGTTTTAGGGGGAAAATTCCTTTATGACTACATATCTCACTTCATACCCATTAGAAATTCACACCCTCCAACAATTTATTTCTTTACTAGTTATTTCTTTTTTATAAGAGAATCATAAGAACCACACATGGATTTTATCCTGCCTGGAACTGAACTGTGGCAGCCAGTCCAGACACATAAAAATGAATTTCTATTGTTTGTTAAAAGTTATTTCCTAGAGTCTGAAATTTTAATGCAATCTGATGCCCAGGCTCCATGAATCACCATTAAAGAAATGTCTAAAAAAATTCCAGTCATCACAAAAATGGCTCCCAAAATTTGTATTTTATTCACAACTCAACAAATGATAAGCTGGACAAACCATAGAGTTTTATGCCTCTTCTGATATACTTTCCTCCCACACCTTCTTCTCTTTCCTCTTTCTTCTGCTTCTTCCTCTTTATCTTCTGCACACTTGTGTAAGTCCATAAAATATAAGCATTTATGATTCAATCAGAGGACCAGGTTAGAATTCCCTCTAGAACTTATCAGCTCTGCTCCTTGAATTTCCTTGACAAGCTCCCCTCCTATACATTTCCCAATCTAATCTTCCCACCCAGAGGGTAGAAACTGTCAGTTCCACAGCAAAACTAACCCTTGCCACCTGGGAAGTGAGAGTTAGAATCTCAAGCAGTCAACTCAAACTTTCCTTCAGAACAGAATAGCCATCCTCAGATGATTTAAGTGTTTCCCTCCAGGTAGTGATGACTTGGTCTCTTGTCAGGCTATAAAAACTATCAATTTAGCATGGTCTAATGGCAAAAGAGTCCTTTCTAATCATAAAGAATGTGCCCGTTTTCCTGTCTGAGTTGAGTGCTAACAGGAGATAAAACCTAGAAATATAGTCAATATTTAAAAGTTATATAATATCACTGAAATTCTTTTATTATTATACTGAGTAATTTAGTTAACTTTTAGAAAATACGTCTGTGATGCCCACTTAAACATTTAAAATTCTCCAGAGTAGCATGCACTCTTCTATATTTAACTAGCCTTTTCTTTCCAAAGCTTAATTTTGAAAATCCCTAAATCATAGAAAACTGCATAGACAGATGGGCTCTCCAACTGTTATCATTCAGCCAACATATACTGAGCACCTACTAGGTATGGATTATAACAAAGATCACACCTCTTAGTGCAGGGATAACTCACCACAAACCTTTTTTTAAAAAAAGAAAACATCAAATTGCCTTTCAGTATGTCCTTAAAACATTGTTTTCACCAAGGAAACACCATTTGAAATATTGTAACTTATATTCACCTGTAATTCAAAATTCTAGACCCAATCAAACAAAATGGATGTTAGACAGCCTAAGTATCCTTATGGGAAATAAATACACTATTTCTACAAGATTTTTATAATTTTGGGACGTGCTTAAGAAAACCCATCATGGTATTTGCTATACTAAATTTCAGAGAGAGAGATAAGGATGGAAGCAACTAATTTTTTTTAGGTTTGATAAAGAATATTCAAAAAAATCATGCTTATAAACCTATTCCTCAGGTAGTAATTTTTCTATATGGACTGCTTTTTTCATATAAGTCTCAGCTAAAATTTCCTTCATTTCACATTGGAATCATCTGTATGCACATCAGTCTTATAGACACTAAACATCTCCAGAGAAAGGACTGTGTCCTTATGGTTTGGTGTCCCTGTCCCTGTCCTTCTCTCAGAGAAGGTGTTCTCTTAACATTTTAACTGGATGAGAGAGAAAGAGAAATTAGCAAAAACATAGCAATTACTTTGTATTCTTTAAGGCCACTCAGCCAGGATACACAGTTTATTACTTTATCAGTGTACTTTAGGGATAAGTAATTGCCTTGGAAGAGAGGGAGATCTTCTCAACTAACGGATTCCTTTAACATAGGCTTATTAAGTAAGCCAGTGTCATCAGTATCCTGTAGAATATAAATAGGAATGCCACGAGTCTCTATTCTCAAGGACCTCAAAGCCTCCTAAGTGAAATGAGATGATACAGCATATTATACAATGAATGACAAAAATATTTTGCTCTGTTTCAGATGAGGGAACAGTTCTAATATCTGGAGAGATGAAGGACAAAGGGGATCTAAAAAAGTGATGATTGGATTGGACCTTGAAGGATAGATGGGACTCCAAGAGCAAAGTTAAACAGAGAGTATGGTATGGTAAGAATGGCCCTTGTATGGTCATGTAGGTGTGAAAGTGAGAAGCACAAGGATGGAAGGTGCTACTGAGGGACAAAGGCATAAACCCAGGAAATAGGGGATTTGATGGGTTATAAAATTTAAGCAGTCATTAGAGATCAAATACCAAGGCTAAGGAATTAGATCTTTGTTAGAAGACAAGGAAGGATTTTGGAAAGGTGGTTTTAAAAGTTGACCCTTGAACAATATGGTTTTGAACTGCACAAATCCACTTACATGCAGATTTTTTCAATAAATACAGTACAGTACTGTAAATGTATTTTCTCTCCCTTATAATTTTAATAACATATTATTCTATCTTACTGTATTGTAAAAATACAGAATATAATACATACAACATACAAAGTATGTATTAATTCACCATTTATTTTACTGGTAAGGTTTCCAGTCAACCGTAGGCTATTAGTAACTAAGTTGTTGGGTAGTCAGTTACAGGTGGGTTTCTGGATGGGGTGTCAGTGCCGCTAACTTCTACATTGTTTGAGGGTCAACTGACTTAGCTATGATATTCCAAAAAGGAAGTCAAATATCTAGAAATAGAAGCAAATAATGGTAGCAATGAGGATAAACCAGAGAGAGGTTTAAGGACCAGATCAAAGATCACTTTAATTCATTTTATTTTTTTTAATATTTTTAAATTTATTTTTGAGAGGGGGGAGGGGCAGATAGAGAGGAGGACATAGAATCTGAAGAAGGCTCCAGGCTCCAAGCTGTCAGCACTGAGCCCAATGTGGGGATTGAACTCAAGAACCACGAGATCATGACCTGAGCCGAAGTCAGATGTTTAACCAATGGAGCCACCCAGGTGCCCCACAAAGATCACTTTAAATCTTAAAGCCTTAGTGACTAGAAGATGATATTAGCATATATGTAGAATTTAAAAGAAAGCATTAGTTAGGTGAATATTGTAACATCTGTTTACAACATGGGGAGTTTGAGGAACAGGTAGGAAACCAGAAGAACAGAAGACAAATGTGATCATAGCAATGAAATTCCATGGCAGATTATGATTGAAGACTTAAATTAGCATTTTCAGTGGGTGAGATTGCTAAGAGAAAAGTGCTGAGGTTATAGAGAAGGAGAGAGAAAACATAATCTTAGATTCTCTCTACAGTCTGTATGATCTGAATTTGAGTGCCATAACAGGCACCCAATAAGAACTGTTGAGAAAATCAGTGAAGAAATGGAATTAAGAGCAAAGGATGATACGTTGTGATAAAAAACAGAAGTAGTACTAAGTATAAGTAGTGTCATGTTTTAAGACATCTTTTAAGAATAAGTGCATCAGATTTCAAGGGGAAAAAATAGCTAAGAGAAGGCCATAGTATGTCATGTTTAAGAGAGAGCTATTTAAGTAGACTTGGTGTGAAAGCCAGATTGAAAAACAATGGAAACAGAAGGAAGAAAGAAGAAGCAGTAAGCATGTTGACATGAGGTTTGCTTATGTTTTTCTTCTTAAAATTATGGGAGAAGATTTTATGCAAAGAAAAAGATGATCTGGTGTAGACAGAGACTGGATAGGTCTGGAGACAGGTTCTCAATAAATACTGAAAAATCGATGGCCTATCACTTCTCAATAATGTAGGTGATGTGGTCCTAAGATTATGTGAATTGGAAAGAATGGAATTAGGTTTGAAGTAACTCTAATGAAAAGTTAATAGACAATCAAAATGTGTAAATGTGAAGAAAAGTCATAGTTCTGGTTAAAATTATTAATAATGTACTTTTCATTCATTAAACACCTTCTACATGCCATATTCACAATACTGTAAGGAAAATATCACTATCTTACCTCAGATCAGAACATCGAGGCTTAAAAGGTTGTGTAACTTGCCCAAATTAACACAGGTAGTAAGTAATGGAGCTAGGATTAGAAATCCACTTATATCCAACTCCAAAATCAGTAATCTTAACCAATTTGGTTTATATTATTTTGACCCCAAACCAAAAGTTACATGATACTCTTCAGAAACACTAGATACAGCAGAAACTTAGAAAAAGAAAGGAAATTCTTAGAGTTACTCATATGTTGGAATCAGTAGATGTTCCCAAAAAGAGGATGAAGAGGCATCTAATTCAATGAGACATAGTGAAATAGTTGACCAATATGCCCAGGGCTGGAGATGAATTAGAGAACATAAACTGACTATCATAACAGAACATGTGGATAGACTAGGAGTCACAAAGCTAGTTTAGACAGGTTGAGCAAGAAGAAAACACTAGCAGAATTAAAAACAGTGATATTTTTTATCAGATGCTATCTGTGGAGGTGGCAGCTATGAAAATGTACTGCTCAGATTTTCTCCTGTTGCTCCTCTGCATTTGCCACCATGAAAGCAGCATTTTCCTTAGTTTACTCCCAGCCAATGACTAGGCACGACAGTGGAATTAAGGTGGGTCCATTCCCCTGAGACAGGGGACTCCTCTAATGGGAAATTCTGGCTAAAAAGTCCCCACTGGCCTGGATGAATGTTTCTTGCAACTGGGCTGCAGTCTGAAACTCTTCCAACCCAGTGATTCTTCCTTCCCTCTTTCCTTGCACAGGCTGTGAACTGCAGTGTAGTCTTTCAGAGGCTCCCCCTACCTTCTTTGGCTCCTTTCCCAAATAAATATATCACACACTACAGTGTCTTCCGCTTAGAAATCTGACCCAGTAGGACAACTTTAAATGCTGAGGTCCAAGAAAGGATAAACTGTTGGAGGGTAGGAGAGTAAGTTGGTAATGAGTATACTCTAATAATAAGTAGCACACATACCAAAATAAGATCTTCCCCTCTTACTCCTCTCAAGAAGTCCTTTAGTGGGTGGGTATATTCCTACATTTCACATTACAGATGTGTTTGCTCTTCTTCAGAAGAGAAGCAGGCAAGGAATAATGTATAATTATATTCAGTTTACTATGGGAGAAATTGAGGCAAAAGGATAAGATAACTTATCCAAAGTTAGACTGGGATACGGGATAGTAGTTACTAGAACTTGCCTCCAGACTTGGCTTCATCGATTCATAGTTGTTGAGTTCTTTGATTAGCATAGAAACTTCTGAGGTAAGACTTTCTTGTTACTTTCTTTTAAAATTTTTTTTGTTTATTTATTTTTGAGAGAGAGACAGAGAGAGAGAGAGAGAGAGAGCAGGGGAGGGGCAGAGAGAGAGGGAGAGAGAGAGAATCCCAAGCAGACTCTATACTGTCAGCACAGAGCCTGATGCAGGGCTAGAGCTCGTGAACCATGAGATCATGACCTGAGCTGAAACCAAGAGTTGGACGTTTAACTGACTGAGCCCAAGCACCCCTTGTTACTTTTCTAAGTTACTGGAAGGATTAGTTCATTGATTCTAAATCAAAGTATTTTTAAAATGTAAATTTCTAAATGATGTCTGTGTATTAAACCTGGACATCTGTGGAGATAACACAGTGTTCTAACATGATTTGTTGCTGAAGAATGGATTTTGGTCTAGAGTAAAAATATATCCTAAATCCTCCACGGATTTTTCAAAAACATGATTTTTTTATTTGTTTTTTACAATAGTATGATAGCTATATTTAGGACCTAATAAAGAAAAAAAAAGTAATACCTAATTCTGTATATCACTTACACATAAATGGATTACCAAAGAGAAAGGTTTACAGGGCAAGAGAATAGAAGAGGAAAAAAGAAGATAAGAGGGAAAGAAAGTTAATTCAACATAAGAAATTAGAATTAATGTTCTATTGCTCTAGTCACTCATGCTTGGAAGCTTTAATTCCTCTTTGATTTACTACTTCCTGAGGCCAAGCCTCTATCACTGAAGAATTATTCCACAGCCTCCTGTGTCTGAGTGACAACCTCAGAAACCTTTTTACTTTCTCAAGTCCATCCTATGGACCACATCAGACTAATATTTTTTTAATTTTTTTTTAGAGATTGACAGACAGAATGCAAGCAGGAGAGGGGCAGAGAGAGAGGGAGACACAGAATCCGAAGCAGGATCCAGGCTCTCAACTGTCAGCACAGAGGTCAATGCGGGGCTCAAACCCACGGACCGCAAGATCATGACCTGAGCTGAAATTATACACTTAATTACACACTGAGCCATCCAGGTGCCCCCACACTAATTTTAATAAGTACTCCTGAGGAATCATGTTTGCTAAAAGACCTAGTTCTGTCATCTACTAGATGGAAGAGCTTAGGCATGTTAAATAGCTCTATCAGTACCTACATTAAAAGATAACAATAACAACGACTACCAGTACTGATGATGGTGATGATGGGGATTATGATGATGGGGATGATGATGATAATGATGATGAAGATTATAGTCACCTCAAGATTTTTCTAAGTATTCATGTAAATCATTTATGGGAAGCACTTGAAACAGTATTTGCCATATAATATGTTTCAACAAAAGTACGTAGTTATTGTCCTCATCATTACTATCATTTTTATGTTTGCTCCCTGCCCTCGAACTCTTTTCTTTTTAACAAATTTTTTAAAGCGGTCAATCAAGATCATACACAATGAAACTCACCATTACCTACTGACATTTTTTCCCTTTATGACCAGATAACCAGCTTCTACTCTACTTAAGCTGATCTTTTCATTATCTCATGACCATACCTTATACCTTTTTGGTTTAATCATACTATTTACTTCAATAGCAATAATATTCCTTTTCAATCTTATATTCTAAGGCCTACCCATTATTCAAAAGCACAGGGAAAGTCCATACTGTCATAGAATACTTTCCACAAATGTTAGCCCTCAATGCTTTTCTCTCCATGGCAGTCATAAATCCTTTAAGTCTAACTACACAATTTAACAAATTATTTTACATCACTCACCAATTGTTTTATATGACTATTTCTTCTTTCTACAACGGATGCAAGTCATGTCCGTTAGACTTATTATTGGCACACCTGTTAGCTGTCAATGTCATATACTTTCCATTGCCAGTGAAACATGTTCCTAGCTAAGAGCAGTATCCACCAACTACTTGCTATTTTCAAATCAGGAATCCAATTCATGAGCTCATAGCCAATACACCAGTATCTGTCTTCCCTGTTATGAAGTTCAGGATCTCCCCTACACTAAGAAATTTTAATGTTTTGTATTCTCAGGCAATGATATTCAGACAGTGCAATCTATATATAAGTCAGTAGGAAACCAAAAATGAGGACCACAGATCCAGAGACAAAGAAAACAAGGGGCTTTCAATGGTGTCAGAAATAGCAATTAATTGAAAGTTTTCAATTAAAGAAATTTGAAACACAGCAATACTGTAAATTCAAATGAATGTTCATGGAAGGATATACAACATAAGAGCAGCAATTGACAAAACAGAAACTAAAGAAATGGTTGACAATATGAAAAATAAAATGCATCAGATCTATAAAAATACTAATAGTTAAGTTCTGAAAAAATTGATCAGGGGGAAAAAGGAAGAAAATATATCAAATGAACAATATTAGGATTAAAAATGAGCACATAACTACTGAAAAGCTTAAAAATTAAAAATAGTGAGAGAATATTATAATAACATGCTAATAAATATGAGAATTTAGATAAAAAGAAGAATTTTCTATAAAACTACAAAGTTCTCAAAAATGACTCAAGAGGTAAAAATATTAACCACTGGTAAAAAATAAAAAAAAAAATACTACACCCACATACACACATACACACACACACACACACACACACAAATCCATCCAAGTAGTTTTATAGGCAACTCAAATTTAAGGGAAATTTTCTAACATGTTATCCTTGTCTTATGCAAATTACTATAAGAAAATAAAAAAGGGTAAAACTTTTGCATTTTTTATGATGCTTGTATAGCTGATATGCAAACTGGACAAAGTAAATGATAGTCTAATCTCATTTTTCATCATGTATGGACATATATATATGTAAAATTTCTGGAATAAATCCCACTTATACATTACATATAATGATACATAAATGCAACTTAGTAATATATATCTATTCTATAATACAACACATATTATATAATGAACATTAAATAGAGGAAGAAAGAGACATTAAAAGTAGAGTTTATCCCAGAAATTCAATAATCGTTTAATAACAAAAATTCTATGAACATAATTCATCACATTAATGCTCTAAAAGAGATAAACTATACAATGATCTCAATTTATGTGAGAAAAACATTTGCTATGACTTAGCATTCACTAAAAATAATATATTCTAGTAAATTAGGAAGAGAAGGGAACCCATTAATATGTAAAAGGGCATTTTCAAAAAATGTACTGTGGGCACCTGGGAGGCTCAGTTGGTTAAGCATCTGACTCTTGATTTTGACTCAGATAAATCTCACGGTTTATAAGATTGAGCCCCACATCGGCTCTGTGCTGATAGTGAGGAGCCTGCTTGGGATTCTCTTTCTCCTTCTCTCTCTGTCCCTCCCCTGCTCACACTTTCTCTCAAAATAAATAAATAAACATTTAATAAATATATACTGAATGTTGAAACATTATATGCATTCTTCGTAACATGGCAGTGAGACAAAAATGGCCTCTATTAATAATTGTATGCAACAGTACAAGAGAACAAGTAAATAAACAACAGAAATATGAACCAAAGATAGCAATAAGGCAACAAATTAGTATTATTCAGAGATGATGTGAAAATTCTCACAGAAATCCAAATAAATGTATTAGAATTATTCTATAAAATCAATAAAGAGTGCAGCAAGGTTGCGTGACACAGATCAGTACATAAAAATCAAGAGAGTTGATACATATTAGTAAAAACTAATTTAAATAATTAATTTATAAAGAGATATTCTCAAAAGCAAAATACACAAATATAACAAACCAAATATTATGTGGAGAAATTAAAAGTTATTCAGTGTTTTCATGGGAAAAATTGTACAACTGACACAAAAACCTAACAATGAAGAACTATAGGTCCCTTATAAAGTTAGAAAGAGCTGTTATTATAAAAATGTCAAAATTAATCTATAAATTTTCAAAAGATTTTTTTTCACAGAAATGACCTTCATCTGAAAATTCATGTGGATTGGCATAGTTAACAGTAGCAATTTTAAAAGAGCTTAAGACAGGGAGAATCATCATACTTGATAGCAAACTTAAAAAGCTCTAATAATTAGACCAAAGGCAGAGGTGTTGAAGCTGGGACACACATAAAGATCAGGACCCAGAACAAAGGGCTGCAGAGGCACCAGTGCTGATACTGGTGACAGCTGACAGAGCTGTATTACAGAAGAGTTGAACTAGCACAGGGAATTCATAAATATCACTGGGAAGACATATTATCTAAACAACAATGAAATTACATTTACATCATGACACACAAAGGAAACAACAGAAAATATCCATATTGATTAAAGAACTTAATGTAAAATGAAAACAATTTAAATATTAGGAAAAAATAACAAAGCATGTACTTAAGAATTTACATTAAAGAAGGAGACTTCAGTAAATCAGAAAGCATGGAGCATATGGACAAATAGACTACAACAGAGTTAAAAATATCAGTATGACAACAGACATCATAAATTAAAAGATAAATTACAGTCTTACTGGCAACAAAAAATTAGCATCCAGAATATTTTACAAAAGACTCTCATTAATCCGTGATTAAATAAATAAGCAAACAAACTTAAAAACAAAGACCTCATTGGAAGATGGGCAAAGGATGAAGTGTCAACAGTTTATTTTTGTTTTTGTTTCCCTTGCCTCAGGAGACATACCTAGAAGTTAGATGTTATGGCCAATGTCAAGGAGGTTACTGCCTGTGTTCTCCTTTAGGATTTTTATGGTTTCAGGTCTCACATTTAGGTCTTTAATCCATTTTTAATTTATTTTTGTGTATGGTATAAGTGGTCCACTTTTATTCTTTTTTATGTTATTGTCCAGTTTTCCCAACACCATTTGCTATGATCCAGCAATTGCACTACAATGTATTTACCCAAAGGACAGAAAATCAAATTAAAAGGTACACATGCACCCTAATGTTTTTAGTAGCATTATTTACAGTAGCCAAATTATGGAAATAGCCCAAATGTCCATCAAATGATGAATGGATAAAGAACATGTGGTGTGTACACACACACACACACACACACACACACACAGAGGAATATTACTCAGCCATAAAAAATGAATGAAATCTTGCCATTTGCAATGATGTGGATGGAGCTAGAGATATTATAGTCAGCAAAATAAGTGAGTCAGAGAAAGACAAATACCATATGATTTCAGTCATATGTAAAATTTAGGAAACAAAACAAATGAGCAAAGGGGAAAAGAGAGAGGGGAGGCAAACCAAGAAATGGACTCTTAACTATACAGAAGAAACTAATGGGAGGTGGGGGGGCGAATAGGGGAAATAGGTGATGGGGATTAAGGAGTGTGCTTGTGATGAGCACTGGGTGATATATGGAAGTGTAGGATCGCTCTATTGTATACCTGAAGCTAACATTGCACTCTATGTTAACAAACTAGAATTTAAATAAAATCTTAAAAGAAGAGAGAAAAGAAAGAAAGATAGAAAAAAGAAAAAGGAAGAAAGAAAGAAAGAAAGAAAGGAAGGAAGGAAGGAAGTCAGACTCTCACTAATCAAAGTTAGGAAGTTAGGAAGGAAGGGAGGAAGGAAGGAGGGAGAAAGAAAGAAAGGAAGAAAGGAGAAGGCAGGGAGGAAGAAAAGGGAAGGAAGAAAGAAAGGAAATGGCCAAAGGATATACACAGAAAATTCAAAATGCAAGAAACGCAAAGGGCAGTAAACACACAAAAGAGACTTAATCTTACTAATAAACAAAGAAATGCAAATTAAAATAGTAAGATAGCATTTCATAGTCTTAATAAATCAAGTAAGAAAGTGGGGAGTTTAATAATATCAAGTATAGATAAGGACCTGAGGAAACAGGATCTCTCAAACATTCTAGTGGGAATATGTATACAAACACATTGGGGGAGAAAGTGACACACTATGGCAAATGAATAAAGATTCATTTATTTGGAAATTAACACAGTTATTGAGTGCTTGCTGTGCCAGGCACTGCTATAAGGACTAAAGGTAATGCAGAGAACAAACCAAAAAAAACTTTCATGGAGTTTACATTCTATAGAGAAGCAACAGTTAATAAGCAGCTTAATGTAATCATGCCAAGTACTGATTATTGCTCTGAAGAAAACTAAAGCAGAGTAAGGGTGTTGGAGAATGCTGGCAGATATGGATTCTCAAATTTTGTGTAAGATAATTAGGGAAGATTTCTTTAATAAATTGACATTTGAGCAGAGACGTGAATCAAATGAAGAAGTAAGCCATGTTGATAATTGGGGAAGAGCACCCCAGGCAGAGAGTACAGAGTTGATTTCTGAAATCTAAAATTCAGAGAAGAGATTGGGGCTGGAAACCTAGAAGCCCAGGCTACCACAAGGGGAAAGTATAGATTAAAAAATATATTTTATATTATATATGCATTACTTTATATTATATATTTTATATGTGCATGTAATTTTATATTTATTATATAGTATAGTATATTTATATTGCATATTTATATTATATAATTATCATTTTTATATTTTATACTATAAAATATATAAATAAAATTATATAATATAAATATATAACTATGTAATTATGTATATTACATAAATTATAAATCTATACCTACAAATCTATACATATGCTGAAGAACAGCTCCTAGGGTGTTTCAACATTGAGAGTCTGAGAAAAGTAATTGAGTTCATCAAAAAGGTGAGGGAGAAATGGCCAGTGAGTTTGTAACAAACAAAAAAAAATTAAAAAAAAAAAGAATGTGGCATCTAGGAAACAAAATGAAGAAGTATTTTAAGGGAACAATGATCATCACTATAAAATGTGCTTGAGAAAGCAAGTCAACTAAGTTGAAAACTATTTGGATTTTTCAATGTGGAGTTAATTTTTGACCTGAAAAGACAAATTCAGTCAAGGAGTAAAAATGAAAATATAATTAGAGTAGTTTTAAAAGAGACGGGGGAAAAGGAATTGAGATTTTGCATTAAAATACTGCAAAGACATAAAGAAATAGTCTGGGGGGATGTAAGTCAAGGGATTTTTATTAAGAATAAAATATAACATTTTATGCAGATAAGAGTAATTGAGTAGAGAAGGGAAATTTAATGCATCAGGAGAGAGAAGACAGCTCTGCATAAGCAATCTCCTCAAGTAGGCAAGAGAGGATGAGACCCAGCACACAGTCATCCACTGTACTCTTGGTACAGCAGAGGATTTAGGAATCTACACGTGAGATGTCTCGGTGTGGATGTCAGACAACATTGATTTTTTTTCCCCTAGTATCTCAGTGTAATAATAAATGCAGTCATCAGATGCGAGTGAGGAGGGATAACAGAATGTGAACACTAGGAAAAAGAAGAAAGTATTAGCTGTCTGGAAGAAGGGTAAATTGACTGGAGAAATGTAGATGCACACACCCAGCAATTACCCAGTAATTTCTCTAGCAGGTACCTACAAAGTGTGAAACACTTGTACCCAATGCGTCCAGACACATGCAGAAAGATGTCATTTGCAACACTGTTTCTCATTTCCAATGCAAATTCAATAGTTTAATGAACAAAAACTGCAAACGAACTTGGGTCCATGAAGGGGGGATAGATAGAGTGATTGATTGATTTTTGTTTCAGATTTTTATTTAAACCCGTTAGTTGGGGCGCCTGGGTGGCTCAGTTGGTTCCAACTTCAGCTCAGGTCATGATCTTGCAGTTTGTGAGTTCAAGGTCCACATCAGGCTCTGTGCTGACAGTTCAGAGCCTGGAGCCTGCTTTGGATTCTGTGCCTCCCTCTCTCTCTGCCCACTCCCCTCACACTCTCTCTCATTCTCTCTCATTCTCTCTCTCTCTCAAAAATAAATAAACATTTAAAAAATAAATAAATAAACAAAAATAAATTCCAGTTAGTTAACATGAAGTGCAATATCAGTTTCAGGAGTAGAATTTTGTGATTCATCACTTAGAACACCCAGTGCTCATCACAACAAGCTGTCCTCCTTAAGAGCCATCACTGATTTAACCCATCTCACCACCCATCCACCCCTCAGCAAGCCTCAGTTTGTTTTCTATAGTTAACAGTCAGCTTTATGGATTGCCTCACTCTTCCCTGCCCCCTCATGTTCACTTGTTTTGTTTCTTAAATTCCACATATGAGTGAAATCATATGGTATTTGTCTTTCTCTGACTGACTTATTTCACTTAGCATAATACTCTCTAGTTCCATCCATGTCATTGCAAATGGCATGATTTCATTCTTTTTTATGGCTGAGTAATATTCCATTGCATATATATGCATATATATTGCATTGCATATTTTATATATATGCATATATATTATGCATATAATAGAATATAGTATGCATATATTTATATATATTACCTCTTCTTTATCCGTTCATCAGTCAAAAAGTTAAAAATAAAACTACAGTCCAGCAATTGAACTACTAGGTATTTATCTAAAGGATACAAAATACAATATCCAAAGAATACAAAAATACTGATCCAAAGAGACACATTCACCCCAATGTTTATAGCAGCATTATCAACAATAGCCAAATTATGGAAAAAGCCAAACTGTCCATTGACTGATAGGGGGACAAATTTAGAAACTATACTTTAATCATATTGTATAGCAGTGAAGATAAATGATATAGGTATCTGAGCATAAAAATATGAATGAGATAAAGTTATATCTATTTAATGGTTATCTCTAGAAAGAGAGAAAGGGACATGGTAAAGATAATAATGAAATGATAATATATGTCAAATTTGGGTCTTGACTACATGCATATTTATATTATATTATTCTCTGAAACTTTTTTTGAGATTTTTACTTAAATATAGAAGTCTCTGGGAAAATTGCTAACCTGAAACACCTTATAATTAACCTCCATTTAGCTCAATCTTCCCTATTTTCTATAAACCTTGAGTTCTTTTTGTCTGGATCTTAGTAGTGAAAATCCCCTTATTCCATGATTTATCTGTGGAATATTTATTCTGTAGGAATATTTTGGTAATAATTTAATAATTACCATTTATTATTTTACTTACTTAAAATGAACTTATCTGACAGAGAAAAAATGAAATGAATTGAATTGGCATTTGGAGTAACTCTTCATACAATTCAGATCTATGAATCTTATGAATAAAAATGAATAAAATTATTAATGAATATATTGTAATTCGCATTATAGTACAAAGGTATTAGCAATGCAATGGTTTAAAATAAATTATAAAAATATTATTTTCTATTTCTGAACCAGATGGAAGGCTGAAATGTCCCAAGCCAATAGTAGTGTTGAATGAGTAAAACTAATTTAATTTAAGAATGATAAGAAACACCATTTGTTTATAAAACTCTAAATATTCTTTAATCCCAAATTCATTTGAGAACTTGAAAACAACAGGCTGTGAAGTAATTGCACAAAGATGTCAATATCATTTGTGGGTTTTGACTATCAGCCAACAAATGGTATCCTTGTCACTTATTGTAGAGCAATTGTTCCTTGTTGGAGTTAAACTATCACAGCTGGAAACCCATATGAAATTTAGCTTATTAAGAAAAATACAACATAAATTAATGTTAGTGAACAAGGCATATCAAACATGCTACATAAATAAGACTTTTAAAAGACACTCGCATAGTATTGTGCTGGCAAATGTCACAAATTAAACAGAATCATTATGAATTAGGTTTTAGATACAACTTTGAATGCAAAATACGTGTCCAATTTCTGTCTAATATTAAAAAGGACATGGAACTTCTTAAAGAGCCATTGCTGGATTAAATTGAATGCTAATAACTAAAGTAAATATGGTTTATTATGCAGACAACAACATACTTTGGTATGATGAAATTTTAGAGACAGTTGGATATTTTGTCTGAAAATCAGAGTGAGCATTAACCATCGATACATTATTATGTTGCATATTTTCTGAATAATCTAAATATTCACTTGTTCACCTAATAATCAAAATGCCAAATAGTCAAATACTTCATAGTTACCCGTAAATGAATTTGTAAGCACAACATTTAGTTACATGGTTAAAATAACTATTCATTTCAATCTTTCTTTTCTTTCCCAAATTTTATTTTTATTATATATATTGATACATATAATAATGAGGTATATAAAATATATACAGCATATGCCAGTTCCTTCATATTTTTATTTTACTTATTGAAAGGTAAAAAAAAATGAATGGGCATGTGACTCTTAAAAGAATAGTATTATCTTTTTAAAGATTTTTTTAATGTTTATTTATTTTTTAGAGAGAGAGACAGAGACACAGATCGCAAGCAGGAGAGAGAGAGGGAGACACAGTTTCTGAAGTAGGCTCCAGGCTCTGAGCTGTCAGCACAGAGCCCGATGCGGGGCTCAAACTCACAAACTGTGAGATCATGACCTGAGCTGAAGTCGGCTGCCCAACCAACTGAGCCATCCAGGCACCCTAAGAAAAGTATTTTCTTAAATATATCTCTTCTTTATAATCTCTCTCCTGGATTCTGGCCTACATTGTCTTTTGAGAAACTAAGTAAAGAGCTGTCTATCTTGGTCTCCCTGAAATTCCCATTATCCTTGCCTTTATTTTTTTTTAATTTTTTAACAGCTTTATTTTATTATAGTTGACATATATGGTAACTATACATATTTAAAATATACACATGCATTTTGTACATCCAAATGTACATACATGTGCAGGCATCCATCAAACCATCACTACAATCAAGATAATGAACGTATACATCACCCTCCAAAATTTCCTCATGGACTTTCTTTTTTTTTTACCTTTATAGTTTATTATCAAGTTGGTTTCCATATAACACCCAGTGCTCTTCCCCACAAGTGTCTTTATGCCTGAAATGCTCCAACTGCCCCAAATCGAGTATTAACTCTAACATGATTTAAGTCTTTAATACCACCTTTTTCTAATCTTTCCTAATTCGAACCAGAATTCAAATTGTTCTTACAATTCTTCTACAGCCCTTGTTTTTTTAATATCTATTTTTGTATTTATTTTGACATAGAGCACAGAGTCTGTCTTATTTTGAGAATTCATTTATAACAAACGTTTGCCATACCACTAGTAGTCATGAGGGAAGGGGCCCTGTTCTACAAAACCCAGAACTTTGCTGCATGACTAGACATTCAGTACATATCTGCTAAGTGAGATAATTAAGTAAATGTACTAATTATGTAATGCTAACAGGAAATGGCAGAAAAAAAAAGGAAGCAGTAAATAAGTATAGTCACAGCATTATTTGAGACAAAGAATAATCCTTGGTAAATATTTCTCCTGGTTTGTAGAGACCAGTCCAGGTGGGGATGTCAGGAAGAAAACAATTGTATAAAAACTAGATACAGATTTTATTATTCATCTACAGCAACTCTTCTCTTTGGGGATTCCCAAATTCACGATTCCCTTGTATAGATTTGCCTTACTATTATCAATATTTCTGAATACTTTTTCTTAAACAATTTCATCCATTCACCATTAAGTTAGGCCCTTCATTATAACAGGTGCTTTTGGTATTTAAATTAAAGTCATAAAGAGACATTCCTCTATAGCTTAGCTATTCATGTGCAGACACCTCAGTGACTCTATGTTAAGTGTAGCCCTGTTGCAAGTGATACTTAGAGAAGGGTGAACTTCAGGAGCATCCAGGCACTTCTGTGTAATCCTCATGTCACCAGAGAAAATCTGTTGTAGTTACAATGAACTAATTTTACTAGTATTGGGAGCATGTTCCCACGTATTTATTTTTAAAGAATAATTTTGAACTATTACCTATCATCTATAGAACATTTATAAAGTAAAATTCTAGCAACATAACATATCAATTACAAGCTTAATAACCAAATCAAAAGAAGTGGGAGTCTTGAGGTACAATTTCTAAGTCTTTTGCCAATAGCTGACAGAAAGTAAACAATTGCTGGTGTCTACAGTGGCTTAAAAAAAGAATTTTAGCAATAAGTTATCTGAAAAAAGTATAAAGAAATCAATTCTATGAAAGCATAACAACAGAATGTATGACACTTTGCTCCCGAATATCGTATCTGAGTGCTGTTCAGAATGAACACAATATTGGGATGTAGAATATAATGCAGGCAAAAAAAAAAAAAAACATTATATTGAACATGATATGAAATAACCACATGCTAAAAAAAAAAAAGTTATAGGTAAAAATGTCAGAGGGATATCAGAGAAAACCCAGCGACAGGATAAAATTTTTAAACTAGATATAAAGATTTTTTTTCCTGAGAAAAAGAAGGCCATCCAAATACTTAATAATAATTTTCAAATATAGAAAAGTTTCATATAAAGTAGATATGGTCAGTTGATTTTCAATTCCCCTGGGAATTAAAGAACAACCATATGAAAAAAAAAAAAAAAAGACCAAGAGATACGTAAAGGAAGGAAAGGATTTCTTAACCATGGAAGACTTAGTATTTGGTATTATCACCAATGGAACATGTGGACTATCCTTCAAAATGTAGTTTCAATAAGTTATATATATATTTTTTGTATTAAGGGTTTATGTACTGAGGTGCCAGAATTAGAAGAATGTAGTAAGTAAGACCTGCCACAATCAAACAGCTGTGTATGGACTCCTGTTTAGCTCATCTCCAAACTGGCACATTCTTTGATCTACTCATTTATTCATCCATCTAACCCAGTTCTCTACTAATAAAGTTGCTGCCTGCAAATCATTCTCTACCATAGTTCACTGGCATCCTTTTTCGGAAAAAGACAATGGCCTAAAAATTGCCAACTTTCTCTCTCTCTCTCTCTCTCTCTCTCTCCCCCTCACACACACACACACACACACACACACACAACACACACACACACACACACACACTAATAATTAACAGAAGAAGCCTAGTATAGTATCTTACAGTTCTATATGGTTATATATAGTAAAGGCAAACAAATCTAAGCCTAAATTCAATATACCCACAAAATATACTTGACAGGGTTTTTTTATTTTGTAATTCATTAGGCTAGTTAATATTTAAATATTTCATTATTTATACTATTATTAGATTTAAGAGTGATGTTTTTAGAAATGAGTAACCTTAGGAAATAATAGAAATAACTGGGTTTGGACCTAGGTATAGAATACTTTTCAATTTAAAAATAATACACATGTCTTTTGAAATGATCATATGGTTCTTATCTTTTCTTTTATTAATGTAGTGTAACATGTTGATTGATTTGCGAATACTGACCCCTGGAACCCAGGAATAAATCTACCATTTGAACCATAGGATCATTTCAATAGATGCAGAAAAAGCATTTGACAAAGTACCACATCAATTCATGATAAAAACCCTTAACAAAGTAAGTTTAGGGGGAACAGATCTAAACATAATAAAGGCCATATATGAAAAACCCACAACTAATATTATCCTCAAAGGGGAAAAATGGGAGCTTTTCTACTATAGTCAGGAATAAGACAGGGATGTCCACTGTCACCACCATTATTTAACATAGTACTAGAAGTCCTAGCCACAACAATCATACAGCAGAAAGAAGTAAAAGGCATCCAAATCAGCAAGAAAGAACCAAAACTTTCACTATTTGCAGAAGGCAGGTTTACTATATATAGAAAACCCAAAAGACTCCACCAAGAAACTACTAGAACTAATACACGAATTCAGTAAAGTCACAGGATACAAAATCATCATACAGAAAACTATTGCCTTTCTATATCCCAATAATGAAGCAGCAAAAAGAAAAATTAAGGAATCAATCCCATTTATAACCACCAAAAACAATAAGATACCAGGAATAAACCTAACCAAAGAGGTGAAAGACCTGCACTCTGAAAATCATAAAACATCAATGAAATAAATCGAAGGTGACACAAAGAAATGGGAAAACTTTCCATGCTCATGGGTTGGGAGAACAGATAATGTTAAAAATGTCTATAACACCCAAACCACTCTACACATTTAATGCAATCCTTATTAAAATACTAACATCATTTTTCACAGAGCTGGAACAAACAACCCTGAAATCTGTATCGAGCCACAAAAGACCCTGAATAGCCAAAGTAACCTTGGGGGAAAGAAAGAAAGAAAAAAAAAAAAAAAAAAAAAAGCAAAACTGGAGGCATCACAACTCTGAACTTCAAGTTATATTCCAAAGCTGTCATGATCAAAACAGTATGGTACTGGCATAAAAATAAACACAAGAGTCAACAGAATAGAGTAGAAAACCCAAAATGAACCCACAACTATATGGTAAATTAATCTTCAACTAAGCAGGAAAAAATATCTCATGGGAAAAATAGAGCCTCTACAACAAATGGCATTGGGAAAACTGGATAGCAACATTCAAAAGAATGAAATTGGACCACTTTCTTACACCATACACAAAGATAAATTCAACATGGATTAAAGAACTAAATGTGAGACTTAAAACCATAAAAATCCTAGAGGAAGGGTATGTGTGTGGCTCAGCTGTTTAAGCATCTGACTTTGGCTCAGGTCATGATCTTGAGGTTCATGAGTTCGAGCATAGCATAGGGCTCTGTGCTGACAGCTCAGAGCCTGGAACATGCTTCAGATTCTGTGTCTCCCTCTCTCTCTGCCCCTCCCCTACTCGCGCTCTCTCTCAAACATAAATAAACATTAAAAATTTTTCTTTTAAATCCTAGAGTAGAACACAGGCAGCAACCTCTATAACATCAGTCATAACAATTTCCTTCTAGATATGTCTCCGGATGCAAGGGAAACAAAAGCAAAAATAAATTATTGGGATTTTATCAAAATAAAAAGCTTTTGCACAGAGAAGGAAACAACCAACAAAACTAAAAGGCAGCCCACGAAATGGGAGAAGATATGTGCAAATGACATATCTGATAAAGGGTTAGTATCCAAAATATGTAAAGAACTTCTAAAACTCAATACCCAAAAAATGAATAATTCAGTTAAAAAGTGGGACGAAGACACATAAGATATTTTTCCAAAGAAGGCATACAGATGGTCAAAAGACACATGAAAAGATGTTCAACATCACTAATCATTAGGGAAATACAAATCAAAACTACAATGAGATATCATCTCACACCTGTCAAAATGGCTAAAATCAACAACACAACAACAGGTGCTGGTGAGGATGTGTAGAAAGGGGAACCCACTTGCACTACCGGTGGGAATGCAAACTGGTGCAGCCACTCTGGAAAATAGTATGGAGGTTCCTCAAAAAGTTAAGATAAAACTACCCTACAATTCAGCAATTGCACTGTGAGGTATTTACCCAAAGAACATGCAAGTACTAATTCAAAGGGACACATGTACCCTGACATTTAGAGCAGCATTATCTACAATACCCAAATGATGGAAACAGCCCAAATGTCCATTGACTGATATGTATATATATATATATATCATCCATGTTATTCAGCTATCAAAAGAATGAAATCTTGTCATTTGCAATGACATGAATGGAACTACAGAGTGTCATGCTAAGCGAATTAAGTCAGTCAGAGAAAGACAAATACTATTGATTCATCTATACATAGAATTTAAGAAACAAAACACATGAGCATAGGGAAAAAATGAAGAGGGAGGCAAACCTAGAAACCTACTCTTAACTACAGAGAACAAACCCATGGTTACCAGAGGGGAGTTGAGTGGGGGAATGGGGAAATAGGTGGTGGGCATTAAGGAGTGTACTTCTGATGAGCATCAGCTATTGTATGGAAGTGTTGAATAGCTATATTATACACCCGAAACTAATACTGCACCGTATGTTAACTAACTGGAAAAATAATTCCACAACTTATAAATAAAAATAAACAAACAAATAAATAAATAAACACGTGTCTAAGGGGCAAAGTTATTTTATTTTTATTTTAAAAGGAGATTCCAGATTTTCAAAACTTTTTTTTATAAAAAGTAACTTTTTTCCTAAATGATTTTAAAATGAAGTAAATTGGGGAGCAACTATATCCACAGGGTATTTTATGTAAACATCCATAGCTTGTTGGTCTAAATCAGAAACTCTAGATTCAAATATATCTTGGTATATGTTTTGTCTTGGGTGGTATTAATGCATCTTTGAAGACACATATTAAAGGAAGCCTCCATGGAAAATTAAGGAAATTCAAGGCAGAAAGACTTGAGAGTTGGAGGTCAGTTCTCTGGACTTTTAGGCATACTTTCCACATGAACAAGATTCACTAGACATGACCATAAATAATGATGTCCTTCATGTGGGGTCTGGATTGTCTTTTTTTCTGTGAAACCCAGGATGTACTAGCTGCTTACTCATCCAGATAAAATGTTACTGGGCCTCGTCTTACAGCAGAAGCTTTATTTAGCAGTTGTGCCGAACATCTCATATGTTCTGACACCACTGACAAGGACAAAAGCATAGTATATTTTTTCATTAAGCATCCATATGAGGAACTCTTCAAGGATGGGCTCACATAAGAGGATGATGAGATTATTTACAGAGATGGGCCATCACAGAGTTCAAGAACAATATTGAATAAAGCTATAGTTCTCAAACTCCACTGGGCTATAAAACTGAATTTACCATCCTACTAGGTCCATAATATATAAAATATGTATTATCATCAGTGAATACCAGCATAACTAATGTTTTTGATCATTGCAATTAATCCATAATGGAAATCGATCAATTGAAATCTGCACATCATTTCATCACTCAGATATACATAGAAAAGCAAAGAAGAAAAACATCTTGTCTAGGGCATGGGTTTAGTAACTGACTGACACTTTTTAATCTTCATTGTCAAATTCATTCATATGTGATATGACCAATTTCCTGGAAGCTAAGGAAATTATTTTACTGTACTGATATTTGCAAGATAAGGGAAATAATTGCTAGAGTAAGGCTTTCTCTCTCTCTCTCTCTCCGCAATTCTGACTTCAGGGTGAGTTTACAGAGAGAATGAAATGCCCAGATTAAAGTTTCATCAAACCACCTTTGGCTGTTCTCAAGAAAATAAATTAGCCTCTTCACGTACTTCATTGAGAAATGGATTATTTCTTTCCTTGCTTCTCCTACAGGAAGACAGAAGTCATAACTTCAGCTCAGATGCTTGTGGGTAGCAGAGTATTAGGGGGAGCATGTTAGTACTGGGGACTTGACAACATCTATAAGCCAGTCTATAACATCCAGAAGTCAGGTAAATGTTCATCACCCATTTCTCTTGTAAAATATAAGGACAGTTTTTGCCTCCAGCTTTTGATTTTGTTTTCAGTGTGGCAAGGCACACATGTATTCTGTCCCTAGAGAGTTTCAAAACTCAGAAAGATATCGTCCAGTGAACCAAAGCAGCAAGCCATTTATCAGAAACAAACCCTTCCAACAGTCGTAGACCATAAGCACAAAGAATCGGCCCATTTCTATATATAGACAAGCAAATTCAATCTTGCCACTGTTCATTCAGCAAGTCCACATAGGAAATTCATTGCCTAAACTTTCCATTTAAGGTACAGTTTTGTACTGTAAGCCAAATCAATAAAAGATAAAGTTTCAATATCTGAGTAAAGAGGAAAAAAAATAACCCTAAGAGAATATATTGTGGTGTTCCACAGATCTCACTTTGGGAAACACCACCTCTGCAGGATAAAACTTCCCACGACATTGTATAAAAATACACACCGCCCTCTTGCCTGGAAATCTATGAGGAAGCATTTAACACTCTCAAAGCAAACATCTCTATCACAGGTTCTGTTGTTACATTCCCAAACTTTAGCTTTCTGTATATGGCAGAAAATTTCTACCTCTAACTTTCCTTCATTCTTTTTACCATCCACCAAAACAAGTAACATTGAGTATTGCCACTGCCAGAAGTCTAGAAGAAGTAAACCACCCTAATAATTGGTAATCTAGTATCCTTTCATTTTAGAAGCAATTAAAGGTCCACCTGACTTTCTAAAAGTTTAGCACAGAGCAAATGTGGACGGGAAAAAGTAAGTGACTCTTATTTCCAGGAGAAAATAGAGAGTGTTTTTTGCTTGTAGTAAATTTCTCCTATACTCCACCAGCAACATCATGGCTTCAGTTGGCAACAAGGTCACTGAAAAGAGACATTAAAATGAGCTGATGAAAAACATTTGGTCCCAAAGCTATAAAAATGTTTTCTCAAGCAGAAGTAGAAAACAGTGAAAGATTTGGCTTTTAAAGTAAACAAGAGTGGAATGAGGAACAAAAATGCCATAAACAGGCAGATCAATGGTCTGTCTGATTGTAGGCTGTCTCTGACAGAGGCATCAAGGGATGCTGAGAGGCAGGTGTGCTCATTGTTTTCCATGTCTTGCAGCTAGGAGGTAAGAGGTATGCTCTGAACAGTCCTGACTTCTCAGGTCTGTCTAAGGAATCGTGGATCCCAGAATAAGGGAATATCACTTAATGTTTGAGGAAGGTAATTCAGAACAAGCAAAAGAAATTTCACTCTGCATAGTTTTTCAGGAAAAGTGTGAATAATTTAAACTAAAGAACCCTTAAAAAGGTAATACTTGCTTTTAATAAAACATAAATTTCTGCAATAGTACAGAGGTAGCCATTTTTTATTCTCCTTTTGCATCCCAAATATTTAAAATGAAAAACCAAAATGTCTCAAAAGATACTGCTGTTAGGAATCTGAAACAAATAGAAATGAAATTTGCATCATAACCTTATGTCTGAGGGTTTTGAGAGTAGAATAAATCACTTCTTTTAAACTACAAGGATTTATTGTGTGCTTACTATCTATAAGGCACTGAACTAGGATATTGCTAAGCCTTGATTCTAAAAAGGACTACTGAAGCAGATATATATAAATAATAACAAAATATAAGAGCTCTACTAGAAATGAAATGAGTGCCTTTTTGTGTTTTATGTCCAATGTGTTCTATAAACATAAAAAGAAATTGAAGAATTACTAGTCTAGTGTAGTTGATGAAGGGCACAGATAGAAATGTCACTGTATGAATCCTGACTCTAACATTTACTAACTTTGAGATGTTGGATAAGTTACTACTTAAGTTTCCCCATCCACAAACTGGGGATGGGAAGAGTGTCTATTATCATGTGGTTGTTGTAAGGATTAAATGAGTAAATATGCACAAAGAACATACAGAAAAGTGACTGGTACAAGTGTCATAGAGTATTAGTTGAGGTTATTATTTCAGACATAAATACCTTTAAACATGCTAATTTTCCCCAACACTACCAGCACACTCATTTCAAACTGGAAAAACCATTTTAGACATTAGATAGCACTTAAAACTTGTTTTCACTCTTAACAAATGTGACCATTGAAATAGTTTCAACTGCTCCAACTTAGTCATGAAGTTCCTGCTGTGACTGATGTCCTTCCAGAAGGAAAATGATGTGGCATTAAATGTTTGCACATTTCATCTTAAAAATGTAGGGGCTGGAAAACAATTTAGGGAATATGTAAGCAAAACACAGACGTTCAACTGCTTGATCATTGCTTTGCTTTGGCTTATAGTACTTACCAGGGGGATACATACCAAAAATTCTCTGCTGTAGGCCAGATATTTTTATGGCACTGAGCTAATTGCATAATGCTGTAAAATTACAGCAGAGAGTCAATGCACAACTGAACTCACCAGTTGATTTGCTTCTGGATGTGCTCCACTCTACAGAAGCCTAGCCATGTCTCTCAGAGTCACCTAGGTCCACATAGCTCCACTCCAACCAATGCACATCCCAACTTACTGTCTCTTACCTCCACGACAGTCTTGGCATAGAATGTTTCTGAGGATCTATAGGTTATTGACTCAAATCTACAAGAGGGTAAGCCAAGAAGAGCTAAATAGGGTAAAATGATTATTGATGAGAAGGGAAGGATAATGAAAACAAAAATACATAATCAAGGTAGACTCTTCAAGAACTCTTAAATAATGACACTTTTCTGAGGCAAGAAACTGCATCTAAAGGTCATTTTAAAAGAGAGATTAAATAAATGGTTAGATGAAATGCAGAATTATTTGAATAAATGTGTAACCTTCTCTACTGGGAAAGTTAACATCCATTCGACTAGGTGATCAGGCCATGAAAGAACAGAATTAAGAGTCAGGCAGGCTGGATTGAAATTTTAGTTCTTCTATTTATGAGTGATGTAAGCTTGAGCAAAAAATAATCTCTTCTAGGCTTTAGCTTGATGCAGTGTTTAAATGGAATGGTATATGGTGAAACTCTTGGAACATAGCATTCAGTAAATAATAACTATCGACATAATAAAGCATATTGTGTTTAATTTTTAAATTAGTATCATTGTTTTATTTTATTCAAGTTTTTAAGATGGTAATAAAAGAGATTAAAGATGACAAAACAGTCATTGACGGCTTAAATTTGCTACCAATTAAAGATTTTTTAAAGCAATTTTAATATGTGTTACAAATCTTATCTTTTTTTTAACAGAGCTCTGTTTCTAAGAATGACGCCACTGTTTAAAGCAAAAATGTTAATTTCTAAAGGCAAGAAGCAATAACTTGATGAAGAAACAAAAGATGGACAAAGTAATGAAGCCTTGAGTCTATACTGACCAATTATTATACCTTTTCCATCTCTCCTATCTCCTAACCTCTCTTGTGTATTTCCCATCTCTTTGTCTCTCTGTGCCACACTCTGGGTAGTTTCTTCAGTCCTATCTTCCTGTTTACAATTCTCTCTTCAGCTCTTTATAATCTGTAATAAACCATCTACCACATGTATGATATTTTTAAATGTAGTTATTACAAATTCCATTTCTAGGAATCCTCATTGGTTGCATTTAAAATCTGCTTGCATATTGCTTATATACGCAAGTCTCTTCTTATTTCCTTCATTTTATTAATATGCCATTTTATATTGTATGTCTAACATACCCAATATTTTATTCAAATGCATGAATGATTCTGCTCTCAATTGTTTTAGCTGTCTCATGTCCACAGAACCTTGTTTCCTTGCATGATTAGTGATTTTTGATTGTGAGATGCTCATTTTCCTTGGGATTCATCTCTGGGAATCTTTTGAGATGTGATATGAAAGCATGTATTTCTAGAAAGGGTTTGTTTTAGCTTCTGTCTGGCATCTGGGGACACCTCTAGTGCAGGAACAAGCATTTTAAATTAAAATCCTGTCTTGAGGTTTAAGTGTACCAAGGTCAATTTTATTTGAGCTGCAATGCCATGCAAGTGTTACCTGTGGTCGCAAATTTTCAGGGGAAAGTTTGAAACAGACAATTTCTCTTCAGTCCCCCGAGGAAGGAGATGAGTTTATTTCTAGTTCACCTATGTGCTAAGGGTACAGATCTTTAAGGTCCTGACTTTGTGGGAGGCCTCCCATTAAACCTCTCACCTTAGGCTTTGTCTTCTTTTCCTATCTTTGTGAAACCTTGAAAAGTATGCTCAAATACTCCTGGTTGGAAAAATGCCCTCAAGACAAAAGCCAGCTTCAGTATTTTTTTTAATCTCTCTGTTTTTTAAGGTAAGAATATGTTGTATGAAATCACAGTCAAGCTTTCTAATACTGATATAAAGACAACTCAAAAAAGCTGTAAGACATTCTATTTTTAAAAAGCAGAAAGACCAAAAACTTGATTCAGTGCTACCAGGAAATATGCAATAGTGTGAATGATAAAGGATGTAGAAAACATGTGGTCTCTAGATAATTTTCTCAGTAGGTCATCAAATGGCCCTTAGCCTCCACTAAAAAAAATCCATAAAAATATCTGTGAAAGTGTGCCCAAAGAAGTATTTTCATTATTTCAAAGAAAATAGCATATTTACCTTCAGAAAAGCTACATGGGCCAAACAGAAAGGGTTTTTTGTTTGTTGTTTGACTGGATTGTATCAACCCTGCATAGTAACACAATTTGACCTGTTTGAAAAAAAAAGTCTGATTGAGAGTCATATAAGACTTTGATGAATACAGAGGTAAATTGCTTAATACTTGGAAGGTATAATTTTTTTAGTAATAAAGTTAATCTCTGGGTTCATATGTAAAAGGAATGGTAATGAAAAGCATATCTAAAGGTAACTCTTTTGAACTTTGCATTAGTAACCCTGTGTGGTTGATTAAAAATGGGTGATGATTATGTGAGCATAAAGGTGTGAATCCATAAGACGCTAAAACAAAATCCATCCATGGTTATTCTTCAGGAAAATTCAATTCAGTTCAAACTCTTCCAACCCATTCCATTGTCATAAGTACACAAACAAAAATTACATTGTGAATGTTTCTGTTCTCTGTTTTCCCCTAACATTCTCTCTATAAAAAGGAAATTTTAGTCCTGTTCTCCTTTTCCCTCTTTTGTACTTCTCATTTGTCAAAATGTCAACCTTTAATTCCAGTTGCCTTGCTTGTTTATCCTTTAAATCTTAATTTATTTCTAACTTTACTTGTCCTTTTTCTAACCACCATAGAATTCTGTTATTCCAGAAAATCTATTCAAAACATTGCAATCCCCAATGTGCTAGGGGAATATGCATTGGCTGATTCCCAATTCTTTTTAGTTTTTATCTTCAATTGCTATTTCTCCCTGAATATCTTATATAAAATAATTTGAGATTCACAGGCTTACTGACTGAATTGATCTTGTTCTGTTAACAGAAGCCCCATTCCTTTTTGAGATGCATTATAGCCACCTCCTCACCTAGTAGAATTAAAGTCACATACAGTCACAGGGTGAGCAACTTATAGGAATGGACTACTCTTTATCTATTACCACTTATACTAATTAGAATGGTACTTTTCATTCTTATTTTTGGATATTGATGAAGTCTGGCATGAGTGAACTACTACAAAAGTCATTAGAATTAGTCTTTTGCATAAGCAAAACACTAAGAACAAGTATAGCTGTGAAAGTATTTCAGAAAGCTGCAGAAACACCATCTTGCTATAACCAAGTTCTTCAAGCCAAGACTTAACACAGCTCTGACTCTTAAGCTTCTCATGTTGTGTGATGCTCTGGCTTTCACAAAAAGAGCAAAAAACTAAAGTCAAAACCAACACTGTATCAGCATTTCAGCAAAAGACAGAAACTGTGTGCAACAAAAGCATTCAAAAGTAGCATACTACACCATTAGTTAATATCAAAACAATGAGCCTCAGAGAGGCAGGAGAGAAAGAGAATCCCCTTCCAATGAGATTAACCCATTCCTTATGCTATGAAGTAACCTGCTACTTATTTCCACAAATACATATTTTTTTTTTCTTTCAGATTCATCAACTAAACCTAAGTCATAGGTGGAACAGCTAATGGGGAAGAAATACAAGTGACTCAAAAGTAAAAGAGCAAGCTGCTTTAAGTATTAAAAGTTGAGAAGGCCAAAAAAAGAAAGAAACCATTCAGATGATGATGAATCAGTCAAACACGTGCAAAAGAAAACTTGTCTCCAGCAGCAAAATGTACAAATTAATAATTTACCAGTAAGTGGTAAAGGCATTTATCAGAAAAACATCAATAAAATCATCTCCTCCTACCATGCACATTTTCTTTACAAGGGCAAAAAGGCATTTCCTCTACATGATGTCTTGAAATCACCTCTGGCCTAGAAAAATTGTAACACAAGGCCAAAGGCAAAAGACAAGACTCATGGTAATAAAGGGAAGGAGTTGCTAAAGTATGTCTATCACAGACATTCTCTCCATGATTTTTTTACAGATATCAACAGATGATTCAGAGATGGATGGGAATTATCTCTAAATTTTCCCATTTACCTAAGAAGGAAGTAGTTTGCTTCTCTTACGATTCGCACTTCTACAGTTATATAATCAAGAAATTGGGTAATACATAAATATGGGTGCTGGAAGCCATTTTCTGACCTCACTAAAGTTGAGAAAACTCCTTGTGAGGTAAGGTGGGTTTGCAAAGCAGGGGCCTCCCGCCGTCAGATGGCTACAGATGTCTACCCCCTACTCAACTATTTTTGCTTGAGCACCAACCCCCAAGGTGCCTTGTTGACTGGTATCCCTTATGCTAAAAATATGCTAATTGTACCTTGTGAAGGAACTTATCATAGGAGTTTCTTCTTTTGTGATTATAGGAGCAAATATTACATTTCCTGAGAAACCTATTTTTCTTCCCCTCAAAAAAACAGGCTATTGACCCCTGCTCACAAAGAACTAACTTTTGCCTTTGCTATGATAAACACATTGCCTTGTATTTGAATTCTAAAGATACCTTCCTTCCCCACATGGTAAGTATCTAAGTCACCTACATCAATCACTATTGATAAAGATTATGCGTGAGTCCTCTACCAATCTATGTTCTGGGAAATTTTTACATACCAAAGAATTTGTCATCAGAAATCATTGTCTA
This sequence comes from Cryptoprocta ferox, assembly GCA_028646485.1. Classification (NCBI taxonomy): domain Eukaryota; kingdom Metazoa; phylum Chordata; class Mammalia; order Carnivora; family Eupleridae; genus Cryptoprocta; species Cryptoprocta ferox. Next base: position 42,713,045 of record CM053571.1, read on the forward strand.
AGGCAATTGCCACTTCTGTTTTGTACCCCATACATTTTTTCAATAAATAAAGCTGACTCTCTGGTCAGTGCAGAGATGCCTGCCTAGTGATCAGAGATGCCTGCCTGGTGATCAGAAAGAAACTTGAGGCTCTCTCACTCTCTCTCACCGACACCATCCATCCTTCAGGGAGTCTTGGACCTGCTGGAGCTGGACTCTGACATATGGGCATACAAAATACATTTCTAGTAAATTATAAATTTTATATTATATTATTTGATTATGATATAAAACATGAAGTCAAGGTCCAGGGGGAATTTTTTTTGGCGCTCTTCTTCAATTTAGTTTGCTAATTTGGGAGCAGATTTTTAATTTTTTTTAAATAATATCAAAGAATGAAGATTTTATAATCCTTGGTAGTTCACACGGAAATGTTTCATTCCCTTTTATGTCAAGAAGTTCTTTTGTAGATGGAACTGAAATTTCTTCCTGTAATTTCACGCTATTTATCTTACGCTGACCTTGATGTTGACAGAAAAATAGTGAGTAGCCTTCCTATAATGACCATTCATATATTAGAGCCAATAATTAAGTCACCTCTTAGCCCTCTGTCCTCCAGGGTGAACATACGTAAGTTCTTTAGCTTTTTCTGATAGGATTTACCTCCAGTTGTTTCTAAATGAATCTCCCCCTCTCTCCCTCAATCCCTCCCTCTGTCTCTCTCTTCACTGCTTCATTTTTCTCAGTCTTCTAAACTTTCATATTTTCTTTATGAGGTGATCATAATCAGTGATTATTACTTCTGGATTGTATAACCCTTATTTTTATTTGCATGCCAGTACATTACTTATTTAAAAATAAAGTACTTTTTCATTCAGGGAAAATCCCTTCCTTTAGTATATGTGACCCAAATCATATTTCCTACTGAAACAGTGACATAGTAGGCAATTAGTTAAAGAAAGTATACTGGTAGAGTGAAGGGAACGTGAGTTAAAAACAAGATGTAAAGCCCAGGTCTGACACCTAAGAGCCTGAGAATACCATTAAACTCCCTTTTACTCTTATGAAAATTGAAGATTATTATGCCCACCTTATAGGAGTGGGAAAGTAAAGAGATAACTAAATGGATGTCCAGTAGCAAAATAGACCCTCAAAGAACAACTAATAATATTATTCCTACTAATAGTATACTGCTATTATGTACCTGACCAAAAGCCTGATGTCCAATTGTTTGGACAGAAATGACCACAAGTGCTATAGTTAATCAATATCTTTAATACACCAGATGTATAGTAAAGCTGTACATACATACTATACAGTAAAGCATGCACAAATGTATCAAAGAGGACAAAATAGTAATCAGTTACATTCATTTGATGGTGTATATTTAGCAGACTGTGAGTGAAGAAAGCAAAGGATAGGAAGAAGGACCTGTTTAGAAGAGTAAGAGCTGGAAAGAATTGCAGAGCAGGAGGCTGACTGTGCCTGAGGCAGGAGAACACAGAAACAGCAGAAGAAGAGCTGAGCTGAGAGGAAAGGGGTCCCATGAGGTCTAGGGCTCAGGGGTCAGTCCACATGAGGCATAACCCATTAGGAAACAGAATGATTGGGCAACACAATCTTCCTTCCCCCACTGGAATTCATATGGAATACATCTGAAACTCATTAATCCTGTTTCAAGTGCCAACTCTTTTTCCTAATTCCTATAAACAGATGGGATCTTTCCCTCTGAAACACCATAACATTTTGCTTATATCGCTTCCCTGACATTTACTTTAATTCAATTCAACAAATACTTAGTGAGTGCCTCCTCTAGGCAGGCAGTATAATGGGTACTGGAAAACAATGAGAAGCACAGACATAGGCCCCTCCCTTTATGGAGCTCACATTCAAAGGTGGGAAGCAGGAAGCCAGATCATATAGCAAACATAATATTGAGAAAATTCTATAATATATTAGAAGGTGATCACTACCCAAACAGCCAAAAGCAGTAAGAGGATCAGAATAAGAGAAATGAGTGAAGAAAAAAGTGAGGGTGTCACTTGACATTTTAAATAAGTGGCCTCTCCGAGAAAGTGACATTAAGTAAAGGCTTGAAGGAGAACAAGTTAGAAACATGACGACAGTTGGAGGAACATCGTCCTCTACCAAGGGAACAGGCAGTTCAAACACGCTAGCGTGGGAGGGGGTTTAACTGGGTTTTAGGGAAAACAAAAGAGTTGGTGGGGCAGGAATACCATGAGTGAAGGGACAGTAATAATAGATAAAGTTAGGGGATATGAGAAGGAATAAATACTGGGAATACTCTGACAGCAGAGACAATAAGATTTCCTGACAAACAGGATGAGAAAAAGAGAGGACGGAAGATGGCCCGAGAACTTGAGGTTGCCATCCACCGAGATGGGTCATATCATAACCTGCCTTCAAATATGTTTATTTGTAAAATGTTTTATAAATCTGACTTCAAATCTCTGGCTTGTTCACTTGCTAGATGTCTGACTCTATGGAAATCACTTCATTTCTTAAGTTTCAGTTTCATCAGTAAAATGGGTTGAAAATGCCTACATCCAAGTGTTCTGTTAGGAATACAGGTGACAATACATGCAAAGCATTTCACACAAAGCCTCATAGAGAGTAAATGTTTATTAAATGGTAGATATGCTTTACTGTTACTCTTAGTATAATTGCTGTTTTCCTTTCATAGGTCTTATGTCTACTACTGGGTTATCTTCTTGAAGGAAGAGGCTATCTTCCCCCCCCCCCCGCCCCCACAGAAACAACCTGTTGTTTGTAGAGTTGGTATGTGCTCTCTCAGTGTCCTAATCGTGGCCTGGTTGACTTTGTGGGAAACCTGCTACCAGAAAGCACAATAGATGCAAATGGCTGGTTGGCCTTTTTGTATTCATTTCTAAAAATTATAGAAATTGTATACATTTTCCTCTTTAGCCATACAAGAAATTTTCATAAAATACATCAACTTTATATAATAATTATTCAAAAGTGTTCTTGTTTGTAAAGGATCCTGTTTAAATTTGCTTAAGTCATTTGGAAATCTCTTCCTCTCTCCCAAGCTTGTAGCAGTTCATTTCAATGTGGCATCATATGTAAATTTAATGAGCATTCGCTCACTTTCATCATCCAGGTCATTGGGTCATTGATTCTTATTTCCCTGTGTGCTTTTAGAGCAAAGAGACTATCTCAATCCATCTTTCCCAGTCTTTCTATCTATGGACAGTATTTTCCTGTTTCCATTGTACGTTAGGATAAAAGCATCTTTTTCAATTACACTTAAAATGGAAAATTGTGATTTCACTGGAATGTAATTTTTTTAACAGACTAGCTATCACTTTTTTTCTTCCCATTCTAAAAATATGCATGTAATTTTAAGAGTTTTTCTTTTAATCCTGGCATTGAGACTATCCATATTGAACATCATTCAGTATTTATTCATCAGTATTTATTCAAAACCACTCCGTTCTTAAATTCAAATCTACACAAATTAGTGTCTGGTCTGTTGGTTCCTAACCTTTATCTCTGTATAATCTTCTCTACCCTTATAATACATTACTACATAAAAAAATTATTTAAACTATAATGAAATTGCTATGAAGAATAACAAAAAACAGAAGTGGGAATAATCTGACTAATTATTAAGGAAATAATTACAAGACATGATAAGCCAATGAAGCACTGATGCAATGAGAGGTCAGTTGTTGGCAGAGGTTAAGGCTATTTGGTAACAGAGATCTTCAGGGAGGAATGCACAGAAAAATAGCAGCAAAATGTTTTTGTTAAATACTACATACTACCACACAAAAAATAAATGCCATATGTTACAACTCTAGTCACTACAATCTTTTCTAAAATGTCTAGGTCTATCATATTGTTTTTCATATTATTTTAATCTCTTCCACATCTACAGGAATATTCTTTCTAAATTACAATTTTAATTACGTTACTCCTCTGCTTGATATTCTTCATTGGTTCCTCTTGAACTGCTGAATAAAGTTCAAACTTCTTGGTATCACATAAGAGGTCCTCTAAGTTCTTACCTGCTAATCTCCTCAGCCTGCCTATTACCCTAAACCCTCACTATTCTATAACCATGTTGAACTTGATTTTCCACTCAATCAAGGAACATCAGGGTATTCCTTTCCTAAACTCTCTACAGAATGGTCTTTGTTCACCTTTTTGTCACTCCTCTTCCCCTGCCTCCTGCAACTATATATTGTACATATATGTCTATCATAATACCTAAGACTGTGAGGTTGGCATCCATTACTTTTTCCTACATATCCTTTTTTTTTTTGAAACCCTACTCCAGGTTATCCCAGGAAGCCTATTAATTATGTGGTCTATCTCTCAAGCCAGAGGATGAGCTCATGACCCATGCTAGCTAGTCAGAATATTCATAGGAATTGTTCCTCCCTTGGACATAGGGATTGGTCAGTGGTGACTCATTGCCTAATCAGAAAAAAATCATAGCCCTTTGTGGAAATAGATAGAGATTCCATTATGTGAAGGAAGTTTGCTCTTTCTCTGAGCTTCTTAGGATCACAAAGTTGAGGACTCTATCAGCCTAAATTTCTTTGGGGTCACCCCTCTAGAATAATTCAGAAATTAAGTCAGATACAGGTGAAGAGTCAAGAAGCTGATAAGAGATAGATTTCTGATGACATTGTTAAAATACATGGAGTCAACCATTCTTAAAGCTATTAATACATCTATGTCAGGTATTAAGTCAATGAATTCCTTTTTTATCCCTTAAGATGGTTTGAGTTAGTTGTCCACATTTAAAATGGATATATTGCTATTAATAATCATATGTTATTGCACTGACTTACTTATATCCTGTCTCTCCTTTATGTCTTATTGATCTTTATATCCCTAGTACTCAGCACACTGTGCCTGGAACATAGGCAGAGGCTTATCAAATTATTTTGGAATGAATGCTCCAGCCAAACTTGTTGATAAAATATGGTAGTGGTTAAGAATGATGGCTCTGGAACTTGAGTTCTTGGGAAACATATCCGTAGACTGACCACAACTCAATGTCCTCATCTTTAAAATGAGAATCATGAAAATAACAACCCCATGAGGGGATTATGAGAATTCAATGAGCTAATAGATATAAAGAGTTTGGCACAGTGCCTGGCCCCAAGAAAGCATACAACAAATATTAGCAGCTGATCTTATTTATAGTTTGTACAACTGTCTCTGTTACCTGTCATACATACCCAAATGACATGATTTACCTATTCCATCTATAAAGTTAAATCAGTTATTGCATATTATCCACCTACAAACTTAGCTTATAGGAAGAGACTGAGAGAAGCCAAATCAGAGACCTAGTCTAAGACATGAAGTGTACATTAAGGCCTGATACAGAGATTCTCAAAATGAAGTCCCTGAGATTTCTACCAAATTCTAATCTTTATTTTTCTGCATTTACACTTGAAGATTATTTTTCAGATATGCCACTATTTTCCACTACATTTTTAGAGGTTTGATTTTACCATGATGTGGGTGAATCCAAACAATAAGGGCCCATCAAGAAAGCATGATGAACAAGTAGACAGAAAATCAATATGGATATAACAGATTTGAACAACTTTGTCAACCAACTTTACCTAATTGGCATTCATAAAATATTCCAGCCAACAACAGTGGAATACACATTCTTTTGAAGTGCATATGGTCCACTTACCAACAGACACCAAATTCTGGGCCATAAAACAAGCCTCGATAACTAAGAAAATTCAAGTCATACTGAATATGTTTTAGTGATCACAGTAGAATTAAATAAGACATAAAGAACAGAAAATATTTCTGGAAAATCATCAAATATTTGTAAACTAAATAACACACTTTAAATAACCCATAGGGAAACTAATAAATTAAATAGGAAATTAGAAAGGATCTTAAAGTGAATGAAAATGAAGCTGCTATGTATCAACATCTGAGGTATGCCTCAACTAGAGAAAATTATGGAATAAATACCTGAATTAGAATAGAAAAAAGGTCTTCAATTAATGACCTAAATTTGCACCTGAAGAAACCAGAAAAAAGAGGAGCGTCTGAGTGGCTCAGTCAGTCAAGTGACAGACTTCGGCTCAGGTCATGATCTCACAGTTAGTGGGTTCAAGCCCCATGTTGGGCTCTGCACTGACAGCTCAGAGCCTACAACCTGCTTCAGATTCTGTGTCTCCCTCTCTCTCTCTCTCTGCCCCTTCCCTGCTCATGCTCTGTCTCTCTCCCTCTCAAAAATAAATAAGCATTAAAAAAAATTTTTTTAGGAGCACCTGGGTGGCTCAGTTGGTTAAGCAACCAACTTCAGCTTAGGTCAAGATCTTACAGTACATGGATTTGAGCTCCACCTCGGGCTCTGTGCTGACAGCTCAGAGCCTGGAGCCTGCTTCGGATTCTGTGTCTCCCCTTCTCTCTGCCTCTCTGCCTCTCTCTCTCTCTCTCTCTCTCTCTCTTTCTGTCAAAAATAAGTATTTTTTTAAAAATTAAAAGAAAAGTCTTTAAAGAAACCAGAAAAAAGAATAGGTTAATCCAAAGTAAGAAAGAAGAGGGGCGCCAGGGTGGCTCAGTTGGTTGAGCATCCAATTTCAGCTCAGGTCATGACTTGCCATTAGTGAGTTCTAGCCCGGCCTTGGGGTCTACGCTGATGGCTCAGAGCCTGGAGTCCACTTCAGATGTCTCCCTCTTTCTCTGCCTCTTCCCTGCTCGCACTCTCTCCCTCTCTCTTTCAAAAAATAAAGAAAAAAGAAAACAATTAAAAGAAAAAAACAAAGAAAGAAGAAAATAGTAATAATTACAGAGAAAATCTATTGCATAGAAAGTAAGAGTAAGAATCAATTAACTCAAAAGATGAACTTTTGAAAATAAAATGTATAAATTTCTAGCTATACTAATCACAACAATAAGGATAAGACAAAAATTAACAGTATCTGGAGTTAAAGAGGTGATATCATTAAAAACTATCTGATTATTAAAAGGATAATAAGAGAAAATATCATATACAACTTGATGCCAATAAATTAAACTTCTTAGATAGAATGAGCCAAATCCTTGAAAAGACACAAACTACAAAGCTTACTTAAGAAGCATAAATAACCTGAATAATCTGCCAATATTATCAAAATTAAGTTACTAGTTGAAAATCTTCCCATGAAGGAATTCCAGGCCCAGACTGCTGTACTGGTAAATCCTACTACATATTTAACAAAAAAAGAAAGAATATAATTCTACATAAATTCTCCCAGAAAACTGAAAAGAAGGCAATAGTTTCCTTTTATGAGTCTTGCATTATAGTGATAACAAAACCAGAAAAAGATGTTACAGGGAAACAAAATTACAGACTGATATCCGTCATGAACATAGATGCAAAATTTGTAAACTTTTTTAGTAAATTGAATTCAACAATATATTTAAAAAAATACATTACGACCAAATGATATATGTCCCAGGAATGCAATGGTAGTCTAACACTAAAACTCAATATAATTCACCATAGTAATAAATTAAAAAATAAAAATAAATTAATTAATTAAATAAAATAAATAAAAATGACCATTTTTAACTGATGGGGAAAAAACATTTTATGGAATCAGCATCAATTTTGGATTAAAACTCTCAGCAATGCAGGAATACAATGCAATTTCTTCAACTGATAAAGAGTATTTATAAAACTTTAGAGGAAACATCATATCTAATGGTGGAAGACTGAATGCACTGCTCCTAAAATCAGGAACAATACAAGGACGTCTGCTCTCATCACTTCTATTTAACACTGCACAAGATAAACATACAAAAATCAATTGTATTACTATATAGAACAAAAAATCAGAAATGGGAATTAAAACAAATACCATTTACAATAGCCTAAAGATGTGAAATACTTAGAAATAAATCTGAAAATGGATATAAAAGATCTATTCACTGAAAACTACACTACTGAGAAAAACCAAAGAGAACCTAAATGAATGGAAAAGTATACTGTGTCCATGGGTCACTTAGTATTGCTAAGATGTCAGTTCTCCCAAATTGTCTTATAAATGCATTGCAATCCCTGCAATTCCCATAGAGTTTTACAGAACTTGAAAAACTCATTCTGAAATTCACATAGAAATTCAAAGTATCAAGAATAGTCAAAAGAACTTTAAAAATATAGACGAAACTTAGAGGATTAACAACCTTAATTCAAAGTCTATTATAAAGCTACAGTAATCAAGATTGTATAGTATTGGTGCCAAGAAAGACAAACATATTCTTGACAGAACAAAATAAATAGTCCAGAAATACACCCACACACCTATAGGTCACTGATTTTTAACCAATGTGAAATGGCAAAGCAATGGGAAAACACCAGGATTTTTAAGAAATATTTTTTCAAAAATTAAATATCTCTATGCAAAAAAAGAAAAATATTTGATTCAAACCACACCATATACAAAATTAAGCTGAAAATACATCATAGATCTAAATATAAACCTAAAACTACACAACTTATAGAAGAAAAACAAAAGAAAAACTTTCCTGACCTTGAGTTAGTCAAAGATTTTTAAAATATTATACCAATAATACCATCAATTGAAGAAAAACATGATAGAGTACACTTAATCAAAACTAAAACCTTTTGTTTTCATAAATATGCTATTACGAATGTAAGGGTCAGGCCACAAACTGGGAAAAATATTATTTATGTATCATATACCTGATATCTGTATTCAGAGTATATGAAGAATCCTCAAAACTTAATAATAAGAAAATCAAAATTTTAAAAATGGGCAAAGGTTTTGAACTAACTCTTCACTAATGAAGATATATGAAAAAATATGCAAATAAAAAGCTGGTCAATATCAGTTGTTAGGGAAACATAACTTACAACTATAGTGAGATATCATTACTATATCTAAAATGAAGAGAACTGATTATACCACGTGTGTGTTGGTAAAGATGTGGAGAAAGCAGAACTTTGATAAATGTTTGGAGGGAATATACTATGGTTCAATGGTACAACTATATTGGAAAATAGTTCAGCAATCTTAAAACACTGAACATACCTACCATATCATATGGACATTCCACCTTTAGATATTTACCCAAGAGAAATAAAAGTGAACATACATACAAGACCTGCACACAAATGTTTGTAGCAGCTTTATTTGTAACAGCCCAAAACTAGAAACAACCCAAATATTCAAGAGAATGAAGAAATTGTATTATATCCATATATTCTACAACATGAATACATCTCAAAATCATTATGTTGAATGAAAGAAAGCAGACCAAAAAAAAGAGTGAATACATACGATTTCATCCATATAAAACTCTAGAAAATGCAATTTAATCTGTAGTGAAAAAGTTAACCAATGGAGTGGAGAGGTGAGATGGGACAGTGATTACAAAGCAGCACAAGAAAACATTTGATGGATATGTTCAGTAACTGGATTGTGGTGATATTTTCACTGTATACATATGTCAGAACATATCAAATTGTACCTTTTAACATGTATAGTTTATTGTACTTAATTATACTTCAGTATAGTTGTTAATTTTTTCTTTTGTGAAGTCTTCTTTGAAAAACAGTGTATTTATCATCACTTAAAAACACACAGGAAAACAGTATTTTCAGTGGTAATCAAAGTATAAAGATACATAGATATGAGGACAAGCCCCTAGCTAACATCATACTAAGTGGTGAAAAGTTAAAAGCCTTTCCTCCAAGATCAGGAATATGACAAGGATGCCCACTCTCACCATTTATATCCAACATAGTACTGGATATACTAGCCATACCCATAGCAACTAGGCAAGAAGAAGAAATAAAAGGTATCCAAACCAGAAAAGGAAGAAGTAAAATTATTTCTCTGTGTAGATGATATGTCTAATATACAGAAAACCCTAAAGCCTCCACTAAAAGCTGTTACAACTAATAATACATTAATTCAGTAAATTTGCAAGATACAAATTCTACATACACAAATCACTTGTGTTTCTATACACTAACAATGAACTATCTAAAAGAGAAATTTAAAAAGCAATCCTAGGGGCACCTGAGTGGCTCAGTCAGTTCTCAACTGCCTCAGGTCTGATCTCACCGTTAGTGAGTTCAAGCCCCGTGTCTGGCTCTGTGCTGACATCTCAGAGCCTGGAGCCCGCTTCGGATTCTGTATCTCCCTCTCTCTCTGCCCTTCCCCCACTCATATTCTGTGTGTCTCTCTCTCAAAAGTAAATAAACATTAAAAAAACTTTTTTAAAGCAATCCTATTTACAATAGCATCAAAGGACAGAAAATACTTAGGAATCTAGTAAACCAAGTAGGTGAAAGATGTGTACACTGGGAACCATAAGACATTGATGAAAGAGACTGAAGAAGTCAGAAATAAATGAAAAGATATCCTGTGATCTTGGATTGGAAGAATTAACACCATGAAAATCTCCATACTACTCAAAGTGATGTACAGATTCAGTGCAATCCCTATCAAAATTCCAATGGCATTTTTCACAGAAAAAAAAAAGTTCATAATCTTGATCTTGGTAATCATTCCATAATGTATATTTATATCAAAACCTCCCACCGTCCACTTTAAATATATACAATTACATTTGTCAATTATTCCTCAACAAAGTTAAAAAAAAAAAAAGATACATGGCTAGAGGCAAGTCAGCCAGCACCCGTTATGATGGTGTTCCTGAGCACTGCGGCACAGTCTGCTCATTTCTCATATTTATAAGTTGGCAAGACTCTGTACTAAACTGTGGAAAGGTTAAAATAATAAGCATGATTTTCATTTTTTCCTACTGTTTGATTCTCAAACTTCTTAAAAACATTTGAAATCCTCAAATACATGGAATCTGGAATAGATGTTATCTGTGTGTAAATAATCTATAAGGTACTTAACCAAGGTAAAATTTTCTTGATCATTATTGTTAAGTAAAATTAGCATTTACAAAGAGTTTTAGAGAATCGGTGGTAGGTAGAAATTAAGTCCAGGCAAGTCTCCAAACTCATCGCAAACTATCTTAATAATATTTTTTTATGTTTTCTAACTCACAGCCCATTTCCATATGGCAGGAAGAAGGGAAGAATCATATCTTCTGCATTATATTTTAGGAATCAATACAGTTGAAGAAACTGAATCTACATCCAACAAAATATGGCCCCCCCAAGCTTCATATATAAAAATTAATATATTTTTAAAATTTTATAAAAATACATTAATATATATTTTAAAAATGGTTCTATACTTCCACTTATTTTTCCAAATCATCAAAACCTCTTTATAGCCAATGCAATGATCAGAGACTTGAAAAGATATTTTCTAACACAATTAGTATCTTTACAGATTATAGCATATAATATTAACTAATAATCATTGACATAGTAATTTCCTGAGTGCAAAACAAAATATCCAAATTAGTGTACCAAGGAATTCTGATCAATCATTATATGACCTCTAGTTGTAAAGAGGAATATTTCAGGAAAAATATTAACAACAGTTTTTAAAATTTTTAAATATTATTAAATCAATAAAATACGTGGAAATCCCAGTAAATGCAATCCAATCGACACCAAAGATGAACTAGACTTTAACCCTATTTTTAACAATTACTAAGTGACTACTAAGTATTAAACAAAGGTATATACATTCTTGTATTAAATCACAACTAAGAGATAGAGATATAAGGAAAACTTTTAATCCACGTTAACAATGAGAAAAAGTTCAAAGTCTGTCTTATTTCTGTGCCTAGTCATTAGTCTAAAATCTTTGTCAGTCATAGTCTAGTCTCTAAAATTTCATTTATCATGATTATTATCCAAGAAAGATGTTTAATTCCCTAAATTTCCTTAAATAATGTTTATAAAATGCATATGTCACTGTCTACACCAATTTGCATCAGCCAACCAAAATAAGTACGTATTTAAGGGGTACTGATGACAAATAATTTGTCACTAAATAGGCCACCACTCTTATTAGTAATAATAAAAACTGACATTTACACAACACCATTTGTACAAAAATTTGTACAAAAATTTCATATTGGGTCTCCAAACATTTATTCATTGATGCTTCCAACATTTCTATGCACTATTTGGCAAACATTCATCTCCATTTCACTGATTTTTAAAGCAAAGCCCTAACTTATAAAATGACATGAACCTAGTGACTCCATTTTCTAACTCAGTCCATTTCTATATGCCAGGAAGAAGAGAAGAATAAATCTAGCATGAAATAGTTTGGCTACCTCAGGATGGTGAGATATCCAATTGGTGGCACTTGGGTCTTATCTATTCCCACCTTTTTATAGGCGATCCAGTCAAACACCCTGTCAATATCTGTTGCCTGTAGCACTTCCTGTGATACTGGATGGGAACTGGCCAAGCCGTCAAGCAGCATCACTTCATGCAGAACATCCGTCAGAAATCTCTGTTTTTCCTGCAATACAGTAGATGGGGCAATATCATAGGTGATTCATGGTTATGACAGAATGCGTGCGACAACATGAACAGAACGTGTGTTACTTAATGGATGATGCTCATCAGCCTACATGGTGAGACTGGACTCCAAAGAGAAACCAGTGAATGAAATGTCTCTTAAATTACTCTAGAATGAGAGTGGTTGATTTGAGCACAACGTGAAACAATATCAATGGGCTACAATGGACCCTAAATAGATTTAAAAAACAGTGGACTGTTCTTTAAGAGGGGTTAAAGCAAATTCAGACAGTGGGCACATAAATGAAACAGACTAAGCTTGTTTGTGTGTTCTACAGGATGAAGGCTACAGTTCCAGTCCCAAATAACCTTTTTTAGTAAAGTTCAATATAAGAATAATAACTAGATTCCAGAGTTCCAGTGCTATTTTGCTATTTACACCATTTATTTGTAGTACCATCTCAGCAGCTCATTCACTCTCTCTCTCTGATCCTCCCACTTTTCCTCCTCCCCCCCTCATCTAGTTTTCTCTGTAACACACACACATACACCACACCACACATACCACATTTATTCTGTGAAAGAATTTCAGGGGACCACAACAAATAACAAAAGGCATATTGATAAAAAAAAAAAAACTATAATATTTGTGGGTATAAATGTGAATTCAGGATAATGAACATAAAGTGGAGATCAATAGATATTAATAACCCATTACTATAAAGTTGTGAAAACAAACAAAATCATAAGATTTCTATTCTGTGTAATGTTGAAGCTTTTGTATTTGCTCTGATAAAAGCTGATTTGTTGTATTAGAAATAAACTGTAAAGGAAACGTACTTCTCTGTTATTTTTGTTTTAAGAAGTCTGCTTTAGAGAAACAGCTTGGGTTTTGTTAACAAAAATGCTGGCAGCTATTAGTTCTTCTGGCCTCCTGCCTTCATTGAGGGAGGAGGGAAAGAAAAAAGAAATTGCAAGAGATAACAAGACCTGAATAGCCTCTAGATAGTTGGGATCTGAGGAGTATCATTACAGAGATTAAAGATTGCAACACTTAAATTGCTATAGCTAATTCTTTTTTTTAACTTTATAGTTTATTGTCAAATTGGTTTCCATATAACACCCAGTGCTCTTCCCCACAAGTGTCCTCCACCACGACCATCACCCCCCTTCCCCTTTCCCCCTCCCCCTTCAGCCCTCAGATTGTATTCAGTATTCAAGAGTCTCTCATGCTTTGTCTCCCTCCCTCTCCCTAACTCTTTTTCCTCCTTCCCCTCCCCATGGTCCTCTGTTAGGTTGCTATAGCTAATTCTAAACTCACTCCTGGTGCCTCCTACTTTTGAGCCAGCAGATGAACCGCATGTTATTTCTGAGTGAGTTGTAATTTCAAGCTGAGAGTTCACCAATCCTGGATTTTTAAAAAATGGCAATGGAGTATAAATATGATTAAAAAAAAAAAAAAAGGAATAGTTAACTAGGCATATAGATTGACTTAAAGCTGGCTCTAAAGAAGCATCTTAGCTCGTCATCATCTATTCAATGATTTAATATTTAATCAATAATTTTATACGGTATTAGGTTTCTTTCTAATAGCATATTTTTACAGTTTGTGGACCATAGGTCTAATTTCTTTAGTCCGTTTTTGGTCTGAGAGTTTCTCGTCAATGTTCTATACTCCATCAAACTGAATCTAGGACTGAACTAGTCCCAGAAGTCTGCTTCAGACCCTTAGTCCATGGTGAGTAGTTTAAACTTAAAATGAATTGACAAATATGACATAAACTGATTCTGTATTTCTTCTCAAATTAAGTTCATAATTCAAGACAAAATTAAGGAGAGTGAAGTTGAACTTTGTGATTTAAAATTTTATTGGGTCGCCTGGGTAGCTCAGTCACTTAAGCGTCCTACTTCGGCTCATGATCTGGAGGTCTGTGAGTTCAAGCCCTGCATTGGGCTCTGTGCTGACAGCTCAGAGCCTGGAGCCTGCTTCAGATTCTGTGTCTCCCTGTCTCTCTGTCCCTCCCCTGCTCACACTCTCTCTCTCTCACTCTCAAAAATAAACTAAAAAAATTTTTAATATAAAATTTGAAAATAAAATGATTGGTATTTATTTTATTTTAGGTACACTATAAAATAAAGATAATATCTCAGACAGATGGCCTAGATTGAGAGAGTAAGAGAAAATCATGTATTTCCAAAATAAAAATGTTAATGTAACTTTTAAGCAGGTATGCAATCTTGTTACTCATTCAATTTAAAAACGCACATTAAAACCATTTGATATTGGAATTAATGGGCGGGATCATGGAATATATCACGGTACCTCAACTTCACCAATGAACACTTTTATTTATAAGAAATATCAGTTGAAGATGTGATTTCCATTCTCAAGAAAAAATACTCAACTCTTTAAATAGCGATTGCTCACTCCATATGTAACTCAAACATCTGATCGAAACCATAGTGTAAAATGAACTTAAAATAGTGTTTTATCTGAATCCTAATTTTTACTATTTAGCACCAATAAACATATATTGATCAATATGAAAATTTAGTACACATATCTTGGTTGGCTAGCGATATGATTTTTAAGTGATATAAACCAATTAATCACAAGTAGTTAGGAGTTAATTACAAATAATGATATAAAGCAAGTAATTACAAAAGTGAAACCTAAGATAAATTTCTAAAATGAAACTCTCTTATTTAAGGAAATATAAGTTATATGTGATATGTTGCTTCAAGCTTCTGGAGGAAAACAAAAATAAACCTTTACCTCCTCGGTAGGATTTCTAGAAACAGTGCTTAAATTTAATAATGTTGAATCATTAGCAAAAGGTTCACTTTCTACATTGTTGGAGAGAATGATATTGTATAATTGAGAAAAAAAGGCACTAAAAGAGATGAAAAGGGAGGAGAAAAAAATAAAGCTTGGCAGACGAACACTCACCAAACTTAGAAGAAAGAACACCTTAAACTGAGGAAGAAAAAAGAAAATTCTAGCCAGAGGCAAACCCAATTTAACAAAACTACAAAGAGTTTCTAGGAGAGAAGGTGCTAATTTTTTATAAAAACTTGTGTCACTTTAAAATTAAAAAATGATCTTAGCTTGTCAGTCCCTACTGGGGAGCTCTACCCCACCATGTTCAACAACAATAATAACAGTAACTATTACAAAGCATTGATTAATTGCTTACTGTCAACCTGAGACCATTAAAATTTCAAAATAAGTTAAAGAAATCCTGGCTGTAATATAAGATAAGAGATCAAACAAAATAGTTGGGTTCCGTGAACAAAATAGTGGTTTTCTCTTACAGACTAGAAATGCCAAAGGAAATTTGAAGGAAAAAAAAATACTGTAAAATGGAATTATTTATGCAAAGTTTAATGGAAGAAGTAGAATTTGTTCTGATTCTTGAAGGAGTTTTAAAGTTGTGTGTGTGTGTGTGTGTGTGTGTGTGTGTGTGTGTGTGTATGTGTCTAGGGAATAATATATTTATGGTGCATATTTAACAGTTAGCTTTTATTCTAGCTTTTCTATTAAGGTCACCATGACAAGCTATTTTACCACTTTCAAAAAGCAGCACAATAAGGTAAAATGTGGAACTTGAAAATCTGTTTAAATAAATTTAATGTTAATAATAAGAATAAATCATACCAGTCTAATATAGACCCTTCTTGGAGTTTTTACATATGTGTCTACATTTAAACAGTTCAAATAGTATTGAATATGTCATTTTCTATTGAACTGTTTTCAAAAATATATTACATTTTAATTTTTGGAGAATAGTGCAAAGGTTTTTCAGATAGGTAAAAAAATGTGAATAAACAGAGAATAAAGCATGGGAAAAAAGAAAATTTCCATTATTTTCCTCATTCATTCATTTAACAAATATGTATTAAATTCCTACTCTATGCTAGATACTGTGCTGTGTCTGGGGAAGAAATATATGACTCAAACAGAGTTTCTAACCTTAAAGAACTCAGAAATGTAAGAGAAAGACAGATAAACAGCTAACTGTGTTATAATATGATGGATGTTATAAAACACAAAGATTGAAATGATTAATTAGTTCAGAAAAGGCTTCACAGAGGAGGTGACATTAAAGTGGGTAGTTGAAGGATGAAGAGTTCCTTAGATGAATGGGGAAGCAGCTTTTAATAAAAGGGCAAATCCAGGCAGAGAAAACATGAAAAAAAGCTACTCTTTGAATCCTCAGTTACCAGGTGGAAGAGTTTGGTCTTAATAAATAGGCTGTAGCAGGCATAATAACGTAATAAAAGTAGGGTCTTATGAAAATTAACTTATCTGTGGTACACAGGGTGGCTTGATGTCTGCAGAAACTGGAGGCATAAGTGGCTATTATACTCAGAAGTGATGTGGTGATGATGTATTAGAACAAGGTGCTGCTGAAAAGCTGTTGTATCTGAGAGGTATTTTGAATGAAAAATCAACCAACATTGATGCCTTGATTCCCTGGTCCCCTTAGTGGATGATGGAGACGAAGTATTAAGAGATAACTACATAGCTTTTAGACTTGATGGAATTATTAAAGGGTGGAGGGAAGCTACTGAAAGAAATGGAGTAATGGGAAAAAGTTTGCTTTTGTAGGGCAAGCTAAAAAGATCACTTTTTGACATGTTACAAGTAATATGATTGCAAACATCCGAAAAGCAATATGCTACAGGCAACCTGAAGTAAAGGCCTGGGCCTAAGGGGCAAGTGCTAAACAACTTTTGGCAATAAATTGTGGTTTGTATGAAAATATAAATAAAATCTCTGAAGGAATCTACTCTTTTTTTTTTATTAATTCTTACATTTTAGCATTTCATAGACTGGTATTTAGTAATATATCTAAAGGGAGTTATTAAGAATTCGTATCACAGTGTTAGATACAACTGACAAATTATATTCCTTAATATCTCATAAAAGCTTCTGCCTGGACATACCAAATTCTCAAGGGTTAACAGTGAATATGCCTGGTCTAGCCATGATCTGGCCCACAGGCATGGTGATGAGTGGGAAAACAGGAAGTACTACTGAAAGGTAGGGATGTCAGCAAGTTTCTACAGGAAGTCTTAGTAATTTCAGTAAAGAACAATATAAGACAGACACTTTGACTCTGTCACCAAGAAAGAAAAAAAAATCAGAGAATAATCTGAATCAAGATGAAAGAAAATCAGACACATCAAACCAGAAAGAAAATCAGACTAAGATGACAGCCAAGCCTGAACCAATTCAAGCAGTGGTGAGGTGATCATAGGTATGAAAAGAGCAGGACAAACAATTCTCAGGGCAGAAGTGGGTTATATAAGAGCAGTCACAAGGACTCAATTTTCCAGGAGGATGGATGTGAACCCAAATGGCTCTTTGGTATTCCTAGGGGAAAAGACAGGTACACTGCCACAAAGTTGATGAAAGTGTCCCACCCGAGAATTAAAATATCTGTCATTCACTAGCTGGGTGACTTTGAGCAAGTTACTCAATATTTTTAGACTTCAGCACCTTCATTTGTAAACATATGTGGTTGTGAGGATTAAATAAGAGAATTCGTTCTACAAATATTTATTGAGCACCTGCTACATCCCAGATGGTATGCCTGGTTCTGAAGATAAAAAAGATACAAAGGCATGGATTCGACCTTCAAAGATTTTATAGTAGTAAAAAGAGAGACAAAGATGAAAACGAATATTAAAGAACCACTTGCTGTATGTAAAAGTGGAAGTAGGTTCAGGATATGGTGTGCCTATACAAAGAAGGCTGTGATTTGTTCTGCCTGGGGGGAAAGCAGGAAAAGCCTCTGAACTGAAATCCGTGTTGAATCTTTAAGGATGATTTGGGTTTTCTAGACAGATACAACAGAAAAGGGTATTTTGGACAGAAAGGAGTATCTTGGAAAAGTCATGGAGATTTAACGGCTTTTTTGGTAGAGCACAGAGTTTTCTGTGGCAGAAGGCAGGGAGGAAAATGGGGGTAAATGGCTAGTGATTATCACAGAGATTGACGAGAACAAATTCATCAAGGATCCTCTATGCCAAGTTAGGGAGCTAAAATTAACAAGTGATATAGCCATAGCTACATTGAGAGAGATTATGAATAAATAGTGGAAAGTGGACTAGGGTGAGGAACAGCCAGAAACAAAAATAGGATGATATTGAATAATTATACACACACGCAGTATGGGGCATTATCTCTGTGATCACAAGATACTGTACCAATTATTTCTCTAAAATCTAGTTCAATTTTGTGATGATCAATGATGATCAAGAAGGTATTTATTTGGGAGTTCCAAGAGGTATGAATTAAATGTAGATTGAGACATCAATAAAGACAAAGACCTATGTAGACATGTATGAGGATGCAAGTACATATAGCCAAATAGACACAAATATTTCCTTTTTCAGTATTTTCATTTGTTTAAAGTAGTGTCTTATTCCATATCTAATGTTCACAATATTTTTTAAAATATTTTTTTAGTGTTTTTATTTATTTTTGAGACAGAGAGAGACCAAGCATGAGCAGAGAAAGGGCAGAGAGAGAGAGAGAGAAACACAGAATCAGAAGCAGGCTCCAGGCTCTGAGCCATCAGCACAGAGCCCAATGCAGGGCTTGAACTCACAGACCATGAGATCATGACCTGAGCTGAAGTCGGATGCTTAGCCAACTGAGCCATCCAGGCACCCCTTAATGTTCACAATATTAATCTGCTTTGTATATGTAACATCCTTTTAAAGGTTGGGGAGACAAACACAGTTGCGACCCCATTCCTGCCTCCAAGCAATTCACATTATGATAAGGGAGACTGATAAGTGTACAAATCATTAATATCATCCGATGGGTGAAGTATTATAGCATAAGTAAAGTACTATGGGAGTAGAGAATAGAGAGAAAGTTACGGGTAGAAATGCTTTCAGAATCTATGACCATGTCGATTCAACCATACTTGATCTATCAATAAGAAGAAATAAGATATACTATGTCCTTTATGTTTTATCCCTCTGGAAATTGATTCTACCATGAGATGAAGACTTTCAGGATCTCATAGGTTAAACAAAATGCCAAATACAGCATTATTAATCTGAGCTCCTTGCTACACAAGACTAGAACAAATGATATAGGTATACCCAGCATTGCATGGTTTGGTTTTTTTCAAAAGTCTTGTTTTTGGTGATTCATTCAAGCCATGGCAAAAGTTAAAGCTGAAGAATATGATCAGGAATTCAAATAAGAAAAGCAAATTTATTGAGAGAAAACATTAATCAGGGGTTATGTGATATGCTACCTCTGTAACTTTGCAATTATCATCTCTGTAAACAAATAACACAATGCCATTTTTGTAAAAATTAGAAATTATTTGGATTCCAAATTTCCTAAAATATTAAAAGAATTTTACCCTTTCATCTTACTTTTATAAAGCTCTAAAATATCCAAAAGTATTTCAAGCTTTACTCAGTTGAAAGTTACTTGTGCAATGTACTTCTGCAATATTATGTCATTATTTAGCCAATTAGCTAACATTTTATAGACACCTAAATCATATGGATAGAGGCACTAAAACTAAAAAGGTAGTAAAAATAAATGTTGCTTTCCTTTAGGAATGTACCTTAAAAATTAACATTTTAAAATTTCATATTTAAAATACACATGCCCAAGATGTTAATAATCATTTTCATGTGCAGCTTGTTAAAGTGATTATTTATATTAAAAATCAAACCTGTGTAAGCACACTATATAGTGGGTATTGAAGAATAATTTTTAAAATAATCACTTTAAGGCCTACAATGAAACAAGAACTATACTGAAAATTTTACTTCTGTATTTGTTTACATAACCTTAAACAGAAAATGGTACATAAACACAATAGTCCAGGCAGCTTTGGATTGATATTATTCTGGGATTTCACACAAGCTTTATAATAAGTAACCAAAATGAGTTCTGTATGTTCTTACTTCTTTTAACTATCAACCACATTTCATCCCCCACCAAGCCACAAATGCTCTAAGATGCCTTATTCACTGCATAAACTAAAAAAGCAATTATATTTCTATAAGCCTGTCTCCAATGACTTTATAAGCCTTTCATAACCCCAAAGAACCCCCTGCATGGGTTTCCATGAACTGCTATGTGACTAACACAGAGGAAGTGGGTTAAATGGTCTCTTCCATGACTATATCCTTCAGCTGCCTTCTATTTTGATTGTAATGTCCAAGTTGAATGTGTCACGTCTCATATTATCCAAAATGTGGCACAGCTAAGGGAAAATGCTAAGATGAAACACAAAATGTACTATTGCATTATATACAACTAAATTAGGAACCTTCTGCAGACTTACTCAAGAACCTTAAAAGTAGAGCAGTATTGATATGGCAGAAGGTATATCAATTAGTCACTCATGTTTTCATTAATTATGATAATCCTGGGTCTTATGGAACAATCATGAATGTGCTTCAAATAATGTCAATCACAGTAATAATTATGAACAGGTTGTCTAATTACATAGCTCATTCCGATTCTAGCAGCCCAAAAAATCACTGTGAATAATAACCATATGCCATATGCTTTCATATAACCCTCTTAAAGTGTTCATATCATTTAGCTCCCCTTCACTTTTTTAGGATTTCTTGACACCTTTCCCTCTGTTTTCCTTCAAACACTTATCCAATGCAGTTTCATATATTTTAGTTTTTTAAATGTTTTTATTATTTATTTATTTATTGAGAGAGAGAGAGAAAGAGAGAGAGAGAGAGAGAGAGAGAGAGAGAGAGAGAGAGAAAGGGCAGAGAGAGAGAAGAGAGAGAATCCCAAGCAGGCTCCATGTCATCAGGACAGAGCCAGACAGTAGGCTCGACCCCATGAACCTTAACATCGTGACCTGAGCCAAAATTGAGTCAGAAGCTTAATCCACTAAGCCACTCAGGAGCCCCTCATATATTTTAAATTTCAATATCATTTTTAATTCAATGAATGAGTTCCTAATATAGGTATAGAAACTGTTATAATCTTTCATAAATGAAGGTCTGTTAACCTTCATTTCATAAATTTTTGTTAACTTTTGAGCAGACTTTTATTATTGAACACCTCATAGATGCTATACTTGGGGTTAAATCCTGAGAAATGATGGCAAAATAAACAGTCTCTAATCAGATGAAGCATATTGTTTACTAAGGGAGATTTACTTCCTGCCCTTTGTTAGTTAACTGGAACTAATTCCCTGTTCTTTCACATGTCATTTTAGGATTGTTTCCATAGATTTTACACTTCTGACAGATACTACCTTCTTTAACTTTTTCCATAGTCTTATCTCTATTTGGGCAGTAAGAATATTTTTCTCTATCTCTATGCCTAATGCCTAATTTTTTTGACAAGCTGATAAGACATTTCAATAAAATCAAATTTGCCAATCTTCTTTGATACCCACACACTTGTTTCTCACATCCATCACAAGGACTCTGTAATATTTTGCAGACACATTAATGATAAGCTAATCAAGGCACTATAATATTTGATTGATAAGATGTAATTCAGAATATTTTTTTAAACGTACACTGACTAATCATCTTAAACAGAACCAATTTCTGTTTAAATTCTAATGGAAACTTTCTTATACCATTCACTCTGGAAGAATTCCAAGGATAAGCCAATCAACTCCCTAAAGTTATTAACATGGTTACCAAGTGGCTAATTCATTTTATGTTATTTTAATTTGTGAAATAAATAATAATTCAAATGACCTTAATTCTGTAATAAAATTCTTATTAAGTTGAATGAAATTTATTAACACATTTTTTGTACTTTAATTTCAATATTTAGTGGTATAAGAGGCCAGTTCATCAAATAATTTAGCCTGATAAAACTTTAGATTTGGTGCCACATCATAGAAGTCTGTATTTTAGATGAAAATGAAAAGTATTTTTTTTCAAATTTGAAAGATTTAATAACCCATAACAACTCCAGAGACATATGGTACTTATGGCTCAGAAAGTTAACCAATTCAGAAAGAAAGTTCCATATTTATTCCCAGATCTCAAAGTAAGCTACTATAATATTTATACATTGATTATGATATTAGTAAAGAACATTTTCACCATTTGGAATGCAAAATCTGGACTAGCAGTTAATTTATAAAATGTAAAAATATTAAAATATTAGCATTCTAGCATCATTCAGAAGTGGAATAGGTGTACTCAAAAGTATTTTGTGAAGGCAATTTCTTTTCTCTTACTAATTTTTATGGTATTATTATCAATAATAATTAATGATACTATTGTGATCTTCATTTTACAGAAAGTTCACTGGCTTGCCCAAGTTTGCCTAAGATCTGGGTATTGAGGGGCGCCTGGGTGACTCAGTAGGTTGAGGATCCGACTTCGGCTCAGGTTATGATCTCATGGTTAGTGGATTCCAGCCCTAAATCAGGCTCTGTGCTGACAGCTTGGAGCCTGGAGCCTGCTTCAAATTCTGTGTCTCCCCTCCCTCTCTGCCCCTCTCCTGCTCATGCTCTGTCTCTCTGTCTCTCTGTCTCTCTCAAAAATAAATAAACATTTATAAAAAACTTTTTTAATTGCAAAAAAGAACTAGGTATTGAACCTGGCCAGTTTGTCTCTAGAGTCCATGCTAAAAGCACCATGTTGGCCAGAATTGGGAAAAATAATAGAGCAACTGTTTGTATCCACTGGAAACCATTCTCAAACTCAACTAAGACTTAATGGGCATAAATACTGCTTCTGGTATAACCAGAGAGATTAATTATGGGCATGACTCAGACCTCATTGCTGGCCCAGGCAGTAGGACTAACCTAGTAATGAGATTCTGACAAAATTAACGGAGACTCTATTTAATATATTCAATAAGGGCTGAGGTAGACTCACAGGGAAATTCTGTTCTTGAGTCTAGTTACAGCCAGGAAAATCAGATTATCATCTTTGCTTAACTGTCACAAGTGTTGATCTGACCTAGAATTTTATTCACCTGCTTCCATCAGCCACTAAGGCCAATGCTGAGACTGTGTGGCTAATTTCCACAACATCCGTGGTGTGGACATGCACCAAATCACACACCTACAAATGCACTAGCACACAAGTGCGCATGTGTCTACCCATAAGCTTCCCTATAGCTTCGGTTTTGTTTTGTTTCTGATTCTACAAAGAAGTTTATTTTTTTTCTTTTTTTAAAGTTTTAATTTTAATTCCAGCCAGTTAACATATAGCATAATATTAGTTTCAGGTGTACATCATAGTGATTCAACCCTTTCATACATCACCCTGTGCTCATTATGACAAGTGCCCTCTGTAACCCCCATCACCTATTCACCCATCCCCCCACCAACCTCCCCTCTGGTAATTACTAATTTTTAATATTTGATTCACAACATTCCCCCCAGAAGATAATTTTTGGATTCTAAAGGTGTTACCATTACACTTAAGTACCTAAGAGTAACAATAATTTCGGTGACAATGATAGTAAAAACATTTTTTTTATTTTTGAAATTATCCTGTGACAACAACAGCACAGGTATCTCATATACATTTTGAAGATGAAGAAAGAAACAAGATCACATAACTACTAAAGTATCAAGAGTCAAGAATTTAAAAAAAGGAACTGAACCTCATTCTACGAAAGTGTAAAGTAACATTACTCTGACAAAAATAATTTAATTAAATTGGTAAAAGAGATCTATAAGGATTTGATATTTCACACTCAGTGCATTCCCCATCTTTAGCAGAGAAACAAGCAAAAAAAAAAAAAAAAAAAAAACCCAAAATGGGTATCCAATAAATGCTTGTTAAATAGTGAAACATAAATAAGTCAAGATGGATTAATCTCTGGAAATATTTTGTAAATTAAGGGCCCAAAAATGTCAGCAAAATGTTTAGCAACAAATAGAAAAATGTTATTTTGTTGTGAGAAGCCAAATTATTTTCTGGCCTGGGTAGTGATATGGCTTGTCAGCTCTCAAAAGAAGCCAACAGCTCCAAGAAACCTCCTTACTGTCTTAAAACTAAGTCAAAAGCTTTATTTAGAGCGTTTTAGTTTTTAATAAGTCATCTGTAATAGTGTATTATGTTTAAGATTCTTCAAATTGGACCAATCATATGGATAGTTAGGAAGAGAATATAACTGATACCAAATTTGCTCTGATGGAGCACTTGACCTAATCTTATCTTTAACCGACAACTGGGAAATAAATAATATTTATTTACTTTTTTTAAATATTTGTTTATTTTTGTGATAAAGAGAAAGAGAGAGAGAGGATCTGAAGCGGGCTCTGTACTGACAGCAGAAAGCCCATTGTGGGGCTTGAACTTGCAAACCATGAGATCATGACCTGAGCTGAAGTCAGATGCTTAACCAAATGAGCCACCTAGGCACCCCAGGAAATAAATAATATTTAAATGAAAATATCCCACCACACCACCACCACCACCACAACTAAAAGAAGAGAATTCTTCTTTACAAAATACCTGTCTTCCAAACAAATTTGTGAAGCTTACAGAAGGAACAGAACTCAAAGGAGAACTTGACTGAGCAGAAAGATGCTCAAAATTTAAATGAAAAGAAATGGCTATTGTAACCAGCTAAGTCTGATTAGAGCACATGTTTGAGCCATGTAATGTAAAAATAATAATAGGTAGCTAAATGGTCTTATCGTTCCATCATTTGGCTAATCCTCTAAAACTAACTGTGCTAAATTTTATTTTCCAAATGTATCTATGACTATGAAATGTTTGATTGAGGTTATGGAGCTGTGTTTTTGAGCTATTCCATAAACAAAGCACTTTTGACAGAGGCATGATTGGTCAACTGAGCTCCAAAAAAAATCCTGAATTTATCCACACCTACTAACTGAAATCACTACACCAACGATGGCATAAGTGTACACAAGAAACTGATAGATAGCAATGCCCTGCTAATAATACCATGAGATTTGTTCCATAGAAATTAGCAAAACAAAGGCCTCATTGTAAGTGCTTGATAATTCTTTTAATTAATTAATAAAATGTATGAAATGTATGACTGAATGTAATGGCAAACAAGTGGCAGCAATCCATCAAAGTAGTTTATATAAAACTGTTGAGCTGGTACATCATTAGCAGCACTCAAGAAAGGCATCACTGGACTATAAATTAAATCTGGAGAGGAGAAAATAAAACGATTAAAGGAATTAATTGGACACAGGTGTATCTGAAGTAGGTAAAGAAAGCATTCCTCATATCTTAATTTTTAAAGATAAATATAACGCTCAGGGTGCCTGCGTGGCTCAGTCGGTTAAGCATCGGACTTCGGCTCAGGTCACGATCACACAGTTCATGGGTTCGAGCCCCAAATTGGGCTCTGTGCTGACAGCTCAGAGTCTGGAGCCTGATTCTGATGTTGTCTCTCCCTCTCTCTCTCTGCCCCTCCCCCGCTTGGAGTCTGCCCCCCCCCCAAATAAATAAACATTAAAAAAAAGATAAATAAAACACAAATATGATAAAAGATGATACTCCAATCACTGGAAAGAATTCTTTCATCAATCTGAGGGAGAGATAAAAAGCCAAAGATATAAATAGTTTCAAAAGGCACTTTTTTCAGTTTGTGAATGGTAGATCCCTAGAGGCTATTCAGCTCAATGCCAAAACATACTCTATCCCAAACCATCCTTTTGGAGTCCCGGTTGAGGGGAACTGCCTGAGCGGTGGACTGCATGGTGGTCTATCCGTTACCACCCTCTTCAGACTCTTAGGAAAAATGCTAAGAAAGATGTACACTCTCAAGACACCTAGCAGAATGTCTTACTCTATTTCATAGTAAATTAATATATGTAAAGAGTTTAATCCTACACAGTAAATGCTACCTTAGTCTTTATTATTACAAGTGTTAATGATATAATTGAGGCAAAATCTTCAATAACCTCAAACTATCTTATTACCTTTTGGCTTTCTCTTTACAGGAAGCCTTTTACATTTTTTAATTCATATCACTTGAACTCACTACTTTCATTTCTCACATTCTTGTCTGGTTACATCTAAACAGTGTTAAAGTAACCTTGATGAAAAGGAAAAAAAGGTCCCATAAAGTGTTATGGACTGAGACAGTCACTCCTTGCTTAGAAATAAGTTGTGTTCTAATGTCTTTGAAAACATATAGCTGCCTGGTTAAGAATGATTAACAATTAGAAAATTAATAAATTATTTTTTGGTTGCCCTCTTAGTCCCCAGCTTTCACTTTTGGTCACATTTGTGTTATATATGGGAAGAGGCTGAATGATATCAAATGTTGAACCATTCATATATTGTAGGGAGATAAATACTTTTACTAGTGGTGGTAAAAAGTACAGATTAAAAGTGGTATAATCTGCTATCATAAATAATGCATATTTGTGTACAATGGTGTCTCACAGAAGAACATTTTATCATTTTGGTATAAATTTTTGGCATTATCAATTTTTTGGTTTATCAAGTGATACCTGACAAGTTTTAGCAAGTGGGTGTATTTTTTTACTAACTGCTCTTAACTTGAAAAGAGGATGATTTCCCTGCAATATTTCTAGATATGAAAGAGGATAGTCTTGCATTATTGTTAGTCTCCAGGTTCAGAAGAATTTTCCTCTTAGAAAGTGTCTAATCCTATCAATTTAGCAGTTGCTTTTGAAATTCCTATGGATATGTAGAAAGACCTTGACACCATGCAAACTGAACATGGTCTTCAGAAGAAATACTTCATTCCAAAGGGAATGTTCATTTAGCTTTTATTTCTAAGTTTAAAATATACAAAACCTGAAATCCTCAGTGTCTTTTGGAACAAAATGACTTCGCTTTAAAGAAAATTCATTCTTTAAGAACATACATGAGATTTCCATTTTCAGCTTTGTTTTAAGTTTTAAAAATTCATATAGGAAAAAAATGTGAGTTAATGTGACTAAGAAAACCTCCCATATTGGAGGCACGTGGATGGTTCGGTCGGTTAAGCATCTGACTTCAGCTTAGATCATGATCTGACAGTCCGTGGGTTGGAGCCCCACATCGGGCTCTGTGCTGACAGCTCGGAGTCTGGAGCCTGCTTCAGATTCTGTGTCTCCCTTTCTCTCTCTACCCCTCCCCTGCTCACTCTCAGTCTCTCTCTCTCTCTCTCTCTCTCTCAAAAATAAATAAATATTTTTTAAAAAATTTTTTAAAAAGGAAAACCTCCCAGACACATACCTGAATATACAGAAGTATATGTGAGTATATATAAAAACTAAGGAATTATGTTTGTTTGTTTTTCCTTCCAAAAGATATCTTACTTAACAGAAGTTGGTCTTCTATTAGAAGCAACAAATGAAGGGGTGCCTGGGTGTCTCAGTTGGTTAAGCCTCCAACTTCAGCTCAGGTCATGATCTCACATTCTTGGGTTTGAGCCCTGCATCGGGCTCTGTGCTGACAGCTCAGAACCTGGAGCCTGCTTCGGATTCTGTGTCTCCCTGTCTCTCTGCCCCTCCCCTTCTCATGTTCTGTCTCTCTCTGTCTCAAAAATAAATTTAAAAAAAAAACATTAAAATAAGAAGCAGTAAATGAAGCATTTACATTTTCTGAAATGTAAATGAAATGAAATGAAATTTTACATTTTCTGAAATTTAACACAGTTGATAACACACCTTGATAACATACCCTGATAACAAGCTCTTCAAAAGCTTCCATTTCCCTAACAATTGTGAAGCCAAAGTCTTGATTTCTATACAAGAACCACAGATGTAAATAAAACAAAAGTATGAATGTATTCTCTATTCTTCAGTTGTAGAGAATCTTCAAAAATGCATTTGTGCCATAAAACTTCTAAATCAGTTAATGTATTTTAACAATGAACAAATGGCTGTCCAGTCTTATTCATTCTTTTTGTGAAAAGATACCCTTAACAGGGCTACTAGCCCATCATTAAGATATTTTGTAAAAAGCACAGAATTAGTCCTAAAATGACAGAAAATGTAAACACAATTTGTTATTGTAGTAGCCTTAGTGGGAGCTATTTTACCATGTTAGTGTAATAGGTACAGTTCCTGTTTCCACTGTTATTCCTGCTAGAAATTCTTAAGATCTCTTCAGTCACCACCGGTTAGGATCCAAATCTCTGGGCTGCTTTTTAACACTGATATCCTTTTTTGATCAGCCCAATTTGTACACTAGTTGAGTGTTAGTCTAATCCTCAACCCATTAGAACTCCTCCTACTTTTACTCAGAGTTGAGATATGGTGTATGAGACCCTTCCCTTCAATGGCATCTGCTACTATTCTCATTGCAGCTCTTACCTTCTCTGCATATTTTGTTTCCTTATTATAGGCCTATTTTCCACCAATGCCCCAAACTGCTCTGATCATTAATGCTAAGGTAAAAGCAACCCTTTCTCCCAGAAGAGAGGGCTATAGTTCCCCACTTCTACTCAAAGGAGAAAAGAAAATAGTTTTTATTCATTAAAACCAAAAGTCTCTGTTTTAAGCAGAGAGACAAATTGCTCACAGAAAGGGGAAGGAGGAAACAGTAAAAGGAAAGCTGAAGAAGAGGTCCATTTTGAAGGCTGTGGTCCCCCAAGAGACCCAGGTAGAAAGTGCTTCCACTTTCCTTCTAGTCTTTCAATGTAAATCTCACTGCTAGCTAAGCTACCGAACAGAATCAAAAAGACCACAACCCCATGGAACTAGCCATAAAAAGCTGTTAAAATTTTCATATTCAATATGTGTTAGTCATTTGGAAAAAGATATATCATAGTCCAGTTGAAAACAATTGGATCATCTAACTTACTGACTTCGCAGGAGTAGAATATTATATGTGGATTTTGATTATAATAGACAAACATAACTGTATGGAAAATCATGAATATATATATATGTGTGTGTGTGTATGTGTATACATTTATTTGGCATTCAGTATTTATAAAAAAAGGATTCTAAAATAAATATTTAATTTCCAAGTGATCTATCTCTGAACCCATAGCTCTCCTGGACAAATATATTTTGATATTGATGAAGTGTAGTACCAATATACCAACTATTGTTGAAACATATATTAACTAATTTTGAAAAGCATGCAAAACCATTTCTCCCTACAGACTTGAGAAATGAAGAGCTAAACAAGTAAAATGTTAACCAAAATCAAGATATTTTCTCTCTGCCTTTCTATTTCCCCTCTCTGAATAGTAGAGTATATATTATTATTTAGAATGATGAAATAGTATATCTTTACATTTAAACTGAAAAAAAATCATTTTCAGTTCATCAGTGATTGTCTCAATATCTTTTTGAGCAAAAATAAAATAATTTAAAAAGTAAAGATAATTTTATTGCAATGACTCTTTAGCAAGCAATTTTTGTTGGAGCACAATAAAATGATACTGAGTCTAATGGCAGAATTCATTTTTACTATTTTAGTCCTGCCCATGACAGAGACAATTGAGAACATTTTTAAAGGTTTTGGGCAATACACTTTGAGATATCTTTAGTATTTAGTATAATGAAGTTTAGTTGCATGATTCTCCATTAACAGTTATCTTTATTCCCAGGTATGTGTCCTCATAAAAATTTAGGGAGAATTCCCAGAGTGCTGACTTTATCAGCATTCAAAGTTATTGGTGTGTGAAGCTCCAGAGAACCCCAATTCATTTAATAAAAGAACATAAACTCATGTTTAATAATTCTCATTAAAATAGCACATCCTTACAATGCTATATGCAGGAAACTAAAGGACATGCCTACAATATAGATACAAGCTATAATGAAAAGTTACGCAATATGCACAGCAGATATGATTTTGCCTGCATCAGCACCAGGTCTGTAAAATAAGGAGTCTTCATAGTAGCATTTTACTATGCATCCTTTTCTTGTACTAAAACTCGTTATCATAGACTTTTTCAAATTAAAGTGATCAAGAATTATTGAAGAACAGTAACTATGTTACATTGAATGTGTCTTCCCATTTCTTCATTTCCAGGAAACACAGTAAAATTTAATGTGACTACCATCAATATCATACTGTAACTTGATCCTTCCAAAAATGTTCACTAACAGCCAACTTTGATGAAATAGCATCAAGCAAAAAGACTACCTGCTCATGAAATGTATCTTTAGCCCTGAGCTAAAGAAGTTGCCTCTGATGATCTTGACACTTTTGTTTGATGAATGAAACATTATATAAGGCTTATGTTCCTATAGAATAATCCACACTGCCAGGATAGGTAAGAATTGATTTGGTGAGACCGGGTCCAGATACAAAGATTATAAAAATTATCTTATGATCTATACATAATTATTATGAATCTGGAGTGTCAAAATAGATGACTGGGATTGGAAACGTTAGGGCATCTATACATAAAATCAATGCAGTTTTCTAATGGAACATTTATTTTCCAGGTACGTGATGCCCACTCACATTTGTATAGTGGCTCATATATTTCAAAGACCTTGCAAGATATTTTATCTTCACAAAAATTCTGTGATCTTGATAAGTCAGGACAATTGCCCCATTTTTCAAATGATAAGAGTTAGAGAAGTGAAACACTTTTCCTGGAATCTGAGTTTCTCCTTTCCAATCCATTCCCCTGACCTCACATCAAAGGCCCACATCTATAAAATGGTAAACTTGATTAGTTTGTTGGGAACAAAACTGTCATAATAGTTTTTATTCCAGGTAGTGTTTCTAATATAAAAATTACTTCTGTATCAGAAACTGGCTTTGAATACCACACACACACACACACACACACACACACACACACACACACATAAACACACACACACTCTAAGATTTTACTAAAAATTAAGCACACTAATCTAGGTATACTGGCCTAAATCAGAACAAGAACTTCCTTAACATTATGTAATGCTGGGTTTCTTTCTTTTTTTTTTTTTTTAATGTTGATTTATTTTCGAGAGACAGAGAGAACGAGTGTGAGCGAGGACGGGGCAGAGAGAGAGGGAGACACAGAATCTGAAGCAGGCTCCAGGCTCTGAGCTGCCAGCACAGAGCCCGACACGGGGCTCGAACCC
The DNA here is from genome assembly GCA_028646485.1 of Cryptoprocta ferox. Lineage (NCBI taxonomy): Eukaryota > Metazoa > Chordata > Mammalia > Carnivora > Eupleridae > Cryptoprocta > Cryptoprocta ferox. The sequence goes on from CM053571.1 coordinate 42,744,464, forward strand.
ACAAACTGCAAGATCATGACCTGAGCCGAAGTCGGATGCTCAACCAACTGAGCCACCCAGGTGCCCCATTCTGGGTTTCCTTATTTCTATTCCATTGAAAGTATATTGTCATAGCAATCACCCTAGCAATTTGAAATTGTGTTTCAGTGCTTGAGACTTAGTGTCTAAAAATGATAAAAGCGCTGTTTTTGAGATTAGAGACAAAAGAGGTCAGCTTCCTGAATTTCTTTTCTCCTGACACTAGCCTGACTTCTGATTTTTCTATTTTAGGCTAAGCTCTAGCTGAAGCCCAAGCCTTGCACTCCTAGGTAAGCTTTTGTGCATATCACAATAGTATAAATTACTGCTGACACAGCCGTCACTCTTTCTCTTTCTAGTATTTCTTCCAATCTTGCTGATGCCATTATGAAAAATAGTGCGGCACAGCCTTAAAGTCACTTAATATCCTCTTATCTATGGGGCTAATTTACTCTTAAAATTTTGTTTTAAAAGAAGATATTAATGATATATGGGGGAGGAATTTATTTGTAGTTTCTTCTCATGGGCTTTTTGAATTTAGTATATTGAGGTACTCTACAAACCAAATGAAGCTACTAAATAGCAAAAACAATTAAAGATCAGAAAGTATGTACAATGTTTACAATCTGAATCATAAAGAGACATCATAATAAGACCCATTCCTCCTTTTGTCCAGTTAATTGTAATGGAGTTTATTCTTTCATTTCTTAGTTTAATAAGGTGAGCCTTCTATATCACTGTACTTATGTCATCATTAATACCTATCTCTTTTTTTTAATGTTTTTTAATTTTTTTTTCATGTTTATTTATTTTTTGGGAGAGACAGAGAGACAGAGCATGAGTGGGGGAGGGGCAGAGAGAGAGGGAGACACAGACTCTGAAGCTGGCACCGGGCTCTGAGCTGTCAGCACACAGCCTAATGCAGAGCTTGAACTCAGGAGCTGTGAGATCATGGCCTGAGCCAAAGTTGGATGCTTAACCAACCGAGCCATCCAGGTGCCCCTAATTCCTGTCTCTTAATTATAAAATATAGATTTATAAGAAATAAAATCTTGTACCTTACCACCCCAAGGTTTTTATACTTCTAGTTCATGGTCTGTATTCTATTAAGAACAAAGTCCCAGATAGGTTATTTATACTTCATATTCATTTTCAATACTTCTTATAAATGTGTTCTCCAGAAGGCCTACATTTATAACTTAACTGATAAAACTGATGAAAGAATACAAAAAAAAATTACTCAAAGACAAAATCCAGTATAAAGACATTGAAACGGGATATATTGCCATGCTAAAGCCATCAAAAGCTGTCAGGTTTCAGCCCATGTATAATTCTGTTGATTACTTTTTAATCCAAGATGCATTTTTCATAGTGATGAATAGAAGGGATTTTATGATAGATGGCTGAACGAATTTTAAAAAAAGAAAGCTTACCTATATGAGTAGCATGTCACTTGTAATGAGGTCATTTTTTTAATATTGAAACATAATGAAATTATAAATCAGTAACGATCTACAGCATAATAAAAATTAAATGAAAATTTTAAACAAAGTTGGTTGAAAGTCAACTAAAAATCAAGATATTTTAGGGTTATTTGGGGAATATTTTCAAAATCCTTAAACATTTCAATTTAAAATTTCACAGTTGTTAAAAGAATAAATAATTCTTTTTCTTCAAAATCCTTTAAAGGCATTTTCAACTTTTTCAATGCCATGATAAAACAGTTCAAGTAAGATTTTTAAAATTGTGTTGTATACACATACACACCTAGATATAGAAGGCTAAGTAAAATTATCTCATTATTTAAGCAAATGAACCAGGATGCTTTTATAAAATAAGGACAAAACTACATGAACATAATAAAAACAATCGATATGGTATTACTACTGTCACATGTCCTCTGTGAGATATGTAAGTGATTTTTTAACTCGGCAGAAGTTGGTTGAATTTATGGTAGAGAAGTTATATAATGACTTATAGACATCTTCCTATTTCATCATGGTTTCAATACTCCTCAAATCATAATTATGGCAGATAATTAGGTAATGTTATTAATAATTTTAACATCAAAAAAGAGCAGTGTCAAATAAATATGTGTCATCACCTATGTTATATCATAGGTGAAATATGAGCTTCTGGAAATTGATGAATGTTAGTCCTTTGCAACTTTTACACAGTATCACTTAAACTAAATTTAAAATTCAAGTTCCAAAACAACATATACTCTGGGTTTCATTTAATAATAATATAGTCACTTACTGTTTAATAAAAACATATACAAAATGAAAACCTTATATTAAAAGATATAGAAAAATGACACCTTCCCTCCACTTTTTCTTTAAGGATGTTCTAGAAACATTACTATATAAGGACAACAACTCCTACTTTAGGTTCAGACATATGGGTATATTCTTAGAGTACAGGTTTAATGTGCATAACTCTTCATAAAGTTAATAACATCTTAGTAAGTTATTTAGTCTTAAAGTACATCTACAACCATAAAGTATTTTATAAATAAGCAAATAAATAAGCAAATATTTTAGCTAAGCTTTTGTCATAATGAAGAAATAATGTCTCATTTTTCTATATATTGAAATTTTATATATACTTAAAATATTACATGTTAATTAGTATCACCTTCTTGATTTTAAAGGATAATTTTCCTTTGTTATCAAATGCAACAATCTAAAATATGTCTATTAAGAAAAGCTGTAACATTTTGAAATCAATTTACAACTAGTCAGACCCTATTCAGTTCTAATAAGTAAAACAGAACTCTTCTGGAATATTTTAAATTTAACTTAAATTTAAATTTTGGTCACTTTTTCTTTATTGGATATCTGATTTTTCAGAGGGTATTTTCAATCATATCTAATAATAATATAGGCCCAATGGAACAACAGATCAACCTTTCACTAGGAATTCCAAACAACTAAAGAAAAATGCACATACCATGTTCCAGCCAGGATAGAGGTAGTCCGTACCAACAAATTCAAAGTAGTGAGCAAAACCTTCCTTCAGCCACACATCTTCCCACCACACAGGAGTCACGAGGTCACCAAACCACTGGAATTGAAAAATGAATGGGCATCATCTAAATTAAATTTATCCCAGAATAATTTTATCTAAAATTAAGTGTATTAAACTATGATTATCATAACTGAAATTCAATCCCTAATTGATTCTGTGGTCTTAAAATGTATTTTGCGAAGAGTATCGATTTATTCAACTACTTGGATCACACTGGTTTTTTTTTTATAAATTCATTCAGAGAACAAAAATGTAAGGATTAAGGAATACAAAAAGAATATTTAAACCGGAGAAGAAAGAACTCAGGAGAGAAAAACTGATGATGGTTATTTTCAAATATTTGAAGACCTAGTATGTAGAAGAGGAAAAGACTTGTGTCCTGTGGTCCTGCAAGGACAAATTAGAACTAATGGATGGAAATCAGGGTTGGTAGATGTCTGCTAAAAATATAGGAGACCCTCTAACTGAATGAGACAGCCAAAGATGGAACATACTGCCTTAAGTAGTGAGTGACTCAGCACAGGAGGTATTGAAGCATTGCCTTCCAGTAGCACAGGCAACTCAGAGAAGACACTGGCTGATGGAAGGAGCTAAGGTCTTTCATGATGCTTCACACTTGGCTTTCCACGATCTTATGATATTAAAGGGTTGGACCAAAAAAATTTCTAAGATCCCTTCATGAAAAATAGTGTTGTCATTTTTAATTGTTGTTTTGATTAGGTCATGATGCATCAGTCTGAAATCATAGCTTAGTTCCGCAAAAAGTTAAAGAAATTCCTTTTTTTTTCTTAAGAACAAGACCAAAAATGTTACATGCCCAGAGCTACCCTAAAGACTGGATTTGATGATGAAAAGTCAGAAAGTGTCCCCTCTCATGCAGCTGGTGCTTCATTGTAGAAGCAGGGGGGGGGATGAGGTAAGATACAAAATAAAAAATATAAAAGCAAATGAACAACACAATTTCAGACCTAATAAAGTGTGATAGCAATGGGGGAGAACTTTAGATTGTAAAAGCAAAAATATTCTCTCCAAGACAGTGACATTTGAGCTTAGACTGTAATGATAAGAATGAGCCAGCCTTGAGAAAACCTTGGGAAGAAGTATAAGCAACACTCAGTATGAAGGCCCTAAGGGGGAATGAGATTAAAAAACGGAAGGAGAAAGCGGACAGTATCAGATCAGGTACAGCTTTAGGAGCTCTGGTAAAGAGCTTCGTGACTGAATGTTTCAATATTATAATACGGTGTCAGTTACTCAAGAGGATCTCTAATTGAAATACAAATAAGAAATAACATTGAATATTTGATGACCAGAAAGTAATTTTTATTCTTGATCAAAATGCATATTTCTCCTCTAAATTGAAAGCCCATTTTAAGAACTATGACAATACATAGGTAGGGAGAGAGAGTTATGTAGAAAATAATTTGGTAATGATAGTGGAAATTCTGTGTTTCTCCCAGCTTCTGGTCCATTTCCTCACAGTAAGTCGCCTGGTGCTACTAAGCTATAACAAGAAAGTAATTCAGAATATGAAACAAATGAAATCTAATTCTAGGGACAAAGATAACATCATCAATGTGCTCTTATTTCAACAGAACTGTATAAGTAATTTTTTCTAGGAATGTGCGAAAAGGAAACCCCTTATGCCTCCAAGAATTATATTTCACTGGAAACCATTCTCTTTAGCACATTTGAGGAACCCTGATTATGGTGCAGTGCTTCCCCTTAAGTCTCTGAGGCAAGGAACACATGCCCAACTTGGGCAACATGACAGGTGCAAACATCTTACAGGTTCATTTGCAAAAGGCTGGCATTGCGGTAAATGGTCGTATGGTCTGGACCAATTTATCATGAAGTCAGTGTTCACATATTAGCATTTAGCAGTTCACCTTCTTCCACTGACAGCATTTTCCACATAGTTCCTTCTTAAGTTTTCCTAGCTTTTCAAAAATATTTTGAGTTTATAACAAATAGAAGTCATACAGTATCACAATGAGATGTCCAGTGTTTTAACTTAAAACTATCCATAGTTATCAGGACATGTATTGCTTTCTATTAGCATGAACATTTAATTCCAATTTGGTTTTTTTTTTTACTAGAATCAAGATTCAAACAAGCATTTCAAAATCCCCGTAATACCTTCCCCTCATTGTAAGAAAGTGCATAAAATCAAAATGAAATTAATTTTATCTCAGCTCCACTACAAAGTTGGCTAATTTACATATGAATTTCTAAACATGCCAAGACAAAAAAATATCAATCATTTGAGAACAAAGAGTCTATGGCTGAGTTAGTGAAAGACTTCCTAAGTGTCTGTGTGATGGGAAAAAGGGAATAACAAATTGATTTCAGCAAAAGCAAATTTTGACACGTACACAAAACTCGGCTGCATCTCGCAGCAATGCAATAAATCACTGCCACCACTGCACTTACCATATATACACACCAATAATCACAAGAAAATAAAACAAGGTTGACAAGGAATCATGACTGGGTAGGGTCTCCAAAGAGGCTCCCGGGTGGGGGTGCCATCTCACTGCCCAACTAAACTGAATGACAGTTGTTTATTCAATACGATCAGTGTGTTTTCTTTTGCTCGTGCTGTCATCTGAGAAAAATGACATATCATCCAAAAAGAACTACACAGTGCTCTCCATATAATTAAAACTTAATTAGGAGGATAATAATTTAGCTCCTCATCTAAGTATGTGAAAATCATTCTGCAATCTCAATAGTTTGCAATTATACTTACACCTGATCCTTTTTCTCATACCTGGTGACATATCTCATGAACAATGACCATGGTGACATCCAGTAAATAAGAAATAGATGAAACACTGGGATCCAGCAGTATTCTTTGCTCCACAAAAATACTTAGTCCCCAGTTCTCCATAGCAGCGTACGGGTGCTTAGGCACAGCTAAAAGATCTAGAAATAGAATAAAACAGTTCCAAAGGCTTTAACAAACATACTGGATTCTAAATTCATATCCTAAAAAAGTCCAGAAATCCTAATGAAAAGGAATATTTGCTCTTTCTCGGTAATTTTTTTTTCTAAATTAAACTACCTGCCATTTCTACATGACAGCAGAAATATAGGCTATCACTGTAAACGCTGGCCATATCCATTCATCACAGTTCATTTTCAGACCCAGTGCTGGAGGAGGCTGGAAGTATCGGCACCATTATTGATGGGCCCATCCTAATAAGTTTCAGGAAGTCAAGGAAACCAAATGCAGCAGAAATCTACAGAGTCAAAAGGCATCGTGCCTTCTAATGAAAATATATTCAGTTCAATGCAGTGAATACTGTAGTCCTCTTACCCCAATTTTTTTGAGAGGAAACATCTTAGATCTGTTTAAATATGTGACTGGTCATTTTTCTAATTGCTGAGATTCTCCTTTCTTTTTTTGAGTTCTGTTTAAAATAAAATGTTACGTGCAAATATAGCTTATAGAGGAAACTGCAATGGTGGATGTAGTAGCAAAAGGACTACTGAGGGAACCCATAGGCTCTGGTTCTCGTCCTCCCCGCACCATTAACTAGATCTATGACATCAGTATATCACTTCATTTCTCGAGACCATAATTCCCTCACCTATAAAATAAGGTTATTGGCCTTCATTATCTCTAAAATCCCTTCCAGCTCCAAAAATCTATGATTAGATGATTCCAAGATATGTGCTTATTTTAAAAGGCTGTGGAGGTATTATCAATTTCTGGTTAAGGTGACACAATAAGTTCATGCTTTGATGTACTCCCTTGGCTCAAACACATAGCAATGATAAATAAAATATTAAAAGAGAAAACTAAAAAATATCTCCAGGCTTGAAAATAAACCTCTTCATGGATCAGAAATGGTACAGAAATGCAAAGCAGTGACTGCATGTGAAGCCACAGTCCTACTGGGCTCTGGCCCCAGGGGCAGGCAGTGACAGCTGGGAATTGGCTCCAGCAGGGTCTGCCAGAGCCAAAGGGACCTAAGCCAAGCTGTCTGCATGATGCCAAGGGTTGAGGTGGGCTATGCATGCTCAGAAGGGCTGTAAATAGCCGATGCTCACTGCTTCTTGGAAAAGCTAGCAAGTGGCAGAGTAAGGATTTGAACCCGGGCATCCTGACTCCAGGGCCTTGCTTTTAACCACAATGATGCAATATTTGCAGTCTCTGACCCAAAAATTCCACTTCCCAATAACCTAGAGTAACTCCCGAGGATGCCAAGAAAAAAATACGGTTCAAGAATGTTTGCTGCAGTATTATTTTCAAGAGTGAAAAGGGAAAACTGAATGCCTTTCACCAAGATAGTAGATAAAGAAACTAAATTAGTTAATAGAAAGGAATACCACATAGCAATTGAAATGAAAGATAGTATAGATCTTATACTATATAAATCAACATGGATAATCTGAAAAACATAATGTTGAGGGAACAAGTAAGATGTAAAATGACCCTTACCATAAACTACTTAAAAATAAGCAGAATGAATACCATATGTTGTAAATGGACACTCCCACAGGCACACACATACCGAGACAGTAGTGGTAAAATGCATATACAATCACAGACGTATATGAATGATAAACACAAAATTCAGAATCATGATTGCTTCAGGAAATAAAGTGGGGAAAGAGGAATGGTCTTTTAGGTTCCTGGACCCCATTTCAACCTGGGGTTGGGGAGGATTCAAACACCACCAAGCAATTTTGAACACCAGGGTATATGAGAATTCAGCTCAATTCTGCCACTAATCTATGAAGAGATAGCATCAGATTCCACAAGTTAAGGGTGTAGTCCTACAAGATTGTCCTTTACCTCCACTTAAGTTGCCAGTCACAAGCCCAGGTTGTCACCTGTACTCTAACTGATTGAGGTTCCCATGACTTCTTCTTTAGGTCTGATTAATTTTCTAGAGAGGTACATAAAACTCAGAGAAACATTTTTACTTACTAGATTACTGGTTTATTATAAAAGGATATAACTCAGGAACAACCAGATGGAAGAGATGCATAAAGCAAGGTATGAGAAAAGGGTGTGAAGCTTCCATGCCCTCTTAGAGTGCCCCATTCTCCCCAGAACTTTAACGTGAACTCTAACACTTGGGGTTTTTACAGAGACTTTGTTACACGGACAAAATTGACCAAATCATTGGCCATTGGCAATGGACCTCAAACTCCAGCCCTTCTCTTCCAGGAGGAGGTTAGAGAGTAGGGCTAAAAGTTGCAACTAGCTGGGGTGCCTGGGTGGCTCAATGGGTTAAGCGTCAGACTTCGGCTCAGGTCATGATCTCATGTTTCTGGGTTCAACCCCAGGATCCTGCTCTGTGCTGACAGCTCAGAGCCTGGAGCTTGCTTCGGATTCTGTGTGTGTGTCTCTCTCTCTGCCCTTCCTTGGCTCGCTCTTTGTCTCTGTCTCTCAAAATAAAATAAAGACATAAAAAAACTTGCAACTAGCTAATCATGGGGTTGGCTCCACTGGAGACCAGCCCCATCCTCAGGTTTTAAAAGTTGCCTCATTAACATAACAAAGACAGTGAAATTAATGAACATTAACATAACAAAGACTCTCAACCCTTAGGAAATTCCAAGGGTTTTGGAAACTCTAAACCAAAAACCTTGTAGGAATACCAAATATATTTGAGAAATATATGTGAAGTATATATGAGAAATGTATATTTGATCATTCAGATAACCAAATAGTATTTCTTATGAATCACAGTATTGCAGATGGCCACAAAAGGGATTTCAAATCTGTCTTTAATATTATTTTTTAAAGCAAGTAATAGGTACATGGATATTATTTATAATATTATGGTTTCTTTTCTGTATGCTTTAAATATTTCATAATAAGAAAAAGAAGAAAATGGTCAACAGTCTTATAATGTAGTTGATTGTCATTTATTCATTTCAATGAACATCTTCTCATCATTTGTTGTGTCCTTAAGTCTAAGATGTATATTAAAATAAATCAATATGATCCCTGTATCCACTACATTTTAATCTAAGAATGGAGACATGACAGCATAATCTGAGAAACAGAGAATAAAAAGTGCTATGAAAGAGAGAAAACATCTGGTTGGAGAGGTTCTTGAAAGAGTATTTGTGTGGGACATCAAAAGACAAATAGTATTTCAACAGGCAGTCAGAGGTACTCTATGCATTCATTGACCCAGGTATTTATTTAACATCTCCTTTGCTCAATACAAGAACTGTTCTGTCCTTCAAGCTCCTTGCTGCCTGCTCTAATAGCACTTATATTCATATGTGGGTGTGTGCAGGAAGAGGAGGTCAATTACAAACAGTAAATGAACAAAAGAAATTTAGTGAATGTTAAGCTCTACAAAGAAAATACAGTAGAGTAAGACAGTGATTGACTGATGGGGTTAGTGTAGCATGGTCAAGGCTGACCTCCTAAAGTTATCACATTTCACCCGAGGTATGAATGAAGGTAGAAGCCAGCTATCCAAAGACTTGTAGAAGTGTGTCTAAGAGGAGACAACAAATGTAAGGGTTCTAAGGAGGAAATGAGATGAGTATATTGGACAAACAGAAGGTCAATGGAGCTGAAGGATGTAAAGGAGAGGAACAAACTGTAAACATATAACAAATAGATGTTCTTCTACTTAAGATTTTAACTTGAGACCTTCCCTAAATATGACCAAACGAGGCAATAAAACAACACTGTGTCAGTTCTGCGATGAGCAGTGGCAATAGCAGTAACACTTCTGGTGTCATTTACTTGAAAGAACACATGGATTTATGAATGATCCTTTGGATCAACACCTGTTGAAAACAGAGGTATTTCTATATGCTGGAGTTCTCCAAGAGTTGACAGTAGTCGTGTCCTCAAAAGTAAGTGAGCAGATCAGGCCACAGACTGGAATTTGGATTGGCTTAAATGGCACAGAAAGAAGATTCCAGACATGAGCCAGATGCAGAGTCTAGGATTTGTAATAAAGAGGAAGGTACACTTAGAGGGCAGTCATCAGACAGCAAATGCCTAACTAGCAGCTCAAGTGGGTACAGTGAGGGGCCAGTGAAAGGTTGGTGCCAAAGATACCAGCACTGGTGACCTCAACAGGCAGCTAGTTCCCATTGGTTTCCAGAGGTCTGAGGGCACAGAAGTCAGACCTGGTAATGAGGCTGTACAACAACCACACAAGAATTCTTGAGCAAATGGAGCAAGACTCAGAAAAAGTGATTGAGGACAGAGTAAGACACAGAAGGATCAGGAATAGGAGTCAGCTTCTCAGACACAGAAAGGTTTTATAATAGATATGGGGAGCCTTGTCTATGGATAGCAGAAGGGGAAAAAGTGAAATTAAATAATTTAGATTATGCCACTACACCCATAATAACCTTATAACAAAATACCAAAGAATCTTGGATTTTGTTTTAACAACTACTAAGAGAGATTTTAACTAGGCCTCTGCTCTATACCTTTATAAGTTAAGAAATCTTAATATTTTTCTATTTGTATAAAGTTTTATATTGTGAAAGTTTTATATTTTAAGAATACTTTCATGAAGCATATGTCCATAGAAACACTGATACACAAATGTTCTTAACAGTTTTAATTCTACTAGCCAAAAACTAGAAATAATTCAAATGTCTATCCACGGATGAATGGGTAAAGTGGGGTATATCCATACAACAAAATTCCATTCAGCAATAAAATGAACTATCAATACATGTAGCAAAGTTGAATCCCAAAATAGTTATACTGAGCAAAAAGGTAAAATATATATATACATAGCATGAATCATACATTTATATGAAATTCTAGAAAATGACAAACTAACATATAGTGTCAAAAAGCAGACCAGTGGTTTCCTGGGAAGAAAATGGGAGGTGTTAAGATTGCAACAAGAAACTTTTAGAGGTAATGGATATGTTCATTAGGGTGATGATTTCATGGGTATATACATATCTTAAAATATCAAGTGGTACACTTTAAATATGTGCAGTTTACTGCATGTCAGTAAAACTCAAACTATTTGAAAGAAAGTATCTTCATGAAGTGAAATATTCTTCTGCTTAACTTTGAAGTTGTTAAGATGTATTCACAATGAATTACATTATTTCAATTTTTGCAAAAATAAATTTGTCACGAGGCTATATCCATTAAAATGTGCAACATCCTCTTTAATATGCCTTGAAAACAGAAGAAAACTCAAATGTTTCAGAACGTAATTTACTTGGAAATTCAAAGAAAATCCAGGATAAAATTATGCATAGTACTCTGTTTCCAATTAATTACTACAGTTTTAAAAACTATAGGCAGATAGCAAATATTCATATAATACTAGTGAATGCAATTACATAAATTAACATAAAAATCTGACTTTCTCTGCTTGCTCCCTTCAATGCTCTATAATTTGTCTTCTACCTTTAACACTATGTTGCAATGGTTTTTGCTAACTAAAATCACAAAATCTCCTGAAGACTTCTCAGTTCTTATTTGTTTGATATTGCTGAGAATTATCATAGTATTGATTAGGATCTGTCATAACTGGATATTCTTGTTTCTCCTCCACTTCTGAGTTTAGTCTATGTTCTTGGTCTTGGTTTGTTTTGTCTTTTTATTTTCTGGTCACCCTCTGACTTTTGAAAACCAAAGTTCCTAGGATGTCCATCTGTAGGTTTTTTTGTTATTGTTGTTTAACTCATTCTACTAGTTTTCTTTGAGTGTTCTCACCTACTCCAATGTCCTCTGTCACTTCCCACATGTCTAGAAGCTTTCTTTGAGCTCCAGAGGAAAATATGGAAGCACTTTTGTGGTAGACTGTTATTTGATAGCTCCCAGTGTATTTCTTCTGGAATAGACCCCTCCCATTAATCTGGTTTAAACCTAAAGATAACCTTGCAACTTCCTTTTCTGCTCTCTCAAGGGAAGCTAATAGCCATGAAAATGTCCTATGACCCTGACAACATTATGCTAAGAGGAACACTGAAACTATGTGAAAAGGTCCAAAGAATCGCCAAACAGGGTCTAATAATACATAAAAATCAAAATACAGTCTCCAGCATTAGTGGCAGTGTTCTGATGTATAACTTTGTAAATATCTATGCTAGTGTACTCTAAATTATTAAATAACCACTAGCAAAAAAAGTGTTCAATATCAGGCCTCTCCTCTATGCCACAGTCAGATTATGGGCTCACAGATCATCATCAGTTGTAATCTAGAAAAAGATGTATTGGTCTTAGCTCTGGGCATATCCAAGCCCTGCCTCTAGTCCAGTGTCCTTCAGCCCAGATACTTTCTGCCTAAGCCAGACTCCCTAAAGTCCTGGGTCTCCTCAGCAATATTTCTTTACCAGCTGATTTCTGCCTTCCATTGTCCACACCCAAATTTGTCAATTCATTTTGCATTTGCCATCCATTTATTTATCTAAATATTTTGAGAGTAGTAAGAGAGTCCCTGCTAAAGATCAGAACTCACAATGACCCAGACTTCAAACTTGAGCCCAAAAAATGATAGAAAATTCTGGAAGGTAAGACGTTAAATACCAAAGAAAGTCAATAAGCATCACCTGGGTAGCCAATCCCTCCAGACCTAAGCAGAGGACACATCTGCTGCCAAGTCAGGAGTATGAGCAGAGGATGTGGCTCCTTCCTTGCAGAGCAGCACTGGTCCCTGGTTGGGTGTGAGATTTTCTGCTCAGAAAATCTAAAGGGCCAGACATTAATCCTAGAAGTTTTGGTCTCACAATAGGGAGAAAATCCATAAGGCTTTCTCATGGGAGTAACTAATCTTTCTTATTTTCCCTGTACCTGCAGTATATTTCCTCCATTCATCCATTCATTTACAAAGTTTGTTGAGTCCTTACTCTGACTCAGGAGAGGATGATCTGGCTCCCACGGAGCTCATATTCTAGCTTTGGGGCTAGAGGTGGGGTAGGGAGACAAAAAATACTCAGATAAATAAATAAACAAACATATGAGATTAGGATTGGGACTATGATGAAAATAACACAGGGTATGTTAAAGATTAATGGGGTTCAGGGGAGGATACTTCCTGGTCAGAGTGAGTGATCAGGGAAAGCCTCTCTGGGAAGACAGCATCTAAGCTGGAACACCAACCCAGCTGAACTTCACCTCCATAAAGGCAGGTCATTTTTTATTTCAATTGCTGCATTTCTAGAGCCTAGCACAGTGCCAAGAACATGGCTGATGTTCTAGAATTTGTTGCAAGATAAATGGATAGTTTTCCTCATTTTGACAAGTCAGGCTGAATAGAGCTTACAACTTGTTTTGCTGGTATTACAAACCAGATACAGGACCATTATCAATACCCATCCAATAAGAGCATTAAATTCTGCAGTTCTGGTGAGGAGTCCTGTGGTTCTCTGCCATGTGAAGTGCTCTGTTGTTCCGTTAAACTCCTCTACCAAGGAGCACTCAGATGCCCTCCCTCCAGGTTCACAGAAGCATTCTGGACTCTGCCCTTGTCCTTCCATCCTAAGTCCATTTTGCTCTCAAATCCCCAACTTCTGGGGCAGCTCAGTTAAGCACCTCACTCTTGATTGAGGTTCAAGTCATGATCCCAGGGTCATGAGATCCAGGCCCGATTGGGGCTCCATGCTGAGTGTGGAGCCTACTTGGGATTCTTTCATTCTCTCTCTCTGCCCCTCCCCATCGCACTTACATGCACATGGTCACTCTCTCACCCACTCTCTCTCTCTCAAAAACAAAAACAAAAACAAAATAAAAACACAAAAAACAACTTCTGACCTACCTCCTCCTCCCGTGTCCTGCTTCACATCACCCTTTAAATTGTCCCCCCAATACTGTCTTCCAAGTCTACCTTACCAGCATCTCAATCCCAATGCAAGTTATCTGTTCAGCTCTGCTGCTCAGGCCTTCTTGGCAGAAAGCAGTGAACATAGTAGTTAAACATCGGAGCTATGGAGTCCACATTGTCTGGGATCCAAACCCACGTTTAATACTTACTAGCTGTAGGGCTTGGAACAAATTGTTTAACCTCTCCTAGTTTCCATTTTCTCATTGATAAAATGGGGATATTAATGGTAACTTCCTTGTAGGTCGTTATGAAGAGTCAATGAGATGGTTCATGTAAAGCACTTAGTTTTAAGAACAAAACATGATAAATCACTAGTGCTATCACTAGTTGGGATCTTTCCAGTTCATCACCACCTTGGGGAATTGAATGCGTCACAGGATTTATCTTAGAAGAGGAGAACCTTTTCTCTGAACAAAGATGAAGGGTTGGCTAACCTGTTACATCAGGCATTTTAATTTCTGAATTGAGATTTTATGTTATGATGTAAAGCAATATAGGACCTAACTATCTAAGAATGAGTAAACAAAAAAAAAACCAAACTGCATCCTAGGACATTTCCATATTTTCATTCGGGGGTGCTAAATAAGTTTTAAAGGTATAGCATGTAAAAACAAACAAATGTTATACTTTAATTATGCCATGACTATAGAACTTGCTCAAGATACTATTTATATATGCATTTATGCTTAAGTAAAAAATAAAACTCCTTGCTCTGACAATTACCATATGTGGCTAGTAGAAATATAAGTTTCCTTTGATATAGTAACATAAAGATGAAATTCATAGAAGTCACCTACTACTGGTATTATAAAATGAGACCAACTTTTTTTCTTCCAAGTGCAAATTCTGAAGCTTTGTTTGTTTGTTCGTTTGTCTTTTATTCACACACTAGTTAGGTTCTGAATGGCTGTTTTTAAGTTCACTTGACAAAGAGGAGGACAAAATATATCCTTGTATACATTTCCAGCAAATTTAAGAGTGAATCAGCCCTTCAAAGCTTAAAACAAAACACACTTTCTCCTGATGGACTTTTTTTTTTTTAATGTTTATTTGTTTACCTATTTTGAGAGGGAGAAAGTGCATGTGAGTGGAGGAGGGGCAGAGTGAGGGAGAGACAGAATCCTAAGGAGGCTTTGAGCTGAGCCCCACATGGGGCTCCATCTCACAGCTGTGAGATCATGACCTGAGCAGAAATCAAGAGTCGAAAGCCCAATCGACTGAGCCACCCAGGTGCCCCTCTCCTGATGGACTTTCTGTTGAGGCATCTTTCTATCAAAAAAGAGGCTAGTCTCAGCTATACATTTTGGTCTACAGCAGAATTTTCATCATTACCAGTTGTATTCACAAGTCTAGCATTTACATTCTCAAATTCCTAGCATTCTCCTGAAGTAGCATTAGGCCATAATATGCAGTTTTGCTGATCCTCCTGCCACATATTCAGAAGGTTTTTTTTACATTTCTGCAATCACTTTTCCTCGACACTTACTGATTACTGTCAATTGCAAAGGAGGAACGCTTTTCATGTGTTGCCTAATTTCCTTTTCCTTTGAAAAAGAATTTCTATGTCAAAGGACTTATCCTATATGCACAAGGAACATTTGTCATTTTCTCACCCATTTAATTTTTAAAATTAGCTCTACTTTAATTTCCATCATCATATTTTGCATCTTCTTTCAAGCACTTTAGAAACTCATGGTCTTTGCTTTAATGGACATGATTAGGCATAAACATCGAACACACGCTGAATGACCCCTATCTTCATCATTTGGTAACAGGCCAAATTGACTAATGCTTGTTATGTAACAAAGACTTGCCGTTATCTAAGAGAATGTAGGTTGAAAGTAAAGGTTTCTCTCTATTAAGGCTTCATTTATGATGCATTTTCATTTATTCCTAAAATACTTATTCATTACCTATTACAGGCCAGACTGATCTGAACACTGGATATATAAACCTTGAACAATAAAGACACAGTCCCATTAAGCCCTCATGAGGCTTAAAAACCAATGGGGGATACAATCAAGTTAAAAAGTATATACATTATAGACATACAGGAAGGAAAGTGCAAAACAGTGCATTTGCTAGAATGAATACCGGGTATAATGGATGCAGCACAGAGCAGAGATTAAGAACATGGGCTCTGAAGCCAGCCAGCATAGGTTCAAACTCAATTCTGCTACTTAATGAGGCATGTTACTTATCATCTCTGTCCCTCATTTTCTTTACCTGTAAAGTGGAGATGATTATAATTGCAACTATTTCACAGGGTTACTGCAAGGGCTATTGTTGGAACACAATTGTCAAGGGTCTCTCACATTTCTGTATGTCTCATGAGCACAGATAGTGACTGTTTTTTGTTCCACACTATCATTTTAAGAATATCTGTAGAGCAAGAAGAAAAAAAAAAAAAGAGTGTCCTCTCCATAGCAAAGGACAGGCATATATACCATCATTTATAAAAGAATCAGGTTGCATAGACTCAAGATTCCTCACCTGTAACATAATCCAATGCATATGGAGGTACCACCTGGTCCTCCTTACATTGCTCTTGGGAATTGGGGCTCAGGGGAATGAACACAAAAAAAAAAAGCTGAATCTCTGGCTATTGCTATAGCTAGAGCAGTAAAGGTTTTTATCTCTAATCCAGGAATTTCGTGTCTCCTGCAAGCATTCATGAAATAATGTCAGGTGACCTGTCAAGTTTGCAGATAGGGTAAGGTAAAATCTCAGACTCCTCACAGTTCTTGACACAGTTCTTGACAACACATGTGAGGTGTTTAGAATAGTACCTAGAAAATGGTAAGTTCTCAGTGGCTGTTAGATATTCTGATAGACAGAAAAATGCCCCTCCAAAGACGTCCATGGTCTCATTCCCAGAACTTGTGAATATATTGGATTATTTGGCAAAAAGAAACTAAGGTGCAAATAAAATTAACATTGCTAGTTAGCTGACCTTAAAATGGGAAAGTAACCTAGATGATCCAGGTGCACCCAATGTAGTCACAAGGATCCCAAAAAGTAAAGGCAGGAGACACAAGAATTTGTGTCAGAGTGATTCAATGTGAGAAAGACTCTACAGGCCATTGCTGGCTTTGAAGGTGGAAGGGGGTTATGAGACAACAAATGCAGCCAGCCTCTACTAATTAGAGAAGGTGAGAAATTTTAGAGATTCCCCACTTCTAAAGCCTTTAGTGAAAGCAGTTTAATCAAATTTCCAACCTACAGAACTGTAAGATAATAAATTTCCATTGTTTTAAGGTACAAAAGATGTGGCAATTTGTTACACCATCAAGAAGAAACTAATAGAGTATCACTATCACTATCATCATCATCATTACCTTTATCATTATACTGATAAATATACTATATTAATACTACATATACTATATATAATATGTATTAATATATTATAATTTAATTAGTATATAATATACTATATTACTATAATATTACTATATTATTATCATTATTATTATAATATTACTATAATTACTACTACATGAAAGAGGTCCCAAATCTTAAGAATGGGGAAAGGCTATCTGGAAAAAGTCAATTATGAGATTTATTCATTGAATAGGAGTTATCTGGAGGGACACTATACTTCAGGCTAAGGGAATGTACAAACAAGTAAGAGAGAACATGATACTTTTAGTAAATAAAAACTGGATCGATTCAGCTAAAGAAGATAGTGGCAAATCTTGCATTGGACATACTGAGTTTGAGGTGCCTTTGGAACATCCAAATAGAGATAACTAGTGAGAGAGGCTGAATGCAGAGTTTTGATGTGTTGGAAAGAGATCTAGCCTGGGTGAGATTTTAAAAGTCATCATCATATATACAGTAGGCTGTGACTGATACAGAGCATGGATAAGAGGACCAACCCAGAAGATGCCTGAGGAGCATGATTTTAAAAACAGGCAGAATGGAGGTGCCTGGTTGGCTCAGTCAGTTGGGTGCATCAGACTCTTGCTTTTGGCTCAGGTCATGATCTCAAGGTTAGTGAGTCGGCCCCAGGTCCAGCTCTGTGCTGACAGTGCAGAGCCTGCTCGGGATTCTCTCTGTCTCCCTCTCTCTCTGTCCCTCCCTCTCTCTCTGCTCCTCCCCATTTCTCACTTGGTCGCTTTCTCTCTCTCTCTCTCAAAAGAAATAAACTTTAAAAAACAAACAAGTAAACAAAAAACAGTCAGAGGGGCGCCCAGGTGGCTCAGTTGGTTAGGCATCGAACTATTGATTTCAGCTCAGGTCATGATTTCATGTTTATGAGCTTGGGCCCTGAGTCAGGCTCTGGGCTGAGCATAGAGCTTGCTTGAGATTCTCTCTCCCTTTCCTTCTGCCCCTCCCCCACTTGCTGGAATGAATGCTCTCTCTCTCTCAAAATAAAATAAATTTAAAAAATTAAAAAATAAATTTGAAAACTTAAAACAGGCAGAGGAAGGAGAAAATGGAACAGGACACATAAAGGGTACTAACAGACACTGTCATAAGAGTAGGGGCAAAACCAGAAGAGTGTGACATTGTACAATTCCAGCATAGTGAACCACCCAAAAAGGAGGCAAGAGTAGACACTATCCATGAGTATTTTAGATAAATTTAGGTAAATTTATAAAGCACAGCTATTAGATATTCATATAATTAAATATTAATTAATTAAATAGTAATGCTTTAAATAATACTAGCTTACCATTCAATATCATTCTCAGCAGACTGTCAAAATGAACTATACAACCTTTTACACAAATATAACACAAAGTCTAATCACACATGTTAGCATCATCACCTGAAGGGGGAAAAAATACAATATCATGTGAAAGGCTCTCATTAATCAGTTATTTATTGAGTGTTAGTTGCTGGAGTGGGCCCATCCCACAGCATGCAACTCAGGAGTCTTTCTTGTTTCAAAAGTAAGGTAGCTGGGAGTCATTTCAGAGGTTTGGATAGCTCTTTGACACTCTTTAATTGACAGATTCACATTTCCAGCAGAAGAGAGTATAAAAATAGTACTATTTATAAATGAGCATTCTTAACTCTTGAAACTTGGAGTTGTCAGTAAAATGTATTTCCAAATTCATATGCACTTTAGACAGCCTGAGAACAAAGTGGTTACCTCTAAAAGAAATTATTTATGTAGGTCTGGTAAAGTGGAAACAAAGATTCATTGTGCCTTAAAGCCAGTTCCTCTTAGCATAAACTGTACTAGCAGTACACACAATATTCAATAAAAAAAATACAAACATATAATTCAAAGGAACCAATGTTGGATTCTAGCTTAAAACTGTCAAGCATTAATTTCAAGCAAAATCAAATACTTGCTGAAGCCCTTGAGGAAAAAAAAAATCATTGAAGCCCTATAGTTGTTGATTTTTTATCACTTATTGCAGTATAAAGTATTACCTGATATTAACTAGCATCTAAACAATGGATGCATTTTCAGAGAGCTGGTAGAATAAACAGGAAATACCAAAATTCACTGTGAATTTTAAAGGTTCCTAGGGAAATCTCCTATGCTGTTTGGGGTAATGAAAGCAGAAGAAAGGGAAGGAAAATACAGTTAAAGAATAGTACAATTATAGAGCCAGAAAACGTGGTGACACTATGTTACTTTACTAAATTTTAACACTAACTAGAAGCTAATTTGCGTTTAAGAAAACTAAACTAGAACCTTACCAATTTAGTCCTTGGCATATTACTAAAAGACTTTTTTTTAATAATCCAAACCCATAGATTTACCATTTGAAATAGCATCGAGTCACTCAATGCCATGAAGAAAAATGAATGCCATGTTCCATTCAGACTGAATAATGTATCAGATAGGAGATGTTGATCAAAATATGAACCATATCTTTCATTAGCGAAGGTACCTGATGATTTGCTATAAATATCTTCTTGTGAGTATGAAAAAAAGAAAACTACCTTTTCCAAATTTTTCTACAGAAGAGTTTCTGAGAGTTTCTATTCAATGATATTTTTTTCAAAACCCATTACTAGTGTTCCAAATATTTCCTAGTTCAATTTACATTAGATCAAGAAATGAGTACAGAAAGAACTAATAATGAGCCAGAGATTGAACTGAACCCTTTACTTCTCCAAGCTCCAGTATCTAATGTGCATCACTAAGTTATACCCCTAAAGTGTCTTTTATCGGAAGGAAAACATTTTGTATGCCTAATGGGGAAATGCTGAGAAGAGGGGATGTTTTTATTGTACCCATCATAAAAAAGTTGCTCCTAATGTAAATACGCAGGGAACTGACATGATGGAAAATTGCCAGAAGCCATTTTCCTAACACCATAGTTAATAGAGCATGAGGGTTCTATAGCTCAAAACGACATGTAACTGATCACCGTACACTTTGCGGCAGGGCAGAGAGGCTACCGTGAAGCAAATGGCAACACCTCTCTCATTATTTCTGTTTCTTCGTGTCCTTTTGATACACTATGCAAATTTTTTACTTGTGTCTTGGAACCTGTCTGAACAGTAATTAAAATCGAAACCATTTTCTGTGGAGTTCTGCACTAAAATGCACAGGTGCAAAAGCACTAAAGCTGCTGCTCATGGTTTACAGTAGCATTTGGGATACCCCAGTCCTCGACGAGGGGTGGCACACTTACCACCTGACCTTACAGCCGGCTCAGAAACTGTTAGAAAGTGCTTGGGATGTTCTACAAGGTGATTACCACAGGGAGCTTATGTCCACCTCTATGGATCTCAATGCATTATGTGTGTGTGTGCTTATTTGTGTATAATATATATTATATAATACTTATATATATCATATAAATACACATAAGTATATATCCGTGTATATGTTACACAATATTACATATATACACAGTATATATACATATATATGATTGAAATTAGCTAAATTTGGTGACTTCATGGAATTTTATCAGCCTGTCATTCTAAATTCATGCTGGAAGTAGACTGCTCTATATCTTGTCCTATATAACTTCAGGCAGATGAAGGTATTAAAACCAAACCACAGTTGTGGGCTTTGTCCCAAGGGGTCTAATTTAATCCAAATAATAGCTAACAACACTTTCCAAAAATCATCCTCAATGTCTCCAAATTAGCTATACAAACATAAGACCTCTAACTTCTCAACTGGTTTTATTCCTAACTTTTTGATATCTACTATTCCTCAAGTTTCATCAATTGTTGACTAGTAGGTAAGTTCTCATACTTAATGAAATTGCCATCATTATCTCAGGACCAGCTCAGAATATACCTTTTAACAGATCCTGAAGCGATTCACATATATATTAAAGTGTGAGAAGCACGACCTATGGCAAATCGTCCAGGGTGGGATGTTTTCCCGCAGGAGTTGGGTAAGACTGATCATGAAGTGTGAAGTCAATTAGAACTTTTATTTGTATTTACTTCCGTGTAATACAAATACCCTCCCATCCCCTGGCCAAATTATCTAGGACCTTTAAGAGAGAGCAGGAGTTCCATAGATATCATGACTGCACTACTTTTTACACGAGTTCACTTTCAAGGGATTAGGCCATGTGGCATTACAAGAGTGCCCAATTAAATGGATTTGTGAATTATCTAGTTTAACTAAGCCAACCCTAACAAAATAGGTGGTTTAAAAAGACTCCTGCAACAAAATAAATGATTGAACTTAATAAAATAATACGATGACACCAGAAAATACCAAAAGCAGTTTTTTTAATTTTGGGTAAGAATAATTTATTTTTTTTTTAACACATACTAAACCCCAGGCACTTTCTAAGTGATGTGCATGCATTAACTCAGTTAATGTTAACAATTCTTTGAGACGGACACTATGCACAGCTCCATTTTGCAGATAACGAATTAAAGCACAGAGACATTAAGGAAATTGTCCAGGCCGGTGTGGTTATTAGCAGAAACGAATCCAAACTTCAGCAGTCTAGCTTAGATCTCACAACCACTATACTCTATTCACTCTACTGCATTTGCATTATAAGGTTAAAAACAAAGATCTATTATTTATTACAAAAAAAAAGAAAAGAAAACAAATTTATCAACAAGAGTACTCGCACTATTGATTTATATCTACTCTAACAATGAGCTTCACTCATTGTGCCTTGAAATGTAGCTAATATAAGTATTGTGTATTCTTATAGCTCAATAGATATGACCATGCTAAAAAACTTCATGGTAATAATGCACAATCAAAACAAAACAAAACAAAAAACTTCTG
This sequence comes from Cryptoprocta ferox, assembly GCA_028646485.1. Taxonomy (NCBI): domain Eukaryota; kingdom Metazoa; phylum Chordata; class Mammalia; order Carnivora; family Eupleridae; genus Cryptoprocta; species Cryptoprocta ferox. Next base: position 42,766,499 of record CM053571.1, read on the forward strand.
TCATAATGCAGTGGTTCTCAAATTTGAGCATCAATTGGAATCATCTGAAAGGCTGGTCTAAACACATATTTCTGGGCCCCAAGACCAGAGCCTCTCATTCTGTAGATCCAGGGTTAGGGTGTGAATTTGTATTTCTAACATGGTCCCAGGAGATGTTGATGCAGCTGGTAGGCAATTACACTTTGAAAATCATTGTTACAAAGGAGTAATCAGAACACAGGACCTCAAATGTTCTCATATATTTGAGTCACTTGGGAAACATTTAAAAAAACATTATTGTCTGGTTCCTCTCCCAGAGATTCCAAATTGATTATTCTAAGGAGGGACCAAGGCTTCCTTACTCTTTAAATAGTCCTAATGTGCAGCAAAGGTTGAAAATCACTTCTTTAGGAAGAGGGAAAATAGAAGGAGAAAGACTGGTTCAGAGTAGTCCAGGAAAGAAATAATAAAATCCAAACTAAGATATAGAGGTGTCTCAGAGATGGAAATAGACAGGACTTTGTAATTAATTAAGTACTGAAGATAAGAAACCCACCAAGGAGGCATAGACCATGCTACCTGGTTGAATGAATGGGAAATGAATAGGATTATGGTGTTTCATTAACCAAGATTGTGAATCCAGGGAACCAGAAGGGGTGGAAGATAAGGAGAAGAGAAAAAGAAAAATATTTTTATATTACCAATAGAACAAATTATTTCCATAATGCTAACCTCAAAAGTCCATTTTTACTAGTAATGGAAAAGTGATACAAAAAGTTCCTTTCCATTCACAGCATACATGTCTTTAAATCCTTCCAATAGTTAAAACCCAGGCTGCCTAGCTTCAGAGTTCACGTTCTTAATCTCTACTCTATACTGCATCTTGTTCTATTTTTATGTTAATGAGAAGGAAACTCAATTAAAAGCAAAACAATAAGTCAAAAATAGTAGGGATTAGTACCCAGGCCTATAAGATATTAAAATGATCATGCCTACCCTAGTCTGTCTATTTTTTTATTCCTGATGATGAAGTCTGAACTAAAGTCTATTGTTCTAAGAAGGTTCTCAAAGAAATAATAATAATAATAATAATAATAATAATAAAGGCAATGTGTCTGCAATGCTGGAAAAATGTATTGAAATTTCAGATCACATGGATTTCTGCTGGTGTCTAGAAAGACATAAAATAAACAATGTCTTGCATTGTTTATTTTTAATGGATATAATATGGACTACCAATGTTAATTTCCACAAATGTTCAATCCCCTCGTACAGAATTATAAAAGGTTTACTCTGAGTAAACTGGATCTAAATTCCTTTGCTTGAGTGCCCAGAAGTTCATGTAAAGATATAGTTAGATCTCTATTTTAAACATAAGTTAGTTGTCAACTGAGAGCCTGAAAAATTCTTCAGTATGGCATTTTATCTGATGTTAATGAAAACCATCAAAAGCTGCTCCCCCATCCACATATGCCCTGTAACAAGAACCAGTGAATTTTAATCCTTAGGGAAAAGGGGAAACTTGGAATCTGATGCAAACCACGCTCTGTTGACATTCTCAAATTAAGAAAATATATATGGCAAGGTACTGACTGCTACGAAATAAAAATGTTTCATTTCCACTCTGGCTGACTATAACAGCAGGTGGTAAAGTGGCATTACAAGACAGTCACTTTAAGCCCAAAGGCAAAGGATCCATTCTATTTGCAGAGTTAGCTTAAGTTATTCTATTGCTTCTTCTACACACACACACACACACACACACACACACACACACACAACTAAAAATAAAAACTTTCCATTATCTTCAAAGACAAACAAAATTACTAGTTGATAGTATGTCTCTTTTTCTTTTTCCTTTTTTTACTTTCCTAGATTGCTCTCCATAATGCTGCCATTTAAATCATTGGCCTAACCTACAATAACACTTTGCTTACTCTAAGATGCTTTAGTGATATTAAGTGTCATTTCTTAATAATCCTATAATTCAGAACACGGTACATAAGATGTGCAACTTTTAAAAATACTTCTAAAACAGTCAAATGAATTAGGCATTAATATATGGCTTTTAAATACATTTTTATTGGATCACTCCCACCCTAAGTTAATAGAAGCTAATTAAAATTTATTAAATGCTTAACACAAATACTAAACTCAGCCACTGCTCTTTTGCCAAATGATTGATTACTCAGAGGGTTTTTCAGTTGAGGGAAATTGATTTTATAATGAATTTACAGTGGTCTTATTTGTTAGAGTGAATACAGCCCTACTGCTTACCCAAATGACATCATCATACAATTTAGAGAAAGCAACCCCTTTTCAAGGCACTGTACTGCCATCTGCCAGAAAATGGTCTTAATAAATATACAACTCTGTGATGGTTACAAATGTAAACAGTGCCCCTGTAGAGTTGTGCACAACCTAACCTATCAGATTGTGTCAACAGAATCAACAAGAAATGATTCCTGATCCGCAGAGCTCAGAAGTCTAATGCACTCTGCAAGGAGTCAGTGAGATGGGCTTTCAAAATAACAAATACACTGTGAAGAGATGATTTGTGAAATACCATACTTGATCAAAGGACCCAGTAATAATTATGAACATGATAGAAAATCAGCTGTGTTTTGCTTTACATGGGATATAGCAAAAACACAAATGGACTTAAGTAAAAAGTGTTAAGAGTTACAGAATTTTTCAGACGAGAGGGCGACTGAACATCCAGGTAAAGTGCCAGGAAAGTCTCTGTACTTAGCACAGCTCTCAGTGCTGCTATACATTAGATCAGTTGAAGAGCTTTTAGCAAGACTGATGCATAGGCCACCTGAGACCAAATCTCTCTGATTATCTGGGCTGGAAGGGGGGGGGGCAGGCATCAATATTTTTGCAAGTTCCGCGAATTATTTCTAATTTCCAGCCAGGATTTAAAACCTCTGACTTAGGTGATTTTACGAACAATGTTTCTTACTTGAGATTAGACTAGAATGGTGGTTCTCAAACTTTAGTGTGCATTAGAATCATCAGGAGGGTTTCATAAAACACACTGCTGGGCACAACTTCCAGAGTTCATGATTCAGTAGATGCTGGTGCTTCTGATCAAAAGCCACATCTTGAGGATGACTGGTTTGGCATCTTACTACTCAAAATGTTGCCCTGGGATGGCAATTTTGGCATCACTTGGAACCTATCAGAAATGCAGAATCTCGGGCTACACCCATTACTGAATTAATATCTGAATTTTAACAAGATACTCAAATGATTCGTATAGAGATAAAAATTTGAGAAGTGCTGATCTAGAGCATAGACCATTTAGAAAGTTTACTAGGATAAGAAAGAATATAAATGGGGATGAAATAGAGTTGGGACTTGTAAATAACTAGAGAGTTCTTATTCTAAAAACTTCAGTGCTAACCAACCAGTGCCCATGTGGGAATGCAGACTCAGTTACCAGGTAATTTATTTTTTTCAAGAAAGTTAGTAATCTGGATTTTTATGTGAAACCCCCCCAACTATGAAATATTAGTAATTAATTTAAGGATTTTATAGCACCTTTAAGACCAAATAAAATATGTCTGTGGGATATATTTTGGCCCATAACTTGCCTGTATATGACCCCCGGACTAGAAAGAGTCAATCACTAATTGACGAAGAGTTTGAAATAAATCACTGGAAATCTCCTTAGAGCTCTTCCTTTAACAACTGAAGATAAATGATATATTTGACAACAGTTAATTATTTTCCATACAGCATACTTCTGCCTGACATGAACTCAGCAAAGCAACAGAAATAAATGTTAGACTGGGCAGTTTTGATATATGTGTTATGGAAGAAAAAATATGTAGCTATAAGGTAGGATGCGAGAGAGGATGCTGAAATGCCTCAGGAGTACCTCTAAAGAACATGAGATGCACAAGCAATCAATCTCAAAGTAAGGAAGGTGAGGCATTTGATTGTGTTTACTTATAAATACATGGATGGACACACCAAAACTGCTAATCATAAGCCTTCAAGAGCAGAAGAAAAATAGTGGTATTATAGATGTAGAATTTATTTTCACTTATAAAGGAAGATGGTAAAACATACCTCACTTCCACACTTCCTCTCCATCTTTATTTAATAACATTGATTGTGTCATTTCCTTTAACTATGAAGCAGTTTGAAAAAGTTTTTCCAATGGGGCTCACGATATTCTTCGTGTATGCCATTTTAATGGTCACTGAGTATTTTTTCTTTAAACCTTATACAATCACTTATTCAGGCCATCTTAGAAGCTATCTAGAGAATCACAAAAAGGTACCTTTCAGAAAGGTCACATAGGACTAGAAAAACACAAAAGGAGTAGCTAAGCAGGTTTGAAAAGCATCATGAAAGTCAAATTATATATCTGAAGTGGGAAAAAAGAGAACAGGAAAGTTATGAAAACTGCTTATTACTCCGCTAGAGTAGCAGTAAACAAGAGAAGTTTTAAAAAGGCCATGGGAATGGTATAGGAAAAAAGGTTAAGAGAAATATCCAATCTCTCTCAACCAGGCTGGCCTTCCCAGCACACCCCTTTGACTAGATGACTCTTGCACTCTATAACCTCAAAAGGCTTTCTCTCCAGGATCAGTAACACATTTGTTAGCCTGTGATAAAAGGTATTCATAATACAGTCAGCTTTAATCTCATTAAATTATTAAATATTATCTCACACTTCTCTCTAAATCCCTTCAATTAGGCCAGCAATTAAGACAATAGATACTTTTCTGTTCTCTATATACATCCTTATAAACCTTTCAAGTTTTTTCCATCAGAATAATAAAACAAAGGTCAGCAGGATGTCCTTCTTGGTCAATATTTTAGAGAGCCACCATCATCTCTTTATTCTCTCATCAACCTATTCTAAAAAGTCTTGGGTATGCCAATGCCAAACATTTAACTAACAAAGGTATATTAAGCGAGATTATTTCTTTAAAAAAACAGTAAGTAGCATCTCAAACTGCATATGGCACCTTCAATGACAAATAGTAGCAGATGAAGGACAGACTTTTACAGCCCTATCAAAATAAGGGACTTAGTACCTGAAGCTGCCAAGATTAGAGACTGCAAAGGTGAGTATATCGTAAGATCTCTATTGATAACTTTTCATCTTTGGAGATTTCTTTAAATATAGAAATTAGAACATTATATAAAAGTTTACTGAAAATCAGAAGCACTTTGTTTTTACCTCTGCCTGTAAGAAACCATGTGACCTAAGGCCAAAGCATTTCAGTTTCTTTATTTTAAATTTATATCACCATTTCATTTTCATTGAATACAAAAGAAGAAAAGAAATAAATTACCACTTAATCAAGGCCGAACATCAGTTAGGCTCTGTGTTTGCCAAAATCACTAGTCAGATGAGAGGATGAACTAGACAATCTTTAAGGCCTCTTTAATTGAAAACTTATCTCATTTTTTTAAATGTTTATTTAATTATTGTTAGAGAGAGAAACCGAGGGAGGGGTAGAGAGGGAGGAAGAGAATCCCAAGTAGGCTCCATACTGACAGCACAGAGCCCAGTGCAGGGCTTGATCTTGTGAAACATGAGATCATGCCCTGAGCCAGAATCAAGAGTCAGACACTTAACCAACTAAGCCACCCAGGCACCCCCCATTTCTATGGAATATTTCAGTAAATTGATATGTAAATCACATGTAAATCATGATCACAGTAAGTTACACAAGGACAACTGTTCTCTTGGAACCCATTCTCCTTCTATCACATCCTCACTCCCTCACTCACCTGTAATGAATTACTCCTTTATCTACTTATTAGTAGGAAATCTAGAACTATAGATATGATCTACAATAGGAACCAGATAAAATGCCTTGCTCTCTGGCCATGCTGCTGTAGCACATTAGAGAGAGGGAAAAAAAGAAAAAAGAAGAAAAAAATATATATATAACTTACTGCAAAATGCTCCTTTCAATACACTCTCCATTTTTCCTAATGGTACTCAAGTTTTCCTTTGTTTTCCCCAGTTCACTTCACTGACATATCTATGTTGATACTGCCCTACTAGGTAAATCCTAGAGAAATGAAAAGGAATGGTACTTAGTCCAAGTTCTTGTTTCTTAGGACTCAAAAAATCATAAAACAAATTATTTAAGTACCTAGTAAGTGCAATATGCCTGGTGCGCTAAGAAAACACAAAAAGAGAGCATCTAATTTAACCAAGGAGTCAAAAGGAAGGCTTCCTAGAATAAATGGTGCCTGAGTAGATCCCCTAAAGATAAAACAGGGGTGGGGCAAGAAGCAAAAGGGGCCATAGGTAGGTCATCTCGAACAGAGAGAATAGTGAAAAGAAAGACACTAGGGTCAAGTAGCACAGCACACATGGAAACAAGCTATAAAATATTATTGAAGTACCAAGTGAGTCATAAAGAATATGAGAAAATGAAACTGTAATGGCCTTCAGTGGTAAATCATGGAGGACCTTATAGATCAGGCTGAGAGTTCAGATTTTATTTTAGGGACAATGGGAAGCCAATGGAGGATGCAGGAGAATAGCACGGCAAGATTTGCCTTTATTGTGTTGGAAAGATGAATCTGAGATGGAAATGAGAGAAGCCAAGGAAATCAATGACAAGTGAGTCCTTATGTTGTGCAATGGTAACAGGACTATGGAAGAGTGGATAGAATTAAGAAATATTTAAGATTTAAAATCGAAGGAATGATATGAGGGCAGCAAGGTAGAAGAATCTAAGAACCATCTCCTTACATTTATGGTTCTAGGGCCAATTACGTATAGGAGTGCAAACAGTTGAGATACGAAAGAAATGAGAAAAACAGGACTCGTTAGGGGGCAGAATGGGGAGTCGGGAGGTTGAATTCACTTTAGATCTATTGCAAAAATATGAGTCATAATCCATGATGGGAGGTTCAGCAAGCATTCATCAAAGCGGTAGAAGGAAGGACAGGAGATAGTGTTATCCGAGGAAATAAAACGCTAAGACTGAAAGAAAAATCAATAATGCCAAATGCAACAAGCAGATGCAGTTAGATAAGTGCTAAAAACATGTTCATTGGATTTGGTGATTTTGCCTTTGCCAGGCAGTTTCAAGGCACTACTGGAAATGTGAGTTGGACCACTGTGGACTGAAGAGTGACTCGGTGGTAAGAAAGAAAAAGAGATTACACACCCGTGCAGATGGGTGAGACTTGCTCAAGTATTCCTGCTTTCTCTTTCTGGAGCTGTAATCTCATTTGTGCTTTATCAATGAAGAGCTCTATATCAAGATGGCTTGAAAGTAGAATCATTTTCCTTAGACTGAGTAAAAAACCTTAATCACATGTAAAAGTCATTGTGAATAGTAGTTATCAACCACTTTGATAAGTCTCCTGTTAGAGGAGCAGAATGAGGCAGGATGCCAATAGCAAATCTCAAATAATCCCAGCCTTATTCAGGTACTATGCCTTCTTTGCAAGGTAGAATGATGTCCTAAATACACTCCAAACATTATAAAGAATATCAAGAGACTTATGCTTTCCATTTGGCCACCCCATCTTTTAGAGTCTATAGGGAATATTCTAGAGAATTCTGTCTCTTACACCCAAGCTTACTCAAGGAAAATGGGTAACAGGGAGAGAAGAAGAGAACATTCATTCAAATGAGCTTATTTCTTTCATATATATATATATATATATATATATATATATATATTTCAAGCACTGCCTCTGAATAATTATTGTTCTTTTCTATTTCTTGCAAGCATTGGCTTTATTGTCTTGTTTATCACTGCCATTGGGTGATTAGATTCAACACGTATATGATGAATTTGACCTAAGAACCATCAACAGGAATGGAATACCTTCTAGTTTTTTGGAAATAAGAATGCACCTATAACAACTCTCTTCATTAAACTCAAATCTGGTATTACTTAAATTTTATGATTCTTCTTGTAACAGGAAACCACTTAAAGAGATTTTTAAGAGATCTTTCTCCAGGAGGATTAATAGGAAGCTGTACTTCTCATCAGACTTTTCCCACACCTCCTGTCACCTTCCCTTTCTTGCCTGTCCGGCTACGTGTCAACCACCTTGTGTATAGCAATGATGGACTGCCTTAGCCAGAGACACTCATCTCAGGAAGCTTCTGCAGGGACAGTGAGTCAGTCACTGTGGGAGCAGGGAGGAGGGAAGCCAAAGGAGCAAAGGAAAAATTGAAAAGTTATTATCGAGGTTTTTTTTTCTGCTTCAGCCAAACAACAAATTAACTTTTTTTCTTGCAAATAACTACACAACTTCAATGATCAAAAGGGAAAACTTAATCTGAGAGGAGGAGGAAAGAAGCGTCAATTAAAAACAACAACAACAACAACAAAAATGAAATAGGAAGAACCTGTCACAATATAGCCACTGTGAACTGCAAGTAGTTAAAATTTATCTGTTGACTTTCTTTCTTTAAGCCTTCGTCACCTACATAGTACTAAAATCTGAAGCAATAACATGGGGCTGAGTAAAATAGTATTTTGATCCTCCCTATTTCATCCTTACTTTTCTCATTTCAGGAAGTTATAACAGACATAAATATCCTTCACCTGAAATATCACCAAGTGTGCCTTGTTTATTAATTGAGCCATTTGTTACTAGATCTTTGATTAAAATCTATTTTGCATGTGCACACTTCCATCCTTTGCAGTCGAGGTGAGTGTGTGAGGTCATCTGAACTCCCAATAATGAAAGTCCTCATGGTCATTATAACAAAGACTTACCCAGCATATCTGTGGCAGACACTGTGCTGGGTGAGACCTACTGTCCATGTCCTAGGCACCCTGCAGCTCTCACTAAGAAAACAATGGCGAGGTCTGGAGGTTAGATGCTAAACCCAGGCTACCTTAGAATTCAATCCTGAATCTGCCACCTACTGCCATGCCTAATGTCTTTGAGCCTCAGTTCCTGTTTTGGTCAAAGTGTCATAGTATATATGTCATATGTTTGTTATGAGAATTAAATAAGTCAGGATATATGTGCTGGCATGTAATATGTGCTTAGTATGTCTTAACTAGCATTATTTACATGAATGTAAAGAGGTAAATATATTTTGACCTCTCTAAAAATCAAAAAAGGCCTGAGGGCAAGAGAATGGGATAACAGCCCTCTTTTAACATCCTGCCATACTATATGGACAAATGTTAGAATATCACATGAGATGCTGCTGAGAAACGGAGTCAGGAGGTCAGAGAAGGAGGACTTAGGGATGACTAGGGGTTCAAAGACAGCACAATAATAATTACTTTCCCCTAGTGCTCTTTCTTGTTTAACCCTTATGACCCTTATGACAACCTAAATATTTAAAAAGGTGCTAGTACCATTCTTATTTTATATGTAAGGAGACTGAGATTAATTAACTTGCCCCATTCATACCACAGTCAGTAAGTAGTATAGACAAGGATTGTGCCCAAACCAGTCCAGCTTTTACTCATGAGACTATATTGCCTCCTTTAATTTTTTTTGATGTTTCATTATTTATTTTTTGAGAGTGAGAGAGACAGAGCACAAATGGGGAAAGGGCAGAGAGAGAGAGAGAGAGGGAGATGCAGAATCAGAAGCAGGCTCCAGGCTCTGAGCTGTCAGCACAGAGCCCAACGTGGGGCTCAAACTCATGAACTGTGAGATCCTGACCTGAGCTAAAGTAGGACATTTAATCAACTGAGCTACCTAGGCGCCCTGCATTTTGCCTGTCCAGATCCCTTCTTGACAGTGCCAAATAAAAGAAGATTCTAGAATCAAGGGAGCAAGAAGGGGGTTCAGAGAAATAGCTCTCTGTTCTTCAATATCTCAACTTTACTGAGCTTTCAAGCATCCTAATTCTGGAGAACATGTTGGGCCGATTGCCTTGGAATACTATTAAAGGAAGCATTAATACTTGTGCCAGGCCACGTCTTGTATTACTGGACCTGACCTCATAGGAACCCTGTGAAGCCCAGCAGATGGCGTATGCCTAAGTAAACAAGACAAAACAGAACATCATTATTTTGTAGTAACACCTCAAAAATAATCCCAGTGAAGTAATTAGGATAATGTCTTTATATATATAACATTTTCAAATTTTAATGAAAATGTTCTATATATAAAGACATTTATATAATGTCTTTTTGTCGTGTCTAAAAACCAACATGGCAAAAAGGAGGGGTGAATGATTAAATTAAAAAAGCTGGTGAATTGTGAATTATCAGGATTGGAAATAAGCCTGCCCATACCCCATATATTTATTAATAACTTGAAAAAAGCCTGCAATATGTTAATTAAATCTATAAATGCAACTAAACTGACATGGTATTTCCAAAGGTTAGGCTAGGACAAAAGTTAAAAAGAAGCATCCTCACCTTAAGGAAAATATTTTTAATAAGTAGAAGTACTGTCATAAACTCTCACTCAAAGCACCATCAATTATCATCGAACAGAGATGCTCTTTAAATAAAGGTCAAACTTCACATAATAAAACACTTGAGGACAGACACATGGTCCTGGCTTTAAGAGAGGCTTCATCGTTTATATATTCATTTAGTGTAAAAAACCTCCCTCTTGTTTTTATTGGTCAGAGGGGAAAATATGTGAACAAGTAAAAAAATTAAATTTTCACCTTTATCATTTATACTTATATTTTGCCTTTCCTACTTAATGAACCAGAAACTCTCTGTTTGCTAGTAATAGCATAATTATGTCCTTGGGAACTGGTTTTTATATTGCAGCTATTTATTCCTTTACCTATCAGGTCATTGGTTCAGAATTATATGTTTCTCTTGTAACAGCTGATAATAACAAATTCTAACACTGCATCCCAAAAGAACTATGAAAAAATTCCTATTAACTACTTCATTCAGAGCAAACCCTGCACCAGTGGATTGGGGAAATTTTGACCAAAAAAAGTATGCCCAACTTTGATTCTATTTTCATTCAAGTATTGTATCCACAGAATTAAATGAGGTACATTATGAAAGTGTAAAAAAAAAGACAATGTTATTAAACTCATAAGATTAGCAGATTTTTTAAATATTATAATCAAACATATGACAACCTGACTTAGAAGAGATTGAGCTGGGCAGCATTCAGTCCTGAATACTCCCCCTCACCCCTGTTTGTAGGAATTTGGCCTAATTCTCCAAATCAGGGGGCTCTCAACCTAAAAGACCACCAATACTGATGAATTGATATCATAAAGATCAATTCCTGAAAGATTAGTTAAATGAGTTTCTGTGTTTCGGGAAGACAGATTATTAAAGTGGATATCGTAGGACCTAGCAAAAGCACTACTAGGAATTTATCCAAAGGATACAGGAATGCTGATGCATAGGGACACATGTACCCCAATGTTTATAGCAGCACTTTCAACAATAGCCAAATTATGGGAAGAGCCTAAATATCCATCAAATGACAAATGGATAAAGAAGATATGGTTTATATATACAATGGCATACTACTTGGCAATGAGAAAGAATGAAATCCTGTCATTTGCAGCAACAGGGATGGAACTGGAGGGTATTATGTTAAGTGAAATAAGTCTATCAGAGAAAGACAGATATCACGTTTTCACTCATATGTGGAACTTGAGAAATTTAACAGAAAACTATGGGGGAAGGGAAGGAGAAAAAATAGTTACAAACTGGGAGGCAAACCATAAGAGCTCTTAAATACAGAGAACAAACTGAAGGTTGATGGGGGGTGGACAGGGGATAGGGGAAATTGGGTGATGGGCACTGAGGAGGGCACTTGTTGGGATGAGCACTGGGTGTTTTATGTAAGTGATGAATCACGGGAATCTACCCCAAAACCAAGAGCACACTGTATACACTATATGTTAGCCAACTTGACAATAAATTATATTAAAAAATAAAGTGGTTAATAAATTTATCTGATTGCCAGATATAGACAACAGTCATGTTTTGCTTGACCTACAGGGTTGTTTTAGTTTTGTTTTTGATTAGTTATCAACACTTAAAAATCTGGGAGCTTTCAAATATCAAATAAATCTGGATTTCTGGTTCTTCCTGAATAATGGAAAGATCTGAAGAATGACAAGAATGATATCCATATGGAAATAATCTTATGCTGATGAGGAATAAGTTTTCCTTTTAAAGGGTGGCACATGTTCTCTGGTTTACCTCAATTTCTAATTCTCTAATTCATAATACACACTTGAACCCTATAGCCATAGTTAAACTATATAAACTTGCCATCTTTGTTCTAGAGTCCAAAGACCACATCTTACTGCTCTTCTTCTATTCTGGAGTAGGTCTTACCTTAGAGAGAAGGAAGTGTGGTTACAGAAGGAGAACAAGTGGTAGGATTCATTCCCATAAAAGCGGAGAGGGATCTATGGACAATTAGTGCTCCCCCCCCACCCCACCGCTAGAACCCTTGATTTTCCCCATGATCAATGTAGCCTGGAAGGTTAAGTATGAGACCTTAATATTAGAAAGAACCTATGAGGTCATTTTGTCCATGGGTCCCCCAAACTGGCCCATCATAAGAATTTTTGAAAAACCTTTATTTTTGACAGGAATTTCAGTAGTGACTAAAAAATCTAATCTAGAAATTCAGATTATTTCCAGAATAATGGTGTGGGGAACTCTACAGACCCACTCCTCAACAAAGTGACCATAACTGATGAGCATTATAGAAACAACAAACATACACAATCTTTGGAAAATTTCCTAAGAATACATAATAAATGAAGAAACATTTATCTACTACTGAGAAAGAAATCCTACTAAGTCTCAGTAGGAAACATGAGAGTTTTTGGCAAGTAAGCCACAAACCACTCCCTCACTCACCCCTCTCTCCAAATCAGCGTGATGGAAGGTACATTACAGACAGCTGTGGCCAAGAAGATTGGGCTCAGGCAACTCTGTCTCACCAGCAACCAATCACCATCTACATTATCTCTCCCAGAGAGAAAGGCTGCCACATTTCTCCTGACCCCCAGTTCCATGTTTCAGAGGCTAATGTCCAAGCATGTGTAGCAAGAAGAGATCAGGAATTTTCTGTCGATACCCCATCTCCACTTGTACAGTAGAGACTCTACTCCAGGTGTGGCAGGTTGAAAACACTGCAGCCTCAACTGCCTTTGTTTTAGCTTTCTCAAAATTTCCATGCTAGAAGAGGCATGCCAAGTACATTGGAGTTACTGCTCCTACCTAGAACCTCTCTTATAAATCAGGGATTTTACGCCGAGAGAAGCAGAACCTGTTCTCCCCAGAACCTGTTCTCCCCAGAACCTGTCTAAAGCAGTGGCTCAGAGATTTTGCCCATTGGAAAGGCAAAGTATAAGAACAGAGAATTCAGTAGTCATTTTCATAGATATCTTTATTTGGAGCAGACAAGGAAAAATCCAAACCTAAAAGTACTCTTAGAAACCATGGATATTTTGGAATAAGCAATTAAAGGGGGAACAGCAAGCTCAATCATAGGCCAGCTTGTTTACCAGAGAGAATTAGAGAAAGAAACAGCTAGGAGAAGCCCCCCCTACGTCAAAACAAACTCCAATGATTGGCCTCATATACTGCTTCTGCAAAGAAGCCTAAATTTAACTGGACCAGAGTTTAAAGAAGAATTCATACTGATTCATCACAAACTTTTCCCAAAAAATAGAAGAGGAGGAAACATGCCCCAATTCATTTTATGAGGTCGGTATTACCCTGATACCAAAATGAAATAAGACATCAAATTAAAGAAATATATAGGTCGATTTCTCTTATGACTATAGATACAAAAGTCAGCACCAAGATTCTAGCTAACCAAATCCATAAATATGTAAAAATGATTAAAACCATGATAAATGAGATTTATCTCAGGAATGCAAGATTGGTATAATATCCAAAAATGAGTAATGTAATACAATGTACCAACAAAATAAAGGCCCAAAACCACACATCTCAATAGAAGCACTGAAAGTATCTAAAAAAAAAAAAGAAAAAAAAAAACTAACACCACATCATAATAAATAAATATATAGGAACTTCCTCACTCTAATAAAGGGTATCTATGAAAAAGCCATACCTAAAATACTTAACGGTAAAAGACTAAATGTTTTTCTCCTCACATCAAGAACAAGCAAGGATCTTTACTCTCTCCACTTCTATTCACCATTGAAGTGGATGTCCTAGCCTAGTCAATTAGGCAAGAGTGAAAAAAAAGGCATCCATATTAGAAAGGAAGAAGTAAAACTGTCTTTATTTGCAGATGTCATGATATTTTATATAGAAAATTCTAAGGGAGCCCTCTAAGAAACAATTAGGCTCCACAAATCTAACAGACTAAGTTCAATATGTAAAGATTAGTTGTATTTTATATACTGGTATTGACAAATCCAAAAATGAAATTGAGAAAATAATCCCATTTACAGTGGCATAAAAATGAGTAAAATGAATAAATTTAACAAAAGAAGTACAAGTTTAGTGCACTGAAAATTACAACACATTGTTGAGAGGAATTAAAGACCTAAAAAAGTAGAAAGACAATATATGTTCATAGGTCAAAAGACTTAATATTATAATACTCCTAGATTTATTTAAAGATTGAAAGCATTCTTGGGGCACCTGGGTGGCTCAGTTGGTTAAACGTCCAACTCTTGATTTCAGCTCAGGTCATGATCTCACAGTTCCTGAGTTTGAGCCCCTCATGGTGCTCTGCACTGACAATGCTGTGCCTGCTTGGGATTCTCTCTGTCTGCCCCTCCCCCGTCCTTCTCTCTCTCTCAAAAATAAACTAATAAACATTTTTTAAAAATAGATAAAGATCGAAAGCATTCTCTATCAAAATCACAACTGGCTTCTGAGCAGAATTTGACAATGTGAGCCAAAAATCTATATGTTAATTTAAGGGACCTGAAATAGTCAAAACAATCTTGAAATAAGACCAAAGTTAAAATACTAACACTTCAAATTTATTGATAAGGATAGACATAGAGATCAATGGGATAGCATGAAGAGTCCAGAAATAAAACCCTAAAACATTTATAATCAATTAGTTTTTGACAAACGTGCCAAGACAATTCAACAGGAAAGTAATCTTCTCAACAGCTAACGCTGGAATGACTGGATATCCACATCCGAAAGAATGACGTTGGATTCCCTTCTCACGCTATGCACCAAAATCAACTCAAAATGGATCATAGACCTAAATATAAGAGCTAAACTTGTAACTCTTAGAAGAAAATACAGTGACCTTGTGTTAGGCAAAGCCTTCCTAGATATGACACCAAAATCAGCAAAAGTTAACAAATAGTCCATCAGTTAGAAACATTTATGCGTCAAGACATACCATGAAAAAAGTGAAAAGATAACCCCCAGAAAGGAAGAAAATACTGGAAATCTTACATCTGATAGGGGACTTCTTTCTAGAATATATAAAATAATCTTACAACTCAAGTAATAAAAAGAGAAATAACTCAATTTACAAATGGGTGAAGATCTGAATAGGCATTTCTCTGTAGAAGATATACAAATGGCCAATAAATATATAAAAAGATGCTCAACATCCTTAGCTCTCAGGGAAATCAGAACCACAATGAGATTCCACCTCACATCCACAAGAATGGCTATAATTAAAAGGACAGATAATAATAAGTGTTTATGAGGATATAGAAAAATTAGAACTCTCATATGCTGCTTGTTGAAATGTAAAATGATTCAGCCCCTTTGGAAAACCTGACAATTCCTCAAAATAGTAAATGTAGAGTTACCATATGACCCAGTAATCCTACTCCTAAATAATACCCAACCAAGATAAATAAAACTATGTCCACAGAAAATTTTGTACATGAATATTCATAGCAGCATTATTATTCATAATAGCTAAAAGATGAAAACAACCAAATGTCCATTACCTGATGAACTGATAAATTAAATGTCATATATCCTTACAATGGAATATCATTCAGGATAAAAAATGAATGACATACTAATTCATGCTACACATGGATGAACTTTGAAAACATATGCTAAAATGCGCCAGCCACAAAAACTACATATTATATGATTCTGTTTATATTAAAAGTCCATAATATGCAAGTTTAAGGAGACAGAAAGTAGATTAGAAATTTGCTAGGGTTGGGAGCAGAGTGATAGTAGGGGAAACGTTGTTTCTTTTTGAGTTAATGAAAAAGTCCTGAAATTGATTATATTGACAATGGCAGCATGATGTTGTGAATATACTAAAAACCACTTAAAGGGTGGTTTGGATATTTCTCAAATGTCTCTGTAGCATCTACCTCCCTCCTTAATAACAAAATAAGTAAAACATAAACATGCTATAATTGAAAAAATGAAGCTCAGTAAAGCTATTATATTTTAAAAATAACATCTAAGCTTTGTCAATTAAGGCAGGATGCTTGATACTTTTTAATACTGTGTTAGTAGTTGAAAATGACATTTCAGCAAGTGCATACACAAATACATCCAAATTATACACATACAGATGAATGTTGATCATCACATTCATTACATTCTTTATAATGGCAAATCATAGAACTGGTTTATGCACCCGAATCCTACAATATCCTGTGATTGTCCTCAAAAACTATTGTGTAGACACATTTGCTCCTACGTATTGACTTGTAAATGTTTTTCTAATATATTATTAAGACAAATTTTATAAGGGTTACAATACAAAATTGATTCAATCTTTGCAAGTTACATATATATGGAATAATAGAACCCAAAATGTTAACAGCAGTAATATCTGGCTGTTGGGATTAATGTTAACACTTATTTTTTTAAACTTCCTTAGTTGGCTTAGTGTTTAACAATGATATGCAGCTTTAAAAAGATGGATCACTTGACCCCACCCTAAACCTACTGTATTTCTGGGGGTATGACCTAAGAATGTGAGTTTTGCCCAAGTACTCCAGGTCATTCTGACATTGCCAATCTGGCATAGCTATGGAGTTTAGAAATCAATAGTCCATCAAATTTCTGAGCTAATAAAGAATGACCTCCGTGGCGTCTCAAAGATGGGGTCATCCAGACTACACATGAACGCTTAAAGGGAAAGACCACTCTCAACTTCAAATGACAGTCTACTCTATCGCTAGAGAGCTCTATTTGTTAGCATGGTCCATTTATGTTATCCAAATATATTAAAAGCCATCCATTGATGCTAGTACTGCATCCTCAAAGACTTAACTGTGTTGTAATAATGGTACATAAAGTCGTGTGGGAGAGTAAAATATTCTATAGAGAGATATTTTTTCCCTAATCCTTCTCCCCACACACCCCCCCACACACGCATACACAGTAAACACCAGAAACACAGATGGGGGAAGCTAGTATTGAGATTGAAAGAAGAGTGAAAGACAATGAGTTTTCTAGGATGAAATCCTTCATGAGCTATGCTAACAGGAAATCATCCTGTTCCTACTCAGTGTGAAATATGGCAGACTGAAATGACTTACAGCTCTACCAAGAAGCTGAGCAGGAGAGGCTAGCTCCTGGAAAGGACAGAGAGAGGTTAAAGGCTGTGGAGAAAGTCCAAGAAGAGAAGGTAGAGCATATAAACTGGGCCGCTTCTAGCTCAGGCACTTTGGCGCCCGTATGCAAAGAAAAAAAAAATGGGCCTCATCTTCCAGATGATCTCACCCTTTAGATCAGAGGTTGGCAAACTATAGGCTCCAGGGCCAAATCTGACCAACTCCATTCATTTACATATAGCCTATGGTTACTTCTTCAGGCTGCAATAGCAAGCAGAGTTGAGTAGCTGCTACCATCTGTATACAGTCCACAGAGCCACAAATACAGCACTGCCTCAGAGCCTCAGACAATACAATTTGCCAGATTTTGTTTTAGACCCTGATTAACTACAGATTCACTCTTAGTTTTCTGGACTATCAGAGGGTCAGGACCATCTAGAGAAGATATGTAACCACTAGATGAAAATGAATAAAAGGAAGCAAATTTCCTTTTCATGGGGAAAAAGGTTTGACACTGATGAAAATATAAGGGAAAAAAGAACAAAATAACAGATAGAGTATTAGGAGTAATTTTCTCTGTGGCTTACTAAAGGTTATTTTTGACTTCCTGATAACGATTCCCTTTCCCCAGGAAAAAGAATCCACAAAAACACAAATTACAAAAGAACTGGATTTTTCTTAAATAAATTTTATTGCTGCTATGTCTCCAATACCTTCAACAGTACCTAAAACATAGAGGCCCTTGGTAAACAGCTGCTGATCTCACCTCTACCACTTACCAACTGGGCAACCACTGGCAAATAACCTCATACTTCTGGCCATCAGGTCCCTCATCTAAAAAATGAGGAAAATAGTAGTCCTATCTCATAGGATATAGCTATGATTAATTGAGTTGACATATGTAGATTATTTAGAACAGTGTCTGACACAATGTAAAGGCTTTAATATTGTTGCTATTTTCTGAAACTCTTCAATTACAATATACAATTGATTATAACCAATGAGTGTTACTAGAAATTTTGGAACGGCTCAATCTCTTTCACAGAGATTAAAGTTTGCAATTTATAAACCTGTAGAGTAGGAAAGACCAACATATATATTATATATTTCTATGGCAACATTTTACCTATCCGGATACATTAACAGTACTATTATTATATTCAATAATGAGAAAGTAGTGTGTGCCACTATATTTCTTCAAATCAAACATGTATTTATTCAAGATCTCCCCAATAACACGTCCCTATATACTTTAAAACCAGATACAGCTTAAATTTTTGAAAGGTTATATATACTAAATTCACTTGCTATGTAACTGCATTTACTACACAGTGTAGCAAGTGACTCCTTAATGATGTTAGCTTCATTCCTATCACTAGTTTGATTGATTCTATCACCACCGCTATTGGCATAAACACCTGGTGTCTTACTTTTCCTTTCTAGATCCTCTGTGATTTTTTAAAGTTTTTATTTAAATTCCAGTCAGCTAACATACAGTGTAATATAGTATAGTCAGGTGTACAATATAGTTATTCAACATTTCCATACAACATCTGGTGCTCATCACAAGTGCCCTTCTTAATCCCCATCACCTATTCAATTCATCTCCCCCCCTACCTCCCCTCTGCAGTCATCACCTTATTCTTTATAACTAAGAGTCTAGGGGTACCTGGGTAGCTCAGTCAGTTAGGCATCCGACTCTTGATTTCAACTCAAGTCATGATCTCATGGTCCGTGGGATTCATGGGATCAAGCCCTGCATCGGGCCATATGCTGACAGCATGAAGCCTGCTTGGGATTCCTTTTCTCTGCCTATCTCCCACTCACGTACACACATGCACACACACTCTTTTTCTCTCAAGATAAATAAATACATGTTTAAAAAATTATTAAAAATTTTTTAAAGTCTGTATTTTGGTTTGCATCTCTTTTATTTTCCTTTTGCTCATTTGTTTCTTAAATTCCGCATATGAGTGAAGTCATATGGTATTTGTCTTTCTCTGACTGACTTATTTCACTTAGCATAATACTCTCTACCACCATCCACATACTGGAAAATGGCAAGATTTCATTCTTTTTTATGGTTGAGTAACATTCCATTGTATTTTTTGTCACATCTTCTTTCTCTATTCATCAATTGATACTTGGGCTGTTTCCACAATTTGGCTATTATAGATAATGCTGCTATAAATATAGGGATGTGTGTATCCCTTTGAATTAGTATGTTTGTATTCTTTGAGTAAATACCTAGGTGTGATTGCTGGATCATAGGATAGTTCTATTCTTAACTTCTGGATGATCTTCTGTAGTCACAGAAGTTACAAGTTTTAGCAACTCAAATGGTTCCTTGGCTTCTTAATTTCTTTAGCAAAACTTTGTTGCTATTACTTTTGTTATTATCAACAACCCAGAAGATGGCTTGTCACAGACCCATAGTAAAAAGCAAATAATTAAATTACTAAGTAAGTAAGAATATGAGGCAATGTCAAGGTTTTCCTCCTAAAATGGTTTCGTTCAAGTAGGATTGGAAACAGGAAGATAGCACAGGAACTTCAAAATGTTGAAAACATAGTTGCTTAGAAATGAGATGAGAGAAAAATATTGTTTTTCCATTTATTTTCAATGTTGTCTTATAATGAAAATTTCTTTCAAGAGGGTTCCATCTGCTCTCATGAAGTGAGGATCTTAACTGAAGATAAATTATAGAAACTGAATTGTTTTGATAACTTAAAGTACAGTTGCTAAAGTAAATAGAGCCAACATACATACAATGGATAATCTGGTTAAGGGAGTCCTCTAAATTCTTCTACAAGTAAGAATTTTAAAACATTAAATGAACTATGGAACCATCAGGAACTATAAAACAATGATAATAACTATATATTGTGGGCATATTTCATCAGGAATATACAAGTTGCATTAGCTGCAGAAATTGAACCAAGTAAAACCAAACTGATCCATTCACACTTTTCAAGGGAAAACATCAAGGGTTTTTCTGGCCAACAGAATACCAATACTTTCTGTGCGACACTTGAAAAACACTTTCAGGGGTGCCTGGGTGGCTCAGTCGGTTGAACGTCCAGCTTCAGCTCAGGATGACCAGGATGATCTCGCGGTTCGTGGGTTCGAGCCCCGCATCAGGCTCTGTGCTGACGGCTAGCTCAGAACCTGGAGCCTGTCTTTGGATTCTGTGTCTCCCTCTCTCTCTGACCCTACCCTGCTCACGCTGTCTCTCTCTCTCTCTCTCTCAAAAAATAAATAAAATATTAAAAAAGAAAGAAAAAAAGAAAAACACTTTCAGAGTCTAAGCCACACAGAGCAACAACAATAAAATGCATGTGAAGTTGCTCTTTTTTATTAAGATATTTTAAACCCACAGTAAGATTTAATGTAAAATACAAGGCCAATGTTGCTTTTGTTTCTCTTACAGGAGTAAAGTTTTTATAGTGACTTTAAAACTTACTATAAAATGGTTTTATAGTAAATTCTTAAAGGATTTTTTTTCTTTTCTTGGATTTCTTCATTCTTATTTTAGTTTTAAAATAGTTATTCTGAGGGAATCCCTCAATGCTATGAAAATAGGAATTATGTTCTGGATAAGAATTCACTAGATAGTTAATGAATGCCTATTGGATGCTAATTACTCAAGGACATATAAAAATGAAAATTAATTGCCTCTTCCCTCAAAAACTTTAGCATTAGAGGGATACTAGCATAATATAATAACAAGGGAATGATTCATGGTTAATATTTAATTAGAACAGAATAAACAAATTAGTATTAGGAGGAGCAATGGAATTTAGCAAGGGGAGGTAAGGAATTTCGGAGTTGAGACAGCATTTGTGTTAGTTTCCTTGCCTTATAGACTTTTTTCTCCATCTTCGAAGCCAACAAGGGCAGATCTAGTTCTTCTCATATCATACCACTCTGGGCTCTGCTTTCAGTTGTTACATCTTCTCCTCTGAATGGAAAATTCCTCTTCTGCTTTCCTCTCCCACTTTTAAAGACCCCTGTAATCACATTCAACCCTCCCAGATAAACAAGGATAATTTTCCTATTTTAAAGGTATGTTGATTTGTAACCTTAATTCTATTTTCTATCTTAATTTTCCATTTAACATAATGTATTCATAGGTTCCTGAGATAAGGATGGCTACATCCTTAGGGGACCATTGTTCTGCCAACCACAATCCGTAAAGCAGAGTTCTTCAAAGCGTGGTGGAATGAGCATCTATAGGAGAATCATGTTGGTGTTGGTTGAAAAGGCAGATTGCTAGGCCTTCTTTGCTACATTGTGAGTGGGGACCAGAAAACTCAAACAACATTAAAAGTAGAGTAGGATTTTTGACTGGTAGTCTTGCAAAAAAAAAGTATCTTAAATGGAAGAATACTTTGAATCTATTTATAAAAAGAGAAAAATGAAGACTGCAATCATAGAAATGTAAACAGTGTAGTTTTACAATAGTGAAGGATAGCCTAAAGGGGATTCATGAAAAATAAATTTGAAGATGAGGATGGGCCAGAGGTGAAAGGACTTCAAAGGCCAACAACGTAAATACATTTAACTTCATTTGGAAAGTCAAGAAACCAATGACATTATAGAGATAGAATCATTTATTTCTTGTATGTGTTTGCTATCTCTGCAAAAAAAAAGAAATTTATGCCAGGAAGAGGAAACTTAAACATTCTGTAGAACTTGAAGATATAATTGAAATAACATCATTTTGTATTATTTAGTTATGAGGACTTAAAAAATTACTACTCCTATCTTAATCCATTTCTCTCCAAGAGTAACTCATTGGCTAGAACTGAAAAGATAGATTGTTAATCAAAATGTCTCAGACACTTGGCACTCTATAATCAGAAAACAGTACCTTATCTTTCACTGCTAATGAACATAGGCTCAGAGAACTGTAATAGGGAATGCAAAGATTAAATGGTACAAGTTGTAATAAATGTTAGCGCTTTCCAATTCAACATGATGTTAATAGCTAGTTAACCAATTTCAAACTCTTTCCATTGTTTTAAGGTACACTATAAAATTGGCAATATTTTCATACTCTTGTCACTATTCTGAGGAACCATAAAATCCCAACTGAAAAAGAAACTATTTCTAGAGATAAAAATTTAATATAAGATATGAACAGCAGCAACCGAAGAATTTTAAAACAATGGTTTCAGAATGAGAGATAATGAATCACTGAAGCTATGAGAAAGATACAAGACTCTTTATAACAATAAATCTATGTTGATATTAAGGAATAAAGGTGGACATATATATCTATTGTCTCTGTACCATAAAATATTTGGCATCCTGGTTTACACATTTCTGTTCAATAGGGTATTAGAGTATATGCCTATCACAGCTTTTACAAAAATGTCCTGAAGCAATGGAGCTTTTAAAACTCATAACTGAACTGCCATTATCACCATAGACAAGTCTTAAGAAGCTTAAGTACCTAGCAAGAAATAACTTAGAGATTTCTCTATATTTTCTCATTTTACTCATTGTTCAAGAAAAACAAGTTAATCAACCAAACCAACTGAAACAGCACAATGTGGCAGATCATATTTTTTTCAAAAATGTCCACAACAATATCTCCAACTCCATAGGAACTTCCATAATGTTACCTTGCAAAGTCCCTTCCCCTTTGAATCTGAGCTGGAATTAGAGACTCTCATAATCAATAAAATGTACCAAAATCATGCTTTATGACTTCAGAGACCAGATTAGAGGAAGCCCCTCAGCTCTTGCCTTGCTCTCTAGGAATGCTCATCCCCTATGCTCCTAGGAATGCTCATCCCCTATGCTCCTTCTCAGGCCATTACCTCCAGAACCAGTTACCAAACTATACAGAGAAGAGTAAACTGATGTACTGTTACATTAATCACAGTTGAGCCCAGCCTTCAATTCTTCTTGGCCCAGATATCAGACATGTAAGTTAACAAGTTTCCAAATGATAACCCAGCCATGTAATAGTCACCCTCAGCCTCAGAATTTCCTAGCTGAAGCCCAGACATCATGAAGCAGACACAAGCCACACACTCCATGAGCATAGCAAAATGACTGTTGTGTGATACCACTAAATTTGAGTTGGATTGTTATGCAGTATTAGATAACTGGAATAATTAGCCTAGTTCATATTTTGTACATAGGCTTTATTTACCTCAAAGTTATTCTATGAAGAAAATAATCCAATACATAGAATGTATTCTGGCATTTAGGAATCATGCTACATGTACTAAAAATCTACCACCTACAGGCTCAGACCCAAGCCCAGCACTCAACCAAGCTGAGAATTTAACTTAAACATATATTAGGAGTTGTGTCCCTACTAAAATGTGGCAACTACTTCTCCACATCTGATGTCCCCAAATTGGAGATAATCTCAATACATGTGAAATTGATCTAGAGTCTCCGTATATATCTTCTGTGTGGCCAGTCTATGTGACTGGCTCTATATGCTAATCTTTGGTAGATTTTAAGCTCAGTCTATTTAAATGGAACCTTAATCCTCTTGGCTTTTTTCAAGCTCTCTTCTCTAGAGCTGAATTCTATTTCTAGGAAGTTATTCATATTCCCCTGCCCATGGATGAAAGCCCACTTATTAATAAAAACCATGGATAATATCATGTATCCTATCATGCAGACCAATTGGACATGATGCTGGCTTGGATCACAAAGGTCTCAAGTCCCTTGGACTCATTTATGTTAACAGTTTGGACCTTCCGAGCACTAAGACAGTCTTTCTATCCAAGATTGTTCCCTTAGCTCCTGACCTTGATCTTATGAAAATTAAGATATTAGAAGTGGCTGCCAAGACAAGGGATCAAGAACATTAATAAGACAAGGCTACAGTTTCCAAAATTAGGGTAGACTTCTGACACTCAGGGTTCTAAACTAGAGTTCCATAATTACATTCAGCCTAATTTCAAACCTGACCTTAGAGATGTGAGATGGGCCTGAATCTACAGTGAGGGTCAAGTTGCTCTAGTGGTAAAATGTAGCAAAATATAAAGTCCAGGAAAAAGGCATTGCTTAATAGAGATGATTACTCCTTTGTATGGCACATGGTGGCCATCTTTGACATAATGCATTCTAGAATTACATCTATTGTTAATTGATTGTAATTTTACTAATTTGTCTTTTTGCTTCTTTGAAAAATGGGTTATTTCTTGGTTTCCACTCTTATTTTCCATGATTTTTCAGAGATGTACCCATAGTAGTTTGGGAGATTCCTCTGTAATTCACTGGGACATAATTCATCAGGGTCTGGGAAGGAAATGTAAAGCAACTGACATTTATTTAAGTGGCTGCCATTCATCAGACCCTTTATTAACATTAGTTATCTCTTCTAGTCTCCTAACTTCTAGGATCTAGGTATGTTTTCCATAATCACCATGTAAGGAAATTAAGGCTCACAGAGGTTAAATATCTTGCCCAATTTCTAAAGCAAGAAAGTGGCATAAACCAAGATTTGAACCTCCACCTGGCGCCCTCCAAAGTCCACACTCCTTTCACCATCCCTCACTGCCATGAAATTTAAACTCATTTGGGGCAGTTATTTACCTCTCATAATCTCCTTTATCTTGGATTTCTCCATTCTTTTTATAAACATTTCTCTCATTGGTCTGAGGATTATTTTCCTTCACAAAGAAGAGAAAGAAAGAATCAAAGATAAAAAAATGTATCTTCCTCTTGCCATCTGTCCCAAGGAATAAGCCACTCCCTTTCCTTTCTTGCTCCAAACATAACTTGCTCTTTTGATTATTATTAGTACTTTTTTTTACTTTTAAAAAGCCTAACCTAAATCTGTGTTTTACCTTTTAGAAGGTTCCTACAAATCCATGCCACTCTTACACTCATTTATGAACTCTAGCAAAGTGCTTAACCCCTCAGTACTTGGTTGTCTCATCTCTAAAATGAAATAATAGTATCCAACTTATTGTACATTGTGAGATTTTATTTTTTATTTTTTAACATTTTTTTGTTTTTTAAATATTTATTTATTTCGAGAGAGAGAGCATAAACAAGAGAGGAGCAGAGAAAGAGGGAGACAAGGAATCTAAGCAGGCTCCACACCATAAGCACAGAGTCCAATGCAGGACTCGAACCCACAAACTGTGAGATCATGACCTGCACCAAAATCAAAAGTCAGACACTCAACCAGTTGAGCCACCCAGGTGCCTCTTTTTTTATTTTACTCTTTAAAGGTAAGCTGTACACCCAATGTTAGGCTCAAACTCACAACCCTGAGATCAAGAGGCCCATGCTCCACCGACTGAGCCAGCCAGGTACCCCCATTGTGAGATTTTAAAACACAGTGTGGTTGTAATGAGTGACCAGCAAATGTCATCTATTATTTCCATTATCATCCTTGGTCATTCACCTCTCCTTCCATCTTTTTGTATGCATCCTTTTGTATCTTTTTTTTTGATATACTGATCCAGGAGCTTCCCAGTTGGACACATCAATTTCTTTAAACAATGATTACACTGTCAGAATTTTATTTGGAGTTATTTTCCATTCCTCTTGATCTATCTACTCATTCTTAAGTTTCCATCAAAAGAATTCCGCATAGTTTACCCTCTATTAATTTTGAACTGTGATGTGTTCAAATAGCTGCTCTCTGATTAACTCTTGAATGGAAGAGCTGCTTTTTCCTAGAGTTACTTCCTATCCCTTGCCTTTTAGTGTTCAGAGTCTCCCTGGCCAGGTTTAAGTCAAAATAGCAGTACTTCTACTCACTTCCTCTGTCTCCCAATAAAATCATTAACTGCTGCTCATCATCCTAATCCTCATGATTCTCTGATAACTTTTGAAAACTAGAAGGGCACCTCAGTGGCTCAGTCAGTTGATCATCTGACTTTTGATTTTGGCCCAGGTCATGATCTCATGGTTTGTGAATTCAAGCCCCGCGTCAGGCTGCACTGACAGTGAGAAGTCTGCTTGGGATTCTCTCCCTCTCTCTCTGCCCCTTCCCTGCTGGTGCTCTCTCTCTCAAAATAAATGGATAACCATTTAAAAAATAATAAAATAACAAAAAATAGAGACTGTTATGAAACATTTTCTTTTCTCTAGCATCAAAATGCACAGGAGACAGCAATGCTGCCTGGAAACAGAAACAAAAGAATGAAATTCTATTATAGACTTTATCACTGACGCAGCACATTACTTGAAACTACAAGACTTCCTGATACTTTCTATTTCTCACCAAAAATACTGAGCCAATAATGTTTTTCCATTATTGGGATAAGGATTAATGAGACAATGTTTGTAAAAGCTCTTGAGTCCTTCCAATGGAAGTTGCTCTATGATCACTCTGATTTCCCCTTAAAAATGGAGAAATCAATTCACCAGTCTCTATGGAAAGCTTTCTAAAAATTCATTTTTCTTACCACTTGTAACAGAGCTGGAAGAAAACAAAGAAATTCACATAGGAAAAGCTAGATTTAATGATTTTGTACTGTGTGTTGTCATTAGAACCAGGAAGTATATTAGACATAAGAAATTTAGTTTGCAATTGACAGCTTCTAAGTATATTATATATTCATTTACCAAAAAAAAAGTAAATGGGCATTATTCTAGTAAATATCACATATTTTTCAATTATCCACAAAGTATTTATCTTATGTTCTGCTACTATAATGGAATACAAAAGGACATTGAAGACATTTATAACATTGAAGTAATAAAAACTTTGAGTCATGACTGAATAAATGTGAGAATTAAAAGTTACTCTGGAGAATCACTATTGCTTCACATCTTCATGTCTCAAAGAAATTTGAGCAACACACTCTCTCTGCCAGTTATTTTCTATAATACAAGTTAATAAAGGAGGAATCATAGAGAGGTTTAAACTTCACCATAAGTTCTGAAGTACCTTTAAAAATAATGCTTAGGACATCTAAAAACACAAAATACCCTAGCTGAGTTCACAGTGTCCACTTCCAGGCTATTGCTATATATGAAATTTCCATTTTTCTGTTACATTTGGTAAACAGTTAGTAAGTACAATGAATGTTTCCATGTAATTTAGAAAGACAATAAAAATATGAAAAGATTATGAAAATTTATCAGTAGACTTAAAAGAAATAAAATATGAATAGATGAGGGGAATAAATTATTTTATGATAATCTAGAAATATCTAAGGCTTATTTAAATGGTTAGATACAGAAGGAGCCATGTTTCTAGGAAATTCAAGAATCAAACTGGAGAAAAACCTTCAATAACAATACAAATTCTATGCACCAAATAGAACCTCACAGCCGAGATCTTGGAAAACAAAGTATAAAAATCCATCAAAGAACAGAAATGCAAATAAAATCCAGTAAAGAACATTACTAAGCTCAACTTCTCCAGCATTATTTTTTTAAACAACTTGAAATCCAAAATCATCAACATTACACTTCCTACAGACAGTATCAGTTGCTCATAGTAATGCCAACATGCAAAGCAGAGTTGTTTTGCCAAAGACTCAGTAATGTCTTGGTTTGCCCCAGACTACACAGGGCAGAAAAGAAAACCAGAGTAATCAAATAAGCCAAAGCTAGTGTGAAATTGCAAGAATAAGAGTCTAATTCTATAATCTTCACCAAGGCTAACCTCCCACTGATTCCAATTATGTATCTATTGAGAAAACACAATTGAAATTTAAGACTACTGAAGTCATGTTTCAGCCTCCTTGTGGTTATTACACTTGTCTTATGCAGGTTAGTGGTAGAACCAGAAGAATGAATAACTAAATGTTAAAGGAATGAACTATAGCAATGGTTTTTCAAGCGAGATGTTGAGGGGCTGGCAATGTGAGGCAGCATTACATCACATACAGAGATCTGGTTTGTATAAAGGTCTCCACCACTAAGATCCTGAAATACAAATTCATGAAGAAACAAATAGGAGAAACTGCCAGAGAAGCAACTGCACAAACCTCAGAATCAGACAACTGTAACTAAATTCAAATCCTCATTCGGATCCCACTAATTGTGCAATTTTAGATAATTTACTTAAATTTTCTGAGTCTGTTTCTTCATTAAAAATAAAAGCATGTTAACACAACCTTCACCAGACTGTTGTAATGATTAAATGTTTTAGCGTATGTAAAGAGATCAGCAGAGAGTAGTAAGTGAATAAATTATGTCCTCCCCTTCTTCATTCCAGAAGATACTAAGCAGGGATCAATTAATACATCCCCATGTCTCTACCAAAACTAAATGTTTTACGTATTAAAGGCTTTGAGGGAAAGCAATTTTACAGCTAGCCATCTCTTGTAGGTTATCATAGTGATTTACAACCTTACTTCAAGATGTTGGTCCCTTCTGCTTACCTAGCTACAAATTAAGTCATTTTTTCTTGACTTTATTCAATTACCATACTCCGTTCTTAATTCTAGACTCCTAGATGAAGGGCTGTTACTGAGAAACTTTGCCTTTTAATTCATTGTTTAAAACTAAAATCTATTAATGCATTTTCAACCTTTCTTTGTTCTTCTAGTTCTGTGTAAATGAACATTTGCATCATGTAGCTAGTAACTAATATTGGGTTAGTGCTATAGCACATAAATTTCATTGTTTCCCTGTCTCTACCAGTCTTACAAATTTATCCAAGGTGTCTATGGTCTCTGATTTCCCCCACTACTAATTTATAAACCAACCAATTTTATTACTCCCTTTAAAAAGCCTAAATCTAAATTAGAGTTTTGTATTATCACCAATTTGTTATAATCTTAATCAATCTCTCCCCTCTGTATAAAATAGCACAACAAGCAACAGAATCACGGAAGACAATGACAATTCCAAGCTACACAGAATGAGTAAGCACAAGAGAATCTCTTCCCCCAAAAGGCTACTGGAGGTAGCCAGGTAATTACCAAAATTAGTGACTTCTGTGGTTCTAAAAGCACATATTTTATGAAATATTAACTTCAAAATTTGACCCTAGACACTTAAATAATTTTTCATATTTTGACATTTTCTTTTAGCATATCTCCTTAGCTATGTCCACAGCAATTTAGAATCCTAAATTTGTAGAAAGCAGTAAAATAAAAACATAAAAAATAATAGGCCCCAATCCTTAGATAATATATAAGCAAATAGAAATTATGGTAGCAGCAGTCCATATAAACACTAAAAGGGACAGAATTTTTTAAAGATTTATTCTGTGATAGCCACCTTGCTAAAAACTGGCATGTAACTTATCTCATTTTATTGTCAAAATTGCCCAGTGAATTAAGTAATGTCATCTGATTTTATAGAGAATAAAATCAAGACCTAATTAAATTAAATAGCTTTATGAATAGACACTAAGTTGTTCTGCTGAGATGTGAACAAGGCCAACATTTTTTTGTATTTTGCCACAACCATGTGACAACATAAAAAGTTGTGAAGGACTATGATGTTCATTATCTTTTCCTGACTCCAAAAACCTCAGAAAATTTTTAAGTTGTGATGTATTTTATATAATAATGATAGGTAAATTTGAGAGAAAGTAATTTGCTATATTTGAGATGCATTTTCCAATCTGTAAAATGGTTTGTACCAGCAATGTTCATGAGAAAGAAAAATGTGAGCCAGTATGTAATTTTAAATTATCTGGTAGCCAAGTTTAAAAAAGTAAAATGAAACAGGTGAAATTGATTTTTATAATTTTCAACCCAAAATATCCAAATATCATCTCTATAATCTATATGAAAATTATAATGAGATATTTACATTCTTATGTTCCTAAATCTTAGAAATTCAATGTGTATTTTAAGACATAACACATTTGAGATGGCTACATTTCAAGTGCCCAATAGTCACACTTACCTAGTGGCTACTATATTGAACAGTAAAGGTGCGGAAAAACTTCAAGTTTCTCTCTTACCCTAAAAGTCTAGAAACCTATCTTTCTATAGTTTACAAAACATGCCCATAGTTACTCAAACTATTTTTGTGATATTCACATATCTTTTAGATATAGTTTATTCATTGTCATGACTATATTGTGCATTGTGTGACTATTAGCATTATACTGTTGATGTACATTCAAGGTCTTTCAAAAGTTTGACATTATAAACAATTTTGCTTTGAACATTCTTGTCCATGTATCTTAAAGAGGCAAATGTCCAAGAGTATCTCAAGAGGACACTAAGAAGTGGATTTCCTAGGTTTCCTTGCTTTATTGGCTAATGTCTAACCGTTCTGATTTGTTAAATAAGTTTAAATTTCCATGAGGGGTGTGTTCTGCCACATCTTTACCAATGATTGGAATACTTATACTTTATCATTTTTGCCATACAGAAGGGAATATAATGGTATTTCATCTGATTTCATATTTCTCTAATTAATAAAAGTGGTTACCTTTTCAAATATTTATTGATGATTTGGGTTTCTTTTTTTGTGAAGCCTTTTAGAAAAGGCTGTAGAAGCCTTTTAGTCCATATTACTGGTAACTTGTCTTTTTTTTCTTACTGATTTGTTCTTCTTTGCCTGTGCTGGGTATTTGTCTGCAATTTCTTTTTGTGATCAAACAAATTGTTAATAACTTCCTCAACTCTGTAATTTGTCTTGCCATGTTTTTAATGGGGTCTTCTAATGAATAGATACTGTTAATTTTAATGAAATCAATATATCAAATTTTTCCTTTACAGTTTTTTTTAGCTTGTATAGGTAAAACTTCCCTATCTTGAAGTAATGAAAATTCTTCCAGACTTCTGTATTCTTTTGACATTTAATTCTTTAATCTGCTTGGAGTCAGTTTTTATATTAAATTGGGATTTAATGTGGGTGTGGGATAGGAGTCAAGTTCATTTTTTTTCTATTTGAGTATCTAAATGGTCTAGCATTATTTATTAAAAAGTATGTCTTTTTCAAGCTAATCTGCAGAGCTATCTCCTTCACATATCAAACATCCATAAATAGGTGGGTTTCTTCCTGGGCTTTCTTGTTCCTTTGGTCTACTTGCCTAGCCCCATGTCACTGTCACATTCATATAACTTTAAAATATGTCTTGATACTTGATAAGGCAATTCTCTCTCACCTTACATTCCTTTTCCAAAAGTTCCTTGACTTTCTTTTTAACTCTTTCAATTTCCATGTAATTTTGGAACCAGCTTATTGAACTGAATGAATGAGACTGCTAGGATTTGGTTTAGAATTCATTGAATCTCCAGATCAATTGAGACAGAATTGAAATATTTTACAGTGTTGAGTCTTTCACTCTACTAATTTTTGCTCTAAATTAATTTAGGACATTCTTAATATAAATTTTTAATTTTTTTCCATAGAAATCATATATCTTTGTTGGATTTATGCTCAGGTACTTTATACTTTTTAAGCTAGAGTAAAGTGTGCTGTTTTATTTTCACTGATATGCTGTTGTTACCTAAAAACACAATTAATTATTCTATGTATATATATATATATATATATTTTAATGTTTATTTAGTTTTGAGAGAGAGAGAGAGAATACAAGCAGTGGAAGGGCGCAGAGAGATGAAGAGAGAATCTGAAGCAGGCTCTAGGCTCCAAGCTGTCCCAACTGACATGGGGCTTGAACTCTTGAACTGTGAAATCGTGACTTGAGCCGAAGTTGGAAACTTAACTGACTGAGACACCAAGGTGCCCCTCATTATTGTATATTAATATATACCTAGCAGTTCTCTTAAACTTGTAAATTATAATATTTGAATCTTGGTTGTTCCAAATGGAATTATATCACCTGTAAAGAGTGGCAATTTTGTATTTTGTTACTAATCCTCACATCTTCTGTTTCTTCTCCTGCCTTACTTCACTGGCTAAGGCTTCCAGTGTAATACTGAATAGAAGGGGTGGGCAACCAGCCAGTATCATTTTCTGATTCTGAATCCAAAACAGAAAAAGTTCAATGTTTCACCATTAAGTTTTATTTTACTATATAATGGGTACAAATGGCCTTTGCTTATACTAGGAATGCTGATCTTAATTTGCTAATAATATTTTGTCATGAATTAGATATTGACTTTGATTAAATATTTTTCTGCGTCTATTAAAATGGTCATATATTTTCTCTTTTGTATTCTTTTATTTTACTGATTTACACTGATTGATTTGCAAAAGTTTAACCCACCTCACATTTCTAGAATAAACTCAACTTTGCAATGATTTATTTTATATTTGCTATTTTTTTGCTTAGAGTTTTTGCATTTATTGTTCATGAATGAGAAACACACACAGTTTTACCTTTAATAATGTCCATGTCAGGTTCTGATATTAAAGTGATAATAACCATAGAATAAATAGAATGAACTGGGACTATTCCTTCTTTTCTGTTGAATTTTAGATTTTGTGTAAATGATGTTATTCCCTCTTTTGACTAATTGATAATATGATCAAATTCAATAATAAAGCCAGCTAGACCCAGAGTTTTCTTTGTAGGAATAATTTAACATTTTCAATGTATTTAATAGAATAGGGTTATTCATATATTACTATTTATTCTTTTATCAACACTAGTAAGTTTATTTTTCTAAAAGTTTGTCCATTTTACTTAGCTGTCAAAACTATTGACATAAAATATTAATAAAACCCATTCATCATCTTTAACATATGTAATATCTGTGGCAATACCCTATTTTATTCCATACATTGATTATTCATACAATTTGGTTTCTTATTTACTTGTTAATCTGGTCAGATATTTGTAAATTTTATTATTATATTCACAGGACAACAGCATGTGGCTTTGTTGATCACTTCATTTTTTTATTGTTTTAAAGTTCTCAGAAAAGAGTTTCTGCCCTCTTTCTGGATAATACAAGGACCTTAAACACCTTAACTACATTCATTCCCCTTCCATTTTTTGTTATCATTACCAGGTACTTTATTTCTATTTTAAATCTAATGATACACTATCGTTATGCCTCTTTTGTTATTTTAAATAATTAATATTATTTTACTTTTGCATAGATATTCATCAAATCTTTTTGTCATTCCTCTTGCTCTATAGACCTTCCATCTGGGATCATTTTCCTTCAGCCTGACTGACATCTGTATCAGAAATTTAAGCCAAATTATGCAGCAGTAACACAACTCAAAATCTTACTGGCTTGAAACAACAAAGGTCAATCTTCTCTTCATTTATGTCCATGATGGATCAACTACAGTTCTGCTCAATGTACTCTTCATTTCAGGATCAAAGCTGAAGGAATAACCCCTATCTAGGACAACAATATTAAAACTTCCACTCAGAGTGTTACATGATACTTGCATCCATACTTCATTGGCTTATAAAGTTATATGATCAAATCTGATGTCA
Organism: Cryptoprocta ferox; assembly: GCA_028646485.1. Taxonomy (NCBI): domain Eukaryota; kingdom Metazoa; phylum Chordata; class Mammalia; order Carnivora; family Eupleridae; genus Cryptoprocta; species Cryptoprocta ferox. The sequence continues at coordinate 42,800,182 of CM053571.1, forward strand.
CTGGGGCATGTGGTCTGTAGTAGAAAGAGCCAGAAAAGCTTCTGAGATTAATAAGATTTACCTACAAGTTTTTGGAGTTTCCGTTTGTTAGAGTCTGTTAATAACAAAATCAGTATTTTAAATTTTTTAATGTTTATTTATTATTGAGACAGAAACAGAACATGAGTGGGGGAGGGGCAGAGAGAGAGGGAGACGACAGAATCTGAAGCAGGCTCCAGGCTCTGAGCTGTCAGCACAGAGCCCGACACAGGGCTCGAACCCACTAACCATGAGATCATGACCTGAGCCGAAGTTGGACGCTTAACTGACTGAGCCACCCACACGCCCCAACAAAATCAGTGTTTGCCAAAAAAAATGTCTTTACTGATGCTCCCTGGGTATGCAATTCCCTGGGTGTTTTTCCTTTCTGCACAGTAATGATATTCCACTTTCATCTGACTTCATTGTTATTATTAATAAGTTAACTGTCAATCTAACTGGTACTATTTTAAATATAATCTCTTTTTATCTCTGGCTATTTTTAAGATAACTTGCATTTGATCCACTGCAATTTCACTATCATATATACAGGTGTGTATTCCTTTCTATCTATCATGCTTGAGATTTGTTGATGATCTTGAATCCACAGTTTGTATTGTTTGTCTATTCTGGAAAATCTGCAGCCAGCATCTCCTCAAATATTTCTTTCTCATTCTTTTTCTCCTTTACTTCTAGAAATACTGTTAGACATATATTATCCCTCATATATTAGACTTTATGTCCTACATCATGTTTAATGGCTCTTTCATTCATACATATATATTATAACTATATTATATCATTTCATATATATGGTCTCTTTGCAGTTTCATGCTATACTTGATATTCTCACTAATCTTCTGCATAATTATTCTGATTCATTGAGTTTTTAATTCTAGTTATTGAATTTCTCATTTCTAAAACTTTTATTTAATTCTCTTTCAAATCTGCTACAGGGTATTTTTACAGTGCTATAAATTCAAATATATTTTTATTTCTTTAAATATTGTTAGTATGATTATTTTATAACAAAACTATAATTGCAATATCTAAAGTATTTGCTCATTTGTTTCATTTTATGTTTTGTCAGTTGGTTCCTCTTTCTGCTCTTGGTGCCTTGTTTCCTTGTCTGATTGGTTATTATTCCAGTGAGCACCACTGAGTCATTTTCCTAAGAAAAATATTTATGGCTACTCTTTGAGAATAGGATGAAAATATCTCAATTAGTATTGAACTGTCTCATTTCATTCCACCCATCTTCACTAACTTTAGCTTGTTTTGTTCGGGAATCTGATGTACTGGAGGAGATCACTTTGCTATCCTACTCTTAATTTCTACCACACTCTTCTGTTTCTACTTTACTCAATTTCTTTTCCATCTGATCCCTGTGCTACTCTACTATATTCCTCTATATGCAATTTCTTCCCCTTTTGCTAGCTTCTAATTAGCCCCTTTTGCTAGCTTCTAATTAGCCTCTCTCCAGGATCAGAGTTGTGTGCGGCAGTCATGAGTATGAAAGAGACATATATGTTAAGGGAACGAGAAAGTACTTACTTAGACGGGTGGCCCTGGGCTCTATGAATCTAGCAAGTGATGAAAGCTGACTCTTTATGGAGTACTTTGTTGGTTCAGTAGATGATCCCTGACAAGGCACATAAGATTCTATTCCTGATGGTCCTCTGAAATTCCTTTCTTAAGCCTTGGTTATTGATAGTACATTTCTAAAGTTTTTTCTCTGAGGATGACCTTTGAATAAATCCTCAGGTGATTCTATGCCAGCTTTCTCCATGTTGCCAATATTCAGGCCATGGGAAATTGTTCCACATCCTCTATCCTGACAAACTCTGAAAGTATAGCCCAACCAGTACACTTCAGGACTCTCTTAGCTTTGTCACAAAGCAATTTGTAAATTTTTATCACCTTCATACTTTTCAGGGAAGAGTCAGACCTCAGTCTTATGTCTGCTTTGGCGTTTTTCACATGTAGGTCAGAAATGAGTCTTCTATGTCTTCCAATTGCGAGAAACACATATAAAGTTCTAAGTGGTCTCACTGAAGTCTTCCCCAAGTAGCTGGAGGAGAAGGAACAAAACATCCTTCTTCCAAAGGCAGTGGAATGATAACTCACCATGGGCCCATAGCTCTCTGAAAATAAACCTCTTTGGCAATCTTTCCCCCAAATCCTCTGACCCTTTAGGACCATGATCCTGATGAGGAATCCAAGAGTCATGGAATAGCTTGTCTTCATTCTCTATAAATTCTGCATTGGAAATGACCCATCTTATTCTTACTTGGCATCCTTCTATCTACGGTTTTGACCATAATGGAACTTCAAAATGGAACATTCTGTACACTTTGATATCATTTTTCATAATGAAAAGCAAATTGTGAAACTTTAAAAAATTTGTAACCCCAGGGCGCCTGGGAGGCTCAGTTGGTTAAGCATCCAACTTCGGCTCAGGTCATGATCTCATGGTTTATGGGTTCGAGCCCCGCGTTGGGCTCTATGCTGACAGCTTAGATCCTGGAGCCTCCTTTGGATTCTGTGTCTCCCTCTCTCTCTGCCCCTCCCCTGCTCATTCTCTATTGCTCTCTGTCTCTCAAAAATAAATAAAAACATTAAAAAAATTAAAAAAAATTGTAACCCCATAGTTAGCCATGATCTATGTGATGATTATGATAAGAAACCTGACATCTATTTACACCATTTCTCTAATAAGTTTTTAAGAGATTCAAGTAAAACTACATGATATAGTCAACTGTAGTGGACTGTTAGAATTTTATGATTGCTAATTGACAAAAAAATCCAAATTCTATGAGTGAAAACAAAGGCAATAAATATGTATCTTATAAAAAAGAATGGGGAGGGAAAGCTTTAACATTTTCTAAAAGAGCAAAATATATTTCAATAATACTTAATAAAAGCAGATATTTTTAAGTCTTTTAAGGAAGAGAAAAATTTACCCTCACCAAAAACATTCAGGTATGCTTCTACTCATCTCTTATTAAGACAATGCTTACCCTAAAAAGCAAAAGTTCTTGCAAAGGTAATAGTAATATGAATTAAAGGAACACTGACCATCTCTTTGATATTTACACAGTAAAAACCTTATTTCCTCTAAAGGTTGTGTACCTCTTACATAAGGAGAAGTTTGAATTTCCTGGCCCCTGCTCAGAAGCAGTAATATTATAAGCTGAGATCTTTGCCGGACTTCTACTGGCAGTCTTCGTGGAAACAATAATCTGTTGACATTATATAGAGCACTATACAATGCTCTGGGAAGCTCTAATTCTTATAAATCAAAAGTTCTACTTGAATGCAACTGCTCTATTTTGGGGAAAGCAATCCTACTCAGGATCAGATTTGTCACGGCACATTCTTTAATCCTTAGCAGTATGAGCTCTGTAAACACAGTATTTGAAATAATATAACACATTATTTTATAGAGAAGTCTTCAGACTCTTGCATCCCTGAATGCTTTCTAGTAAAGCAGCCAAGTTACTTACTTAATCTTCTTCTTCTTTTTTTTTTTTAAGCAGGAGAGAAGTAAAATCCTATGGGCCAGTGAGCAAAGAAATGTATGAATATTGAGAGGAGTTAATGAGACAGAGAAGGAACTGTTTCAGTTGGCAAGTCCTACAAAGCAAAGGTTAGTATAAAGGTAATAGTGATATGAATTAAAGATGGGGACACTGACCATCTTTGATATTTATACCCCAGAATCTTGTCCTCAGTAATAGTTCCACGTACACAAGACTGCCAACTTGCTTGATAATCCTCATGAAATGTTATGTTTTCCTTTATACTGGCCAAGCATTCACCCTTTTAAAAACATCACAAAGGATGTGACGCTTTAAATCAATCTACATAAAAAGCCAAGCAGTTTTTTGTTTGTTTGTTTGTTTGGTTGGTTGGTTGGTTGGTTGGTTTGGTTTTAATTTTCCTTTCTGTGGTACATGCACTTGAAAAAAAGATGTGGATAGACAAAAAAAAAAAATAACAGAAGACTTCGATGAGACATGGTTAATATAAGTGATGACTTTGGGGAAAAGTAGAATTAGGAATTAACCAAGTAGTAGAGAACAGTTACCAATGTACAACTACAGAACTAAATCAAATCATGGAATAGAATCATTGAAGAAAGTGGAGTCATCTCAAACATAGCAGCTAGAGTAGTGAGCTAAGTAGAGGTCAATTTAAAGGAACAAAAATAACCAAGTTATATACAATATTTAAAAGTCAATAGATAAAAAAATTAAACATTATTTTCACCATAAGGCTTTCCATGACCTTCCTCTATACCCACCAACGAATAGAGTTATTACAGTGTCCTGGGATGATATTCTATTATACATATCTATAAATTGTTCTCGTAGTCTCATTTTTCTTTTGTAAAAAGAACTAGTGATACCTTATGGCCTAAATAAAATAACTCCCCAAAGCCCCTAGGCACATGCCTTAAACATACTGGGCATTCTATAAATAATCTTTAAGATTGTACTTCAAATATTTGTACCTGAATCTGTCCCCCTCATTACAATCTCCTTGAAAAATTTATCATAGCTAATCAAAATGAATACCTACTATAAATTGAGAAATTACTATACACTAGGCACTGGTCTACATGTTTTACAGGTAGATACTACTGTTATCTTTATTTTGCAGAAAACAAAACAGGGACTGACAGGATAACTAACTTGCCCATGGCCACATATCTAGGAAATGGTGGAGCTAAGACTTAGGTAGTATGGCTCATAAGTAGTAAAAAACACTATATTGATACTATAGAAACACACACACACACACACACACACACACACTTGCATGCATACTTCTTAGCTATAAAGAGAATAGATGTCAAGTTTCAATTGACTTGATCTTCTTAACAACATTTTCCCTTCTACCCCTATTCAAAATCATAAATGCCTGCTAAAACTATCTTTAATTAAGACTCACCTCCTTAACTCTACCCAAAATCCCCATTATCTTCTGGCAACTCTGGTTTCTGTCCTATTGGGTTCCACTTTTCTGACAATCCTCTTCAAATAGAAGTCTGATTTGAACTCCCAACCTGTATTTCAATTTTGGCTTCATTCCAGAATCTAGATTAACCTTTGGTTTGAAACTCTGTTGTCTTTGGATATGGCCGTCCTGCTCCTATGTCCAATCCAGGTTCCTGGGACTCCACTGTAGCCCCTTGTTTTGGAATCCATCTTTCCTCAAAGTCAAGTATGAACATTTGGAGTTAATCGAACTTAGGTTTGAGTCCCAGTGATCCTGAGCAAGTTTTTGATCTCTCTGAACCTCAGTTTCCTCACTGAAAATGTGGAAATTATTAGGGCCTGTCTTACCAGGTTGCTGTGTGAATGAAAGAGAATAACATGTAAACCACTTTGAATGGTGCTTGCTACATAAGAAGCAATGCAAAGGAACACTGAATGAAGAAAGAGGTTGGAGCACGATAATTCAGTCTGCTTTCATTATTTTGTCTACCTGAACATGCTTCCTATTCTTCACTTTCCCTTCATTCTTTAAGACTCAGCTCCATCATTATCCCTTCAAGGAAGTGCCCCTCCTTTGTGCTACCACAACAATCTAAACTAACTTTCATCTTAGTCTTTGTTGTATTTTATATCATGTGTTTCTTAGTCTATACCACTAAGTTTTCAGCTTCCTGAGAAGGGCTGATGTGTGTGTGTGTGTGTGTGTGTGTGTGTGTGTCTGTGTGTGTTTGTGTGTGTGTGTGTTTGGAGTGATTATATGCTACTCACCTTTGTTCCCCCATTATAAGCACTGACTTTTTCTGAACTTGTCTGAACTGAGTATATGACCTTATGCCATAACAATGCAGTGGGAAGGTGATACCTGGCTAAATAATGAGCCTGGATAGAGCAGAGGGAAGTTAGAAAGGAAGCATTCATCAGCCTACAACTCTTCTCAGCTCCAAGGCAAAGTGAGGTACTTAGAACCACCACCTTGCTACTGAATCAGGCAGTCTCCCCAGTGTGGATTAATCACCTTTTGCTTTAGGAAGTAAAGAATGAAAAGGTGTGTCCTGCTAAAAATAAGCCTGTGGGACATTTCATATGAAACATAGCACTACAAAACTAGAATCAGATATTGTTATGGATTGAATTGTATCCTCCAAAGAGATGCTGAAGTCCTAATCCTCAGTATCTATGAATGTGATCTTATTTGGAAATAAGCTCTTTACAGATGATCAATTTAAGATGAAATTATTAGGGCAGCCCTAACCCACTATGACTGGTATTCTTATAAAAGAGAGGAAATTTGTACACAGAGAAAGACTCATTCAGAAGGAAGACACACACAGGTGGAGAATGTCAATGTGAAGATGAAGGCAGATATCAGGGTGATTCTTCTCCAAGCCAAAGAATACCAAAGGCTGCCAGCAAATCACTAGAAGCTGTAAGAGAGGCATAAACAGATTATCCCTCAACCCTCAAAAGGAACCAGATTTGCCTATTAGACCCTGATCTTGAACATCTAGCTTTCATACTGTGAACAAGAAAATTCTTTTGTTTCAGCTACCCAATTGGTGGTATTTTGTTACAGTAGCCTTAGTAAACTAACACAGATTTATTCAGGAAACAATAGGAAAATCTCAGTAAAAGATAAGTATAATAGAATTCAATGAAGAAAATAAGTAAATATAACCATTTTAACCAAAATACTGAAACAGAAAAAGTGTTACCCATCCCAGGTCAACAATTCCACTTAGCAGCTTATCACTCAAGTTTGGAAAGGCAAGCACCCTCCAGCCCGTCATTACCATTTTCTTTCCAAATGTTCATGGTCCATTCTTCCTCATCTATTTCTATTCCTTCAACTAAATTTTAGGAACCTTTTGTTAAGCTTATTTTAAGGTGATATATAAAATAGTTCAAGTCCATTTTTAAATGACACTGATCAAAAAATTCTTATTCATGATATACCTATGTATTTTATTATATCTGCTGTTAATGTGAACTTGATCATACTTCTCATATTTATATTGTCACTTTCTAGTATAAAGGAAACTTCTTTGTGCAATGGTCAACAACAAGCCCTGGAATACACTGCCTGGGTATGAACCTACTTTTACACTTGCTTTGAACGTGAGTAAATAGGTTCTGGTATCAATTCCAATGGAGGTTGGGGTTCCCCACACCAAAAAACTATTCTCTGGGATACTAGCCAGGTATCCTACAATTCAACTTAATTCTGACACTATCCATCTGGAGATAGCATAAGATTCCACAGGTTAAGGATTCAGTTCTACAAGACTGCCACCTCCTCTTCAGATTCCAGTTGCAAGTCCAAGTTTTCACCTGTGCTCCTGACTGACTGCCTATACTACAAACCGGAGGTTCCAATGACGCCCTCCAATTCAGCATGCCAATCATAAGTCCAGGTTGTTAACTGGACTTCTGACCAACTAGCTAGGTTTCAGTCTCCCCCTCCCTTAGGTTCACTTAATTTCCTAGAGTGGCTCACAGAACTCAGAGAGACTTGGGTGTTCTAGCTGGCTCAGTGGTAGAGCATGAAACTCTTGACCTCAGGGTTGTGAGTTCGAACATCACATTGGGTGTAGAGATTACTTAAAAAATAAAATATTTTTAAAAATAAAAAGAACTCAGAAAAACATTTTACTTAGTAGATTACCAGTTTATTATAAAACGATATAACTCAGGAACATCTAGATGGAAGAGATACATAAGGCAAAGTATGGACAAAGGGCATAGAGATTCCATGTTTTCTCCCAGCTGACCACGTTCCCCAAATCTCCATGTGTTCAGCAACCCAGCAACTCTCCAAACCCTGTCCTTTAGGATTTTTATGGAGGCATTTTTACATACACATGGTTGATTAAGTCACTGGTCATTGGCAATTGATTCAACTTCCAGTCCCTCCCTTCTCCCAAAGGTCAAGGTTGGGACTGAATGTTCCAACTCTCTGACCATGTAGTTGAATCTCCTGACAATCAGCAACCATCCTTAGGTGCAACTCAAAAGTCACTTCATTAAAATAATAAAAGACTCTTTTATCATTCTCATCACTTAAGAAATTCCAAGGGTTTTAGGAGCACTATGCCAGAAACTGGGATGAAGACCAAATATATCTTTCTTTTTTTTTTAATTAATTAATTAATTAATTTTTTTAGACCAAGAGAGACAGAGCATGAGCGGGGTCAGGGCAGAGAGAAAGGGGGAGACACAGAATCCAAAACAGGCTCCATGCTCTGAGCTGTCAGCACAGAGCCAGACACGGGGCTCAAACCCACAGACTGCGAGATCATGACCTGAGCTGAAGTCGGATGCTTAACTGACTAAGCCAACCAGGCACCCCTCAAATATATCTTTCTTATTAGAAGTTCAATATCATGGTGACCTCAGCCACTAAACCTCTTCAGGACTGTTTTCTCTTCTGTAAAATGAGGATAACAGTCATACTTATCACATAAGGATTATAAGATTCAATGAAATAATGGGTGTAAAATGTTTAGCAAATGCCTTGTTGCTGTCATTAGTATTAGTGATGTATTAATTTCCCAGTGAGACACTGGAAAAATGATAACTGTCAAGGTTGTCTGTCCTAAGATAAATCCCCCGCAACAGCTAAAAATCACTTCAAAATAATATCATTTAAAATTTAAAAGGCTAAAATTTATTCTCTGATTGTTACATATTCCCCTGGTACATATAAGTCATTTACAAAGTGAAGTGGAATAATAGTGTTATACATAAAGACTTCTGGGGAAGATGGTAGAGTAGGAGGACCCTAAGTTCACTTATTTTCACAGATACAACTAGATAACAACCACATCAGTGTAAATAACCCGGAAAATGACCCGGAAAATGACCCAAAGACTGGCAAAACAGACTCTCCACAGCTACATGTAGAGAAGACACCACACTGAAAAGCGTAGGGAGGGCAAAGATGCACCTGAGCTAAACAGACCTGCAACTGTCTGCAGGAGGGAGGAGCACTGAAGATGCCAAAAGGGGAAAAAATAGACCCTCATACCAGGTACTCCAAGCATGAGGAATCTTCATGGGAAAGACAAATCCCTTTAACATTTGGCTTTGAAAACCAGAAAGAACAAATTTTATGAGATCTTAAAATTAGTGAGGCTTAAAACCTGGAACTGTAAAACTCAGCAGGCTCCTAGAAGAGGTGGAAGAGTGAGAGGAAACTGAGTCCCACCCTTATAGACACAGCACAACAAAAAGCCCTGTGGAGATACAATATAGAAGTTTGAAAAAAGTATGGGGTATATAGGAGTAATATTTTTTACTAATCTCAGAACACACACCCCCAAGCAAGGTTTCAGCTCCAGGACCCATTCCAAGACAAATACATCTTGCTAAGACCAGACCCCACCCCCTCCAACCCGGCCTACCTCTATTCCCAGCAGCTGTGGGTCCCCCTCCCGCCAGCTCAAAGCTTGCTAACACTATGCATCCTGCCCTTGTGTTTTCCTGCATTTTAGCATTACTGCATCTCTGGAAAATGTCTGGTCTGACTCAACTGAAGCCCAAACCAGCCCCAGACTGGCCCACTATCAACACAGGGTCCAAACCCTGCCCACAGCAGACAAAGAGATCCATTGCAGACTGGACTGAAGGCAAAAGTAGCTCAGCCACCACAGTAGAGTGCACACAACACACATAGAAATAGACACAGAGAGCTAGTCAAAATGAGAGACAGGGGAATATGTTCAGGACAAAATCAGGGCAAGAGACCTAAATGAAACAGATAAATAACATGCCTGATAGAGAATTTAAAGTGATGGTTGTAAAAGTCTTCATGGGAGTTAAGAGTGGAGGACCTCAGTGAGACCTTATACAAAGAGATAGAAAACATAAAAAAAAAAAAACAGAGATGAAGAATTCAATAACTGAAATTTAAGATACCCTAGATGGAGTAAATAGTAGACCAGAGGAAGCAAAAAATGGATCAGCAACCTAGAGGACAGAGTCATGGAAAGCAATCAAGCAGAACAGAAAAGAGAAAAAAAAAGTGAAAAAAGACTGAGGGAGCTCAGTAACACCTTCAAGCATGATATTATTTGTATTATAGGGATCCCAGAAAGAGAAAAGGGGGCAGAAAATGTATCTGAAGAAAATGAAAACTTCCCAAATCTAGAAAAGAAAAGAGAAATCTAGGACCAGGATACACAGAGAGCCTCCAACAAAATCATCCCACGGAGGTCCACAACAAGACAGATAGTAGTTCAAATCGCAAAAAAAAAAGTACTGATACAGACAGGATTTTAAAAGTAGCAGGAGTAAAAGTACAGATATATACAAGGGAAACCACATAAGACTTTGAGCACATTTTTCAGCAGAAACTTTGCAGGCCAGAAGGGTATGGCATGATAGATTCAAAGTGCTGAAAGAAAGAAAAAACCTCTAACCAAGAACACTTCATCCAGCAAGGCCATCATTCAGAATAAAAGGAGAGATAAAGAGATTCCCAGACAAATAACAGTTAAGGGAATCCATGACCACTAAACCCACCCTATAAGAAATGTTAAAGGGGACTCTGACTGGAAAGGAAAGACCATAAGTAGCAGTAAGAAAAGTAAGAAGCACAAAAGCAGTAAAACGAGTATATCTGTAAAAATCAGTCAAGGGATTTACAAAATTAAAGGATGTAAAGTATGACACCATATACGTAGAACATGAGAGGCAGAAGAGTAAAGAATGGGTTCAAATTTAAGTAACATCAACTTAAAATAGATTGGTATATGCATAAGATGTTACATACAAATCTGATGGTAACCATAAATAAAAAATGAGTAATAGATATGCAAAAAATAAAGAGAAAGGAATCCAAGTATATCACTAAAGAAAGCCAGCAAAGTGTGAAAGAAGAGAGCAAACGAAGAAAGGATCAGAGAACTACAAAAACTACAAAAACAACCATAAAACAAGTGACAAAATAGCAACAAGTACATACCTACAATAATTACTTTGATTAGAAGTGGACTAATGGATAAAAATGTAACACCCATCTCAATGCTGCCTGAGGAAACTCATTTCAGCCCTAAAAACACCTGCAGATTGAAAGTGAAAGGATGAAAAAGTATGTCATGTAAATGGAAGTGCAAAGAAAGCTGGGATGGCAATACTTATATTGAACAAAATAGACTTTAAAATAGAGACTTTCCAAAATTTGGCCATTGTTGATAATGTTGCCATAAATGTTTGGGTACATTTATCCCTTTGACTGATGAATAGATAAAGAAGATGTGGTATGTGTATACAATGGAATATTACTCAGCCATAAAAAGAATGAAATTTTGCCATTTGCAATGACATGGATGGAACTAAATACTATTATGCTGAGTAAAATCAGTCAGAGAAAGACAAATACCATATGATTTCATGCATATGTATAATTTAAGAAACAAAACAAATGAACCTAGGGCGGGAAAAGAGAGAGGCAAACCATAAAACAGATTTTAACTATAAAGAACAAACTGAAGGTTGCTGGAGAGGAGGCCAGTGGAGGGATAAGTTAAATGAGTAAAGGGCATTAAAGAGGGCACTGGGTTGTGATGAGCACTTGGTGTGGTATATAAGTGATTAATCACTAAATTCTATACCTGATATTAATATTACACTGTATATTAACTAACTGGAATTTAATAAAAATTTGAAACTAAAAAAAAGAGAGAAAGAAAGAATGACTGTAATAAAAGACAAAGAAAGGTACTATGGAATCATAAAGGGGACAATCAAACAAGAAGATAAAACAATTGTAAATATTTATGCACCCAACGTGTATTTAGCATTTATTAGCATCCAAATACATAATGCCACTAATAGCAAAGATAAACGAAGTAGTCATTAGTAATACAAAAATAGTTGGGGACTTTAACACCCCATTTACGTAAATGGATACATCATCCAAACAGAAATCAATAAGAAGACAGTGGCTTTGAATGACACATTGACCAAATGGATTTAACAGATCTATTCAAAAAGTTCCATCCTAAAAGAGCAGATTACACATTATTTTTAAGTGCACATGGGACATCCTACAGAACAGATCATATGTTAGGCCACAAATCAAGTCTCAACAAATTCAAAAAGATCAAAGTTATACCCTGCATCTTTTCAAACTACAATGCTATGAAACTAGAAATCAACCACCAAAAAATATCTGGAAAGAACACAAATACATGGAGGTTAAAAAACATGCTACTATACAATGAATGAGTCAACCAAGAAATCAAAGAAGAAATAAAAAATTACATGGAAACAAATGAAAATGAAAACACAATGATCCAAACTCTTTGGGATGCAGCAAAAGTTGTTCTAAGAGATAAGTTTACACAATACAGACCTGTCTCAAAAAGCAAGAAAAATCTCAAACAACCTACCCTTACACTTAAAAGAGCTAGAAAAAGAGGAACACACAAAACTGAAAACTAGTAGAAGGAAGGAAATAATAAAGATTCGAGTAGAAATAAACAAAATAGAGACTTAAATATAATAGAACAGATCAATGAAACCAGGAGTCAGTTCTTAGACAAGATCAACAAAATTGATAAACTTTTAGCTAAACTCATCGAAAACAGAAAGAGAAAGAGAGAACTCAAGCAAAATCAGAAATGAAAGAGAAGAAATAACAACCAATACCACAGAAATACAAAGGATTATAAGAGAATACTATAAAAATTTATATGTCAACAAATTAGACAACCTAGAAAAATGGATAAATTCCTAGAAACAGCTTATCTCCCAAGACTAAATCAGGAAGAAATAGAAAATTTGAACAGACCTATTACCAGCAACAAAATTGAATCAGTAATCAAAACACTCCCAATAACCAAAAGTCCAGGACTAGATGGCTTCATAGGAGAATTCTACTAAGCATTGAAAGAAGAGTTAATATCTATTCTTCTCAAACTATTCCAAAAATTAGAAAAGGAAACACAGCTTCTAAATTCATCCTAGGAGGTCAGCATTACCCTGATATGAAAACCAGATAAAGACACTACAAAAAAAGAGAACTACAGGCCAATATCTCTGATGAACATAGATGCAAAAGTCCTGAACATAATATAAGCAGACCAAATCCAACAATATATTAAAAAAATCATTCACCATGATCAAATGGGATTTATTCCTGGGATGCAAGAGTGGTTCAATATTTGCAAATCAATCATGATACATCACATCAACAAGAGAAAGAAAACCATATGGTCATTTCAAAAATTGCAGAGAAAGCATTTGACAAAATACAACACCCATTCATGATAAAAGTCCTGAACAAAGTAGGTTAAGAAGGAACATATCTCAGTAAAGGCCATATACAAAAATCCATAGCTAACATCATACTCAATGGGGAAAACTGAGAGCTTTTTCCCCAAGGCCAGAAACAAGACAATGATGTCCACACTCACCATTTTTATTCAAGAGTACTTGAAGTCCTGGCCCCAGCACTCAGATAGGAAAAAGAAATAAAGGACATCCAAATTTGTAAGGAAGAAGTAAAACTTTTACTATTTGTGGATGACATGAAACTATATATAGAAACCTTAAAGACTCCACCAAAAATCTACTAAAATGGTAAATGAAATCAGTAAGATTACAAAATACAAAATTAATGTACAGAAATCCATTGTACTTCTATACACCAATAATGATATAGCAGAAAGAAGCTAAGAAAATAATCCCATTTACAATTGCATCAAAAATAATAAAATAACTAGGAATAAACTTAACCAAGGAGGTGAAAGACCTATACTTTGAAAACTATAAAACACTGATGGAAGAAATTGAAGATAACACAAAGAAGTGGAAAGATATTCCATGCTTATAGATTGGAAGAACAAATACTGTTAAAATATCCATACTACCCAAAGAAATCTACAGATTTAATGCAATCCTTATCAAACTACCAACAGCATTTTTCACAGAGCTAAAACAAATGATCCTCAAATTTGTATGGGACCACAAAAGACCCTGAATAGCCAGAGCAATCTTGAAAAAGAGTAAAACTGGATCCATTACAATTCCAGATTTCAAGATAATACTGCAAAGCTGTGGTAATCAAAACAGTATGGTATTGGTACAAAACAGACATGTAGATCAATGGAACAGAACAGAGAGCCCAGCAATAAACCCTTTGACAAAGAAGGCAAGAATATGCAAAGGAAAAAAAAATAGTCTCTTAGACAAATGGTACTGGGAAAACTGGGCAGCTAAACACAAAAGAATGAAACTGGACCACTATCTTACACCGTATACAAAAATAAACTAAAAACGGATCCAGGGCCCAAATGTGAGAGCAGAAACCATAAAAATCCTAAGAGAGAGCACAGGCAGTAATTTCTCTGGCATTGGTCATAGCAACATTTGTCTAGATATGTCTCCTGAGGCAAGGGGGGGAAAAAACACTGTTGAGAACCACAGCAAAAAAAACCCTTCTGCACAGCCAAACAATCAACAAAACTGAAACACAATGTACTGGATGGGAGAAAATATTTGCAAATGACATATTCGGTAAAGGTTATCATCCAAAAATACAGTATATAAAGAACTTCTACAACTCAACTGCAATAAAAACAAATAATCCCATTAAAAAATAGGCAGAAGACATGAATAGTCATTTCTCCAAAGAAGACATACAGATGGCCAACAAATATTTGAAAAGATGGTCAACATCACTGATCATCAGACAAATGCAAATCAAAACCACAATGAGCTGTCACCTCACACCTGTCAAAATGGTCAAAATCAAAAACACAAGAAACAAGTGCTGGCAAGGATGTGGAGAAAAAAGAACCCTTGTGCACTGTTGGTGAGAATGCAAACTGGTACAGCCACTGTGGAAAACAGTATGGAGGTTCACAAAAAATTAAAACTAGAACTACCATATAATCCAGTAATTCTGGATATTTACCCAAAGAATATGCAAACACTAATTTGAAAAGATATATGCACTCTTTTTTAATGTTTATTTATTTATTTTTAGAGAGAGAGTACAAGCTGAGGAGAGGCAGAGAGAGAGAGAGAGAAAAAAAATTCCAAGCAGGCTTCATGCTGTCAGTGCAGAGCCTGGCATGGGGCTCAATCTCATAACCATGAGATCATGACCTGAACCTAAATCGTGAGTCATATGCTCAACCGACTGAGTGACCCAGGTGCCCCAAGATATATTCACTCTTATATTCATTGCAGCATTATTTATAATACACAAATTATGGAAGCAGCCCAAGTGTCCATCAATAGATGAATGGATAAAAAAGATGTGAGAGGGGTGCCTGGGTGGCTCATTTGGTTAAGCATCTGACTCTTGATTTCAGGTCAGGTCATGATCTCACAGGTTCGAGAAATCAAGTCCCACATCAGGCTCTGCTCTCAGAATGCAGAACCTGCTTGGGACTCTCTCTCCTTCTCTCTCTTCCCCTCCCCTGCTTGTGTTTGCTCTTTTAATCTCTCTCTCTCAAAATAAACAAATAAACATTTTTTAAAAATGTGAGATACACACACACACACACACACACACACACACACACACAGAGGAATATTACTCAGTCATAAAAAATACTGAAATCTTGCCACTTGCAACAACATAAATGGATCTACAGAGTATAAAGCCAAGTGAAGTAAGTCAGAGAAAAACAAATGCCATTTGATTTCACTCATATGTGGAATTTAAGAACCAAAACAAATGAAGAAAAAAATAGAAGCCAAGAAACAGTCTCTTAACTACAGGGAACAAACTAATGGTTACCAGAGGGCAGATGGGTGGAAGGGTGGGTGAAAGAAGTAAAGGAGATTAAGAGTACACTTACCACAGAGGCACCTGGGTGGCTCAGTTGGTTAAGCCTCTGACTCTTGATTTCAGCAGAGGTCACAGTCTCCCAGTTCATGCGATTCAGGCCCATGTTGGGCTCTGTGCTGATTGCATGGAGCCTGCTTGGGATTCTCTTTCTCTCTCCCTCTCTCTCTGCCCCAACCCTGCTCACACTTTCTGTCTCTCAAAATAATTAAGTAAACATTTAAAAGAGAAAGAGTACACTTATCACGAATGGCACTGGGTAATGTATGGAATTGCTAAATCACTATATTGTGCACTTGAAAGTAATATACACTATATGTTAACTCTACAGGAATTAAAATTTTAAAAAGATAGTGCTATGCATATTTTTAAAAAGGGAAGATAATGGCTGAGTAGGACCCCTAAAGTATTTTATCTTAAAAAATTGCCAAAATATTCTCAGCAGAATACCTTAACTGTATAGGAAATATAATAATTCAAGAGATAAAATACTTTAGCCCATTAATATAGTCCCTTTATAGTTGAAAATTACTTTCTTCAAGCAAAGAAGATATAAGACAGCATTATTCAACATGCAAAGTATTTCAGTAATCATAGCCTCCCTAATTAAGACAATTTTTTTTTTCAAATCTGAATAGGATACTATATAGAGTGAAATCAAATATGTGTATTAACAAAACATATGTAATCTATAATTCAGTCCTAATATGGCTTATTTAAAATTGTCTCTATAAGCTAGGCATGTGATTTACTTAAGTTACTCATAAATAAATGGTAATATCTTGAAAGACATTTCTGACAGTATCTGTGCGAAGTCCTCACTCTCCCAAGGTTTGAGAATATGCAATACATGTTAAATGAAAGCTCTCTAGGTTCATAGCTGCTAATGTGCATAAGAAACAAGTTTACCCTGAGAGTTTTTATTTGTCAGTATGTGAAATGTGATTCTGCTTACAGCTCCATGTTAAATAAATGTATGTGTAGTCTAAGATATATCTCTCTTTTGAGCAAAAGAATTACTCATACCAAGAGCAGTTAATACTAATGCCTACTTTTCCACATTTACAGTGCCATGGAAAATTCTCAAAAACTAGGAAATGATGTTTATACTAACAAACTTGAATGTTTTACAAAATACCTTCTGCTGCAGTGTGCTATAAGTGAATTTTCACTGTTTAAAATGATTCATTTTACTAATACATTAGAAGCCACTTGCTTAATTGAACAGAGGAATTTAACACACTTCCATAGGTATCTAATCTATATTCACCAATTAAGATGGACTCAAAAGGCTTGATACTTATCTGTCAATATCCTAGACAAAATGAAAATGACAAGTAGTAAGATCCCCATTTATTAGATTAAGAAACTGAGGTCCAGAGAGACTTTTGCCCAAGATTAAACAGTGAGTTAGTGGCAGAGTGGGAAATTAAAACTGAAATCATCGCACTCCATTTTCTCCCTTGATAGCCTATTTATCTACATTTTAAAATAGACCACAGACAATTGAGATACAGAGTCAATAAAGAACCTAGAAATCTGTCACTCATTTATCATTGAAAGTTAGTCTTTGGAAAAAAAAAGTAGTCTGTTTTCTAAAGTCATAAGAATGACTATACTTTAATAAAGAATAAGAAAAGAATAATTTTAATTAAACTTATACAGGAGTTATCTAAAACTGGGTGAAAGGGAGCTATTTTGTAGCTTATATGTCTTAAATACAAACTAGGTTTAATTTGAACTTTATGCATGTATATTTTCACTTTTGCAAGGAACTACGTGTTTTTCATGATAAAAATAACTGTTTCTTGGTGGAAAATATAAGTCACGACATTGAAGTTTTTTTCTCATGTGAATAATATAATAAATAAATCATCCTTATTTCCTACACTTTATTAAGCAGCACAGAGTAGTTTATTAAGGAAACAAAAAATTACCAAATTTCACATCAGATTATTCCAGAAATTGGGAACGGACTCCATTGCATGGTTTCCCTATTAAGAATTGGATATTTTTCTCTTGAAAATTCAATTTCATAATCTATAGGTTTAGGAGATTCTCCTAAACTATCCTGAGAAGATTTTTCTAACACTGGCCTTCCAGTATTACTTGGAGTTTAATTTTTTTCTGTTACTTAGGAAACATCTCAAGCTTAGACTAATAAAAATGTTTCTATCACATACATTAAGTATATAATACTTCAATTTGCGCATCTTAAAGAAACGGTAGAGTGAAGGATACCCTATTAATCCCTCATCCCCATTAATAAGACAAGCTTTGCTTACATTTTTATCTATGTTAGGGCTCCACATAAGATTTAAAATTTTTAAATTGGGTTCTGCAGACTTAAAATAATTGAAAAGTTGTCCATATTTTCACAAAGAAGAAAAATAGTGAACCTGGGATGATTTAGAACAAAACATTGATATTCGACAATTTGTTTATTAAATATTTATTAAGCATCTACTATTTGTCAGTCACTGAGAAACCATATATAATTAACAAGATAAATTTCTGCCTTCATGAAACTTCCAACTATGTGACTAGACATTGCTGTATAAATCGCAAAATATTTAACATGGCATACAAGTGTTAAAAAGAAAAATGAAAAAGGACAAGGACATGAGGTCTAATGAGTAGTTACTTTTGGTAGCATCATCAGAGAATGTCTCTCTGTATCTCTATAGGAGATGGCATTTGAACATATTCCCAAAATATGTCTCCAGTGAAAAGCATTTCAGACTGAGGGAACAGTAATTTGAAGTTTCTGAGGGGGAAATGAGAGTGGCATATTCAAGTAACCATATAAAATCATATTATTAGGGATGGCTCATATATCATATTATTAAGGTGGCTCAGTTGGTTAAGCATCCAACTTCAGCTCAGGTCATAATCTCACAGTTCATGAGTTTGAGCTCCACATCAGGCTCTGTGTTAATGGTGGCAGAGCCTGGAGCCTGCTTTAGATTCTGTGTCTCCCTTTCTCTCTGCCCTTCCCTTGCTCACACTCTTTCTCTCTCTCTCTCAAAAATAAATCATATTACTAGAGAGGGGTGAGCACAAAGGCAAGGGTGGATTCCATCAGAAAGGTAACCAGAGGGCAGATCATGGAGGGTCTCCCATGTAAGAACTTGTTCTACATTGGGTAGGAAGCAACACAGGGGAGACTGATGTAATGCAGTTTATTCTTAAAAACTCACTCTTGGTTGTTGTTTGGACAGTAGAATTGGGCAATAGGAAAAGTTGCAAATTATTCTCTCTTACAAATTATTGTAAGAGAATAATTTGAATGCTGTTGCAATAACCCAGGAGGAAGAAGATGGCGATATGGAATAGAGTGTAGCAGTGGAGTTAGTGAGAACTGGGAAAATAGAGGACATACTTTGAAGGCAGAAGTCTATAGGACTTGCTGATGGATTACATAAAGGATATACAAGAGAGAAGAATCAAGGCTGACTGTTTGATGTTTTACCTAAACATCCTGGCCCTGATTTTAACAAAATAAAGATGGAAGAAGGAGCAAGTTCAGTGAGGAAAACAAGACTTCTGTGTTTGGGTGTTTACATTTGCCTATTTGGCATCTGAAATATCAATAAGATGGAACTCACAGAATGTCAGAGGTGAAGATATAAATGTGTGAGTCAACAGCAAACATAAGTCCCCAAAACCATGGACTGAATATAATCAATAGGGAGACACCAAACAGAGAAAAAAGAGAGAGCAAGGATTCCATTCTTGGAATAGTAAATATCTGGACATTGAAAAAATTAGAATCTATGAAAGGTTATGAGAAATACTAGCCAGTGAAGTAGGGAGAAGCTGCTGTACCATTCCAGAAACCAAGAAAAGAAATTTTTGAATGAATGAGAGATCAGCCTGGTCAAATGCTACTGAGAGGTCAAGTAAAATGAAGTCCCTCAACTGACCATTAAATAGAAACCATACAGTTACTGGTGACATCCAAAGCCTAATTAAAGTAGGCTCAAAGGACAAGCAGAGGTAAGGAATAGAGACTGTATGGAAAATACTCTGGAACAGTTTTACTATAAAGTAACAGAGAGATCATAGCTAGAGGAAATCAGTGTCAGGGAATATCATTTGTTCTCTTGTTTGCTTGCTAGCTTAGGACAGGGTATATTGAAACCTGTTTGTCTAAAGATAATCTAGTTAAGAGGGGAGGGAATCTGAGGATGGAAAATCAAGACGGTAATTTTAAGAGCAAAGTCTTAAAAGCAATTATAGGGTATGGGATTAAGATGATTTGTGCAAGAGCTGGCCTCATATAGGTTCAAGAAAAGTTTATCATATCAGGAGGGAAGGCTAGGTATTTGGGTGTGGATGCAGATGACTGAAGAAGAAAATTCACTTCTTTTTTTTCAAGTTTATTTGTTTTGAGAGAGAGAGAGAGAGAGAGAACATGCTTGCGCATGAGTGGGGGAGGAGCAGAGAGAGAGAGAAGAGGAGAGAGAGAATCCCAAGTAGGCCCTGCACCATCAGCTCAGAGCCTAACATGGGGCTAGATCTCCTGAACTGTGAGATCATGGTCTCAGCTGAGATCAAGAGTTGGACCCTTAACTGACTGAGCCACCTAGGTTCCCCAGGAAATTCATTTCTGATTGCTTTTTGTTTTGCTTTGCTTTGTTTTGTTTTTAATGAAATAAGCATACAGATTACAGGCTGAGACTGAGGAGGGGAAGGGTATGCCACAGATTTGAGGAGAGGGGAGATGTGAGATAATTGTCCTGGAGAGAGGGAAAGCAAAATGATAACAGAAATACACTATCATTGCTGTATAGCATAAGGGCCCACTTAACTGGAAGGCTGGGAAGATAGGATGCTGCAAACAAGAGCTGGAATGCTTGAAATGAAGACATTGCCAGGCAGTACAGTCATTGGAAAGGACAATGCCAAGGTATGACCATAGACTGGATGGGTCAAGAGAAAAAATCACTACAACTAAGGAGACCAAGGCTCCTCAAATATTTTGAGGGATTACCAATATGGACATTGAAACAACCAACAAAAAAGGCAGAAGAGTGGCAGAAAGAAAAGCAGGGTTTCAGAATCATCAGTGAGACATCATTGAATGAAATGGATACCTAAGAGGCAATACCAGATAAATTCAGCCAAGATGAGGAAGGGGGCAGTATAATTCACTTGCATCAACTCAGATTGATGAGATTTTGGGAAGGTGATAGAAAGCTACTTAACACGTAACTAGCTTTCAACAACAAGGATGACACCTCCAATGTTGTATGTTTTGGGGTGTGAAAGAAAACTCATCCCCACTTGATAGAGCCACCAGCAAATTGGTGTCCTCCAAAATACAGCCAAGATGAGTTAGAGCTATAAAGTAAAGAAAACATTCAGAAAAGAAGTTAAGAGCATAGAATTTGCTAGTAACACATAAGGAGTTCCAAAGGGTAGAATGGAAGAGTTTGGAGCAGATGTGAACTTGAATGCACTCAGAATCCACACATATAAAGGTGGAAAAGACTCAAGATGATGAGAGATGCCCTGGATGCTGGGATTATGATGTCGTGAAATTAAATAGTCTTGATCATCTATTAAGGAAGGTCAATAATCAAATGTAATTATGACTTTCTTCTTTGTACAGTTTCTTCTTAGGCAGTTTGTCATATCTAAGAAAAGTAAGAGTTTTGGGAGATGAGAGGCATAAAATTTGTGTCACAAATACACACTGCTCCATGGGTCTCCGGTAAATCCTGTTGAAAGTGGAATCTTCAGAATCTACCTGTTGCCTGGGCTATTAGTCAGCTTTTTGTGTTTAGAATTTGAGAGCTCAGAAAGTGTTGTCTTGCCCCCATTTATTAGACACTGGTGACTTTAACAAATTTAAATTAAGTACATTAAGGTAGGCTTGAAAATAGCTCATCTGAACATTTCCAAGTCTATGCAATTAATTGTCTAAACTAGGATTTCTTAAACTTATACTATTCTCAGGACACAAAAGGGTAACGTATACCTGAGCATATCCATGTGAGTCAGGTGAATTACTAATTGCAATTTGTACCCACTCATTCTCTCCCAGTGAAGCACTGCAAAAAAGCAAAAGCATGTGAATTGTACTGATATATTTATCTACATTCTGCTATATATTTTTTGATCCTGCTATATTTTTGGAGACAAAAAAGGACTTATTAATAGTAAGCTTAATATTTTAATGAGCTTTGTAGTAACGTCTTTGTGATACTTGTGTCATATTTCACATTTGATCTTAGCAATCCAAGATTCACTCTGTAAGCTCAGTACAAAAAAAAAACCCAACAACGACAACAACAACAACAACAAAACCGGCAACTACAACACAGCATTATATCTACCAAAATAAATCAACTGCCATCTAAGAATGAGGTTCAGCGTATTTTCTTCCTTTGTGATCATTTATTGTAGTTTTTTTTCATCTTGTATCTTCAGTGACTGATATGTTTGACAACAGATATACAAAATCTGACACTGTAGGAACAGATCCTCAATTTTACTATTTGCTAGGTTTAAAAATGTGACAGATTCTGAAACATGTTATGTGTTCTCTGAGACTGACTGTTTCTTATGCACTTCCCTTCCCCACCTTTACCTTGTTCTTACCTGCACATCTCAGGAATGACTATTGCAATGTGAGGGCCACCTTCCTGTGGCCCAAGTTCTGAAACAGGGCTGGAGTCCTAGGCATGAGGCTTATGAACTTAGGACTTTGAGAAGCATCATATTACTAAAAATAATACCTCTTATTATTATGTATACAATTCTGAAATATAAGCCCCGTCACCTAATTCAAAAGTCTTTTTCATTGTCCCCACCCAGCATGAGGTCACACTCTGGACATTGTCTTTTCCAGTGACCAAACTGCCTGGCAATGTCTTCATTTCAAGCATTCCAGCTCTTGTTTGCAGCATCCTATCTTCCCAGCCTTGTTCTTCCACTTCTGCTCCAACAATACTTCACCCTCCTCCTTCCTGGAATCCCTAACCCATTAATTGTACACATTTTCACAGCATGTCTCCTCTCATGTCCTAGATCCCATTTTCCCAGGTTAGATGACATGAGGCATCCCTGTAACTATTCAGTCCTTCCCTTGCTGCTGTCTTCAGCTCCTTTGCCTCTCTCTCCCTCATTCTCTCCTGGGCACAACCTCCACCCTGGTTAAGCCCTACTGTATATCTATCCTGTGCCTGCATTGCCTGGATCATGGCATTTGCTTTAAATTTATGACCACACAGTTAAGTGGGCCCTTATGCTATACAGCAACGATAGTGTATTTCTGTTATCATTTTGCTCTCCCTCTTTCCAAGATAATTATCTCCATCTCTCTTCTCCTCAAATCTGCGGCACGCTCTTTCCCTCCTCAGTCTGTCATTACTCTCTACCATCTCCCTTCTTAATTTGAAGCATTATTAGAGGTTGTAGAGAAAAATGGGCATGTTAGTCCTGACAAAAAAGATCAAAGTTTCCAAATGTTATTCATTATAAGTGAGAATGGAAAATAAATTATATAAGGATACTCAGTATAACAGTCTTTATGTGAATATGCGGTATGAATATATAATATGTAAAAGATGAATATATAATCAGTATATATAAATTAATTTATGCAAACATATTTTAACATTTATATATTAATAAATTGATGCATTGCATATAATACATTAATAATTACTTATTAATAAAACATATTCTATATGTACTTATGACCAAATGGATATCTTTAAAAAGAACAAAGTATCCCAATTATTTTGAATGTACTGATTCAGTTTGATTCTTAAACATTTATAAAAATGTAAAAAAAAAAAAAACCCTAATAAGGGTCTCTCGGTTTGAAGGATTTATAATTTTTATATTGTTGAACTAAAGAGGTTATCTAGTACTGCAGGATTCAGCAGACTATAGCCTATGGGCCAAATCTGGCCAACCGTCTGTTTCTGTAAATGAAATTTCATTGGAACATAGCCACATTCATTCATTTATATGTTGTCTATGGCTGCTTCCTTGCTATAACGGCAGAGTTGAAAAGTTGCTGCTGAGATGGTATGATTCACAAAGCTAAAAATGTTTTCTTTCTGACCCTTTACAAAGAAAGTTTGCTGAACACTACCATATTGATTATGGAGACTTCTTTAAATGATTAAAATTCTTTCTAATCACAAATTTTTTTCAGTACATGAGAGGGAAGGGTGAAGCAAAGTAAGATATTTAAGGAGATAAATCAATAAGTTCCCCTTAAATAATCAAAGTAAATAGATGAAATAGAATTGTTATTCAAAGGCCTGAATAATAAGTAGTTGCTATGATCTTTATTTTAGCCATGTCTTCACTCGCATCCCATCATAAACTTAAGCAAACAGTACTGAAAATTACCTATCGGATTATTAGGCAGCTTGGGCTGCCATACAAAATACCATAGAATGGGTGGCTTAAGCAATAGAAATTAATTTTATCATAGTCCAGGAAGCTAGAAATCCAAAGTCATGTGGCCAGCCTGGTTAGGTTCTAGTAGGAGCTCTCTTTCTGGATTGTAGACAGCTGTTGTGACCTCACATGAATGATAGAAAGAGACAGAGAGAGATCTCTTTTTTCCTTTTCTTTTAAAGCTATCTGTCCTATTAGGTTAGGACTCTACTCTTATGACCTCCAAATTGCCTCTTACTTATCTCCTATGTCCAAATACAGCACATTGAGGGTTAGAGCTTCAGCATATGAATTTGAAAGAGATACAATTTAGTTCATAACAATAGGTATAAGAAATTATGATTTGGGGTATACCCAAATTTCTGCCACAGACATGAAGTCTTGGTTTTGTCCACTAGAGAAATTTGACTCATCAAGTTTCACACCATTTACCAGCTGGCTTTATTAATATTAATAAAAATTGACAGGCTATATCTCAATGTACTTAAGAGGCTAAATGATCCTAAACATTTTCAACCTACCAATTATTTTACAGCTTAGTGAATATTTTTCAGTCTGCACAATAAAAAGAACTGCTAAACAATTTAAAAGCTTTAAAACATCTTATTCTATACCGTTGAAGACACACTCTAGATCATTCATAAATTATTTCCCATACAAAGAATCTATAAGGAAAAAAAATAAAGCCAATAAAGAATAAATCTAAGTTACAAACCATTAAAATTCCTCCAACTGAAAAATGGCATATGGGACTCACCCTTTCTTTCAAAATTACCCTTTACAAGGCTTCAGAAACGCCCTAAAGCCTTCATTTACAACTACCATATTGAATTCACTCTGTTTGTGTATTGCAACCTACCTTACAGGCTAAGGTTTGTTTTACACTTCAGTCTGTTTTACATTTCAAAGTCCATAAGCAGCAGCAGCAAAATTCTCACAGGCAGTGATGAGAGACTGTAACATTGAAAGGTGGACCAGTAGCACATATTCCAACTGAAATCTCAAAAACTTTCAGTCTCAACCCCAGATCCCCCAATGTCATAATGAATATAGTCATTCTTTTAAAGCTTTAAAAATAGCCAATTTTATAATAATTCATGGTTAAAATTTGATGAGGACCCATCTCCTACATTAGACAAGAGGGTAAATAAAGCACACCTTCCTCAGGTTACAACAGCACATCTGCTTTCCACCCTATGAAATTATAAGTAGATATTCCCTGACTTACAGCAAGGATTTTTATTAGCCTTCATTATCTGATAAGATCAAAAGACCTTAATGCCAAAGGTAAAAGGATGCCCTGATCAGGATTACCACTTAAAAGTTTGTAAACCTTTCAAAATGAAAAGATAATCCATTAGGAAATAATCACTGCCTATCTTTACAATGGAAACATTTGAAAAGTTCTGAATTGGAAAAAGAACACTGTCACAAATACACTGGAACAAAGAAAAGAAAAAAATGTATTTTGACTATTTCTTTCTTATAGAGCATCTTGCCTTAATTGACTTTTAGACACTTAACCTTAATTTACATAACTATCCCTCAGTCTCAGTTTCTTGAAATGAAGCTATTCTGAAAAACCTTCTGATTTGAATATAGCTATTTTAGCTCTAAAGTTTATGGAAATGGTCACCTTTCTTTTAAAATCGCCTGATTGTCAGTGCTTCTGTCAGCAGTAATCCCCAGCCTAGACTTTAATGAAATGTTCCTCTCTTTCTCTGGGGGTTTGGATTGCTATTTGGCTATAATTAACTCCAGACTGACCAACGGCCAGTGGAGGAAACAACTCACTCCCAGATAAAGGATCATTACAGCCATTATTTTGCTCTAAATACAGCTGCTCTGTCTAGAAAATACAGAAAATACTAATTATTTATCCTGCTATGTTAATTTCAAATAACCAAGAAAGAGAAAGAGCCATAGAAAGATTGTTCCCTTTCACTGTAGCTACATAAAAAAGTAAGCCACAGGGGGAAAAAAATGAAGACTCATAGTTTTTCAAGCTTGTCATAATCTTCTAAACTCTAGTTGAGAGGAACTGACATCAAACCTTCTTTTGAAGTCCTATTGTAATGTAGCAAATCCTGTTGAACCTCCTTTCAAAATACTTCAAAATCTGCCCACTTCTCTCCATGGTCCAATACAACATTATTTCTCAGATTAATGCAGTAGCTTCTCTCTTCTTTGGACTTGGCCCCAGCTCTTCACCCAACATTCTTCATGGGGCAGACAATGTGATCCCTTAAAAATGTAAGCCATGCCGGATCATGCCTGCTATGGACTGAATTTTATCCCCTCCAGATTTGTATATGGAAGCCTTAACTCCCCATGTGATGGTATTTGGAGAGGAGGCCTCTGGAAGGAAGATAATTACATTTAGATGAGGTCATGAGAGTGGGACTTTCATGATAGGCCAGTGCCCTTGAATAGAAGAAACATGAGGAGCTTGTTTATTCTCTCTGCTGTGTCACAACACAGCAAGGTGCCCATCTGCAAGCAAAGAAGAGAGTTCTCACAAGGAGTTGACGGTACAGGTACCCTAATCTCAGATTTCCAGCCTCCAGAACTGTAAGAAAATAAATTTGGATTGTTTCAACCAACTAGTCTGTGGGTTTTGTTATGGCAGCCTGAGCAGACTAAAGCAATGCCTCTGCTCAGAATAAAAGCTTGTTATCTTTCAATGGCCAACCAACAAGTTCCTTCACAACCTGGCCCCATTTCCTCGTGAACTTCATCTCCCCCCACCCTCGGTCTCACTCACTTTGCTCCAGGCACACTGGTCTCCTTGCTATTCTTTTTAAGTTTATTTATTTATTTTGAGAGAGAGGGAGAGAGAGAGCACAAATGTAAGTGGGGGAGGGGCAGAGAGAGAGCGGGAGAGAGAAAATCCCAAACAGGCCCCATGCTGTCAGCATGGAGACCAACACAGGTCTCAAACTCATGAACTGTGAAATCATGACCTGAGCCGAAATCAAGAGTCAGGTGCTTAACCAACTGAACTACCCAGGTGCCCCTCCTTGCTATTTCTTCAACAAGTCAGACACCCTTCTCTTCAGGATATCCTCACTCTTTCAGATTTTGAATCAAGTATCCCCATTTCAGCAAGGCACTCCCTGACCATCTACTCTGTTTAAAACTACAACCCACCAACAATTCTGACACTTTCTTCTCTGCCTTATTTTCTCTATAGAAGTTATTACTTTTTTTAATGTTTTTTTAAATTTATTTTTGAGAGAGAAAGAGAGAGAGAGAGAGAGGAAGTGAACAGGGGAGGGGCAGAGAGAGGGGGACAGGAGATCTGAAGTAGACTCTGTGCTGACAGCAGACAGCCTGATGCAGGGCTCAAACTCATGAACTGTGAGATCATGACCTGAGCCGAAGTCAGATGCTTAACCAACTGAGCCACCAAGGTGCCCCTAGCAGTTATCATTTTTATTTATCTATTTATTTTTTCTCTATCTATCTATCCTATTTATTTTTATCTATCATATTTATAAATATTAAACATATTTATCTATTGTTTACCTCTCTCCTTTACTAAAATATAAGCCCAATGAGGACAAGGATTGCTGTCTCTTTTTAACTGCTGATTCTTTAGTATGTAATAAAACAGTGTCTAATATATAGTAGATAGGCAACAATGTTGTCAAATTTATGAGTAAATGTTGTTTTCATCTCAGTGAATAACTAGAGGGAAAAGAGCGGATAGACAACTAGTTATTTCATTTTTAGATTGCAGAATCCTTCCAAGTGCAAAGTATAGCTTCTTAATAGCCTCCTTCCCTTTAGGATTGCAATGATAATAAACCAACAGTTCAATACTTCTTCTAGCTATCAATCTACCCATTTTTCACCAACAACTTCCGTTACACGAATCCTTAATGAGAAAGTGGCTGCAGCTTTAGTTAACTCATCTTTCACCGCTTCCACTTAACTTGACAAAAAAAATAATTTCCTTAGAAGTTTATAAGGTATATTACCATTATTTCTTTGTTTATTCTACTAAAAAATAAATTATATTTGATTTGATTCACAAAGCAGCTAAAGCTTTGCCTTCTCTCCCTCTCCAATGTGGTGAAGATGGTTAAAACAGGAAGAAATTAGAGACTACTTATTCACTCAACAAGAATTTATTAAGTGCCTACCTTGGGCCACACACTGTTCTAGCCAGAGAGAATGGAGCAGTGAACAAACAGACAAAAATGTCTGCTCTCATAGAGCTTACATTTGGGGCAGTGGTAGGGGATACTTGGAGACAGATAACAAATAAGACATAAATACTAAAAAGTGGTATGGAGAAAAGTAAATTAGGGAATAGAGATAGGAAATAATTGGCAAGGCTGCATTCAAAATACCACTGGAAAAGTGGTATTTTGGCTATGTATGTATCTGAAGGGAAAGTGTTCTAGGCTTAGTAAGGAATGAATGCAAAGGCCTAAGGTTGAGGCATGCTTGGTATGTTGCAGAAACAGCAAGGAATGTGCTGCAGCTGATACAGAGAGAATGAGTAGGAGAGAAGTAGGAGATGAGGTCAGAGTAGCAGCAATGGGCCTGATCCTCACGGGTCTTGCAGGACAAAGCAAAAATCCTGGATTCTACTCTATAACTAATGAGAAGCCCTTGGAATATTTGAGGAAGAGAGCAACATCATCAGACAAGCCCAATATCCTTCATAAGAACCCAGTAAATTCAAATGTGTCATGTTCTCACACCACTTGACCCAGGCAAGAAACATGTGGCTGGAATGAGAGTAGCTCTGGGCATGGTGAGAAGTGACCAGATTCTGAATTCATGTAGAATATGGAACCAGAAATGGAACCAGAAAACCATCTATTGATGGTTTGGACATGTAACATGAGAGAGAAAAAGATTATAATTCCAATTTTTTTTACCTAACCAACTTTTGAAGGAATAAAATTGCCCTTTCCTAAGTTAGGAAATTCGATGAAAGGAACACAATAGTGGTACAAAATCTGCAGCTACAATTTGAACATATTAAGTTGAGACACTCATTAGGTATCCAAATGTAGATGTCAGATAGTCAGTAGAATGATGACATTTGGAGTCGAGAAGATAACTGGGCTGGATCTGTAAATCTGGAAATCATTGGCATCAACAGGTAGTATTGAAAGCTATGAGGCTGGATGAGGTCACCAGCAACATAGATAGCAAAGAGAAAAGGTCCAAAATCTGAATCCTGAGACACTCCAATATGAATCAGCTAGAGAAGGGAATAGAGGGAAAAAACAAACTTGGAAAGAATGGTCAGTGAGTTGGTAAAAAAAAAAAAAAGAATAAAAAATAAGAAAAATAAAAAAACAACAAAAACCCAGGAAAATGTGTTGTCCTGAAAGACAAGAAAAATGTGTTTCAAGACATTGGAGAGAACAACTGTCAGATACTGCTGACAGCTCAAGAAGAGGACTGAGAACTGGCCATTGAATTTAGCAATGTGGAGGCATTTTGAATCTGACAGGAGCAGTTTTAGTACAGTGTTAGGGCAAAAGCCTAATGGAGAGGGCATCCAAGATGGGGGAAAAGAGAGAAATCAGAGTCATTATAGATGGACAACATTTTCAAGCAGCTCAGCTGTAAAAGGAAAGAGAGAATGGTGTGGTAGCTGGAGTGAGGGTGTGTGGGTGGAAAAAATTGAGGGAAACAGCACCATAGTTTTAATGCTGATGGGGAAAGATCCAAGAGAAAAAGTTGAAGATTCAGGAGCGAGAAGGGAAGACTGCTGAAGTGATGTCCTGGAGCAGGTGAGGGAGGATGCACAAAGGAGGAGGTGTCCAATGCTAGTATGGGTCCAATGCCACTTGACCCATACTAACAGAAAAGAATGCAGAGTATATGGCACAAGGCCCAGGCAATGACTACCTATGAAAACATTGGAAGGAGTTATTTCCTAACTTAATAACCAAGTTTTAAGAGCCAATTACCTCTTTCAGAAAGTGTACAACAATGCCTTAGAGGTCTCTTTATAAATATGCCCTGATTAAATTAAGCACTTTCTAAAATCACATCTACTTTCAGGATACGCAATCTTTCACAACCCCTGATTAAATCAGTGAGAATATACTTAGGAGTAAATCCAAAGTTGTGAAGGTTTGAAATTCTTGAAACTGGAAAAGAAGGAGGGTAGTAAGCAAACTGAACACAGAGCAAGTTAGGAAAATAATAAAAAACATCTCCTCAACTAGATTTTAAGCTTCTAGTGGAAGAAGGCATTTATTGTCATTGCTGACTACAATGTACATAGTAACTACTCAGTAAATGCTTGTTGAATTAATTAGTTAATTCAGTTCTATAGTTGGTTTGTGTTGTATTAAACTCTCCACTCAGCATACTGTGGTTTGCTAGTTTACAGCAGTAATAATCTCATGCATCATTCCCACTAAAATGCATTGTTTTCATTGATTTCTTTCTTCTTTACTGTTCTGTTTATTTCTCTCTTGTTTTGTACTAGTGATTAAATATCATAAACACTGAGTATCTCTACATGTTTTATTAGTACAGTCTTGGAAGTATATAGCATCTAATAGCTGCAAAATAGCTTAACAAGAGCAATTAAGTGGCCATATTATGGAATAATTAATGAAGGGGAAAATGCTTGTTAAATTGTGTTAAAAGAACTGTAATGTATTGAAGTAACTGTGCCCATTTTAATAGGATTTGGTGTTGTTTTACTACAAATGGTTGTCAGAGTGGGGATTAGGAATATATAAAAAATATTTTCCATTGAAAGAAATGATAACTGCTCTTTTGGTTTATGAACAAATCACCATATGAAGAGTTTTTCAGAAATAAATTAGCTTTATAAAATAGGGAGAGACTATATTATTTGATTCTAAAGAGGGGGGGAAAGGATAGTCATTTGAGGAAACTCATCTCTCTATACTACCTGGTAAACCAGAAGGCAAAGTACTGCCTCATCTGCTCCCTTAACAATGTACTAGAACGTTAATCCACAGGGAGAGCCTTACATTAGTTTCCATCAAGAAACCATATAATTAAATAGATCCAGTAAAACATCAAATATTTTTAGGAATTCCTGTTGAAAAAAAGCATCTTGGGAGTAAATTGACATTATACATAATTAGACCAGACTATATAAAGAGACTCCAGAGATTTTATTTTTTAAAGCAGTATTACTTGAATCAACAAGACCTATGTATAGTACTCAATGTCCACCTAAACAAAAGCAAGGTTAGAAAAAAGTCATACTTAAAAAAAATGAAGTCTCAAATAATAACTCAAGTATGAGATGCAAAACTAAGATGGAAATAGTATTATATAATTATCACTGCAAGTTAGAAACAATAAATATATCCACAATTTAAAGAAAAAAGATGCATAACCACAGAGAGTGAATACAGTGGTCAATACAAATATTTTATGAATGAAAAATCTCTGAGACTTCACTACTTGCAAATAGCCCATCATCTTCATCATCATCATCATCATCACCACCATCACCACTACCACCACCACCACTCTAATAAAAAAGGGAATGTATCTGTGATAAACAAAACTCAATTATTCAAGCTAGCTGCCTCTATTCATGAACTTCAATAAGGCAATTTATTCCGTAAGTTATCCCATAACTTATCTCATTATAGAAAAAAATAGACTTTATCAACACAATATAAAAAGCCCATGGTATCCATGGGTTTTCCCTACTACACAGTTCTCAAAATGACATCTCCCCCTTCTTATCCACCTCCAATTAAATGTGTTTCTTTTTTCAGGATTCAAGTAAATATAAAGCTTCTTTTTATGTGCATTTCATGCCTACAGCATTGTGCAACGAACCCACATTCTTAACTTAACATGGTACTATATTTTTGCCCTACAAAATTTTGGTGTTTGATTATATTCTGTACTGTGCGGATCTCTAATCCATTAATTTCAGTAAATATTGTATTCTCTCCTCAACAAAACCACAATCTCCTTGAGGCCAGAGATTCTTGTTACAAAATACCTGTGGCTCCTTCTACAATCACAGCAGGTAATGAATTCTTCATAAAAGCACAGTCTACTGAAAAGAAGCAATCAAGCAAACTCCTTATAAAACTTATTGATTTACAAATTACAAAGTAGCAGCAAAAGGAAACTAAAAAGTATCTACCATAATTAATTGAAATATAAATAGGATGAATAGCAAAATACTGTAATACAAACCTGAGTCACTTTATCTGCCACCTAATTAACTTATAAAGCAGCTATGATGAGAAAATATTTAAAATATTAAAATACAGAGTGGGGGATGGGTGAAATAAAAGATGGGGATTAATGCACTTGAAGTGATGAGCACTGGGTGATGTGTGAAAGTGCTGAATCACTACACTGTACATCAGAAACTAATATAACACTGTATGTTAACTACAATGGAATTAAAATAAAAGAAAATGATAAAATATTCAAATAGATCTTCTAGTTGATGAAAATATGAGTTATAAAACATGTACTTCTTTAATTTTTTTAAGTCTCCAAATTTTCTACAAGGACCATATATTACTTTTAATATCAATAGGAAATTAACAAAAATATCTATTACATTATTCCTCTAGCAATCAGATTCTCTAGTTTATTAAGGTGACCCATATTTAATTCTCTGAATCTGCAACATTTCTGGAATCTGTTTCAGCAGAATCTCAAGATTCTGGGGACAGCCTGGGCTTGATTCCTGCTGTGTGAACTGAGTACATTACTTAGTCACTTAGTGCCTAAATTTCCTCACCTGGAAAATGAGAAAATAACAGGTACTACCTCAAAAGGCTGTGAAAAAGATTAAATGGGTTAGAATGTACAAAGTCCTTAAAAGTGGCTGATATTTTATAAATACAAATCCATTTGGTTTTGTAGCTGTGGTCAATTTCTTGAGGTTAGAGGACAGATAACTTAATTCTTTATATGTCTACAAAAATCCTGTTGTAAAGTAAACCTCCATGCCTCTGAGAGTTTTAGGGAAAATAGGACATACAGTTATAGCAAGCCTTCCTGTATTGTATCCTCTCATTACAACCTAACACCAAGAAAGAGGAAATCTCTACAAACTTCATACAATTAAGGTTTCACTATCTAAGGTAGAGATTTTAAAAACAAATCATCATACTGTGTACACTGGCTGCCTATTTTGGCTTAAAATGTTAAAGGAATATCTTTGTGCAACAAGGAGAATAAATTACTGTCCTAAGAGCAAGCATCAGAATTCCTCTTAGGGAACCATTCTGATAAACTACTTGGAGTGGAAACTCAAACCTTTAGAGAGAAGCTATTGTGAGATGATGCCACAGTGGAGAAAGTGAAACTATTCAGCACTAGATATGAAAAATAACTTGGGTAGAGAGGAAGATACCGCAGAGTTTATGACAGAAGAGCAAAGTGACTTTTAAGAAAGGATCCAATATTATACTCTATGGGTTTCTTGCATTTCATTTTGTTTTTTGCACTGTAACACCCTGGCATGCACACATCACCTCCAAAGCTTCAGGAGTGTCAGGTTAACTGAAGGAGAGTTTTCTTACTTGTTTTGATTTTCAATTTTCTAATGTAAATCAGAGAGAGGCAAGTTCCATGTCTCCCTTGACATGGTTTGGGACAGGGACAGATCTACAAGGTAAGGGGCTACCAGTTCACAGAAACAGCTTTTATCCAGAGGTGAGCAGTACTAGATAGAACACAAATATTTCTCTCCCTTTCCCTCTATTCCTAGAACCTTTCCTGCTGGGAATTTTCAGAAGTGCCAATCTGTGATCTAAACTCACTCTCTCTAGTCACTGTATCCCCTCCCAGTTCCACTCCCATTTGTTCTTGAACACACTTATCTGGCCCTTTCCCTGAAACTGCTCTTGTCAAGATCACTATGATCTTCACATGGCTAGCACCAATAAATGGTCAATTCTCAGTCTCCATCCAACTTGACTTACCACAATTTAACAACTGCTCATTTTTGAAATTCTTCACTAGATGATCAGAAATACTGCAGAAACCTGTTTTCTTAATGTCTCAACCAGTTGCTCCTTCTCTGAAGCCTTTACTGGCTCCTAATGTCCCGAGCCTCTAAACACTGTATCACTCCCTCCTTGCTCTTATTATCTTTTCTGTCTGTTCTCACAGCCCTGGTAAACCCATCCAGCCTCATCACTGTCTATATCATCATATGCTGGCAAATAGATATCTGTAGCCAGGTTATTCACCCAAACTTCATATTTATAAATTCAACTGCCTATTTGAATTCCTTTCAAGACATCATGGTACACCTAAATGTTTAATAGACATATCAGTCTCAAAAATCATCTCCTTCCACAACTGTTCTGTCTCAGTACAAGGCAATTCCATCCTGCTCATCCTTTGGACAAAAAACCTTGAAGCTGTCCTTGGTGCCTCTCTCTCTCATCCCACACTTTGTTCATCTGCAAATATTTTTGTCTCTGTTTTCAATATATATCCAGAATTGGACCACTTCCAACTACCTCATCGTTAACATTTTAGTCCAAGCTATCATTATATTTTTCCTAAATTTTGATGGAGTCTCTTTACTGTTTTTCATGCTCTACCCTCTCCCCCTCATCAGGGTCTCAGCTTCAGCACTGTTGATATTTGGAGCTGGTACTGTTGTGGAGACTGTTGGGTGCATGATAGGGTGTTTGGCAGCACTACCCACTAAACACCACCCCCCACCTTGAGTTGTGACAAACAAAATGTCTCCAGATATTGCCAAGTGCCTCCATCAACCCTGATTAAGAACAATTGCCATACAGTGTACTTTCTTTTTTATTAATGTTTATTTATTTATTTTGAGATAGAGAGAGAATCCCAAGCAGGCTCCTTGCTATCAGCACAGCATGATTCGAGGCTTGATCTCATGGACCATGAGACCATGACCTGAGCTGAAGTCAAGAGTCGGATGCTTAACTAACTGCACTACCCAGGCATCCCACCCTATGGTGCATTTTCCAACTAGGTGCACGGCTCACCCTTTTACAACAGAAGCAAGATTATGTAATACTTCTGCTCATAACTGAACAATAGATTTCCATATCACCCATAAAAAAAAAAGAGAAAAAGAAAAGAAAGGAAAAGAAAAGAAAAGAAAAGAAAAGAAAAGAAAAGAAAAGAAAAAAGAAAAGAAAAAGAAAAAGAAAAAGAAAAAGCCAGAGTCCTTACCATGACCTGCTGGCTATACATGATCTGTTCCACATCCATTACTCCTTCCTTGACCTCATCTCTTATTTCACACCCATTTACTCACTCTGTTTCAGTCATACTTGCCTCTTGACTGTTCCTGAAATATGCCACCAAGCTCCCCTCTCAAGGTCTGGGAACTTTGTTTCCTCTGCCTCTTTGCCTATATCCTTGTCCCACAATACCCGTTTGGCTTGTTCCTTTACTCCCTTAAGTTCTTTGCTCAAAATTCAAGTTCCTAACAAAGCCTTCTGTATTCATTCATTTTAAAATTTCAGCCCCCTTCCCATGCCTCATCTTCCCCCTACTCTTCTTTTCCCTCCATTCTAGAATTATATTTAATGGATTTATCTCCATCTGATATCTAAATGTGTTAATAATTGTTTTAATGTCTGTCTTTACCCAACAGGATGTAAGCCCCAGGAGGAAAAGGAGGATTTTTGTCTTTTTTTATTCACTGCTCTATCCCCATAACACAGAAAAGTATATATGGGAGGCACTTAGAAAGGGTTTATTAAATAAATAAGGAAAGGAAGAAAGGAGGGAGGGAAAGAAGGAAGGACAGAAGAATGGAAGGAAAGATAGAAGTGGGGAGGGAGAGAGAAAACCATCTTCGGTAGATCTGAAGGGTCAAGGCAGACACAGCTGATATCTAGGACACATTCACATGCACCATTAACAAAGACCGAGTTGGTTTCCATAGAATTTATTTAATCATTATATACAATGGAAACTAAGGATTTGTCAAAATGCTTCTGTGCTTAGAAGTTTTATATAGGAAGTTTTTAGAAAGCATATGTATAAATCCATTAATACACGGGTCTAAATATCTAGAGATATATAAAATAAGTAGAACTTTAAAAGGAATTTTATAAAGTGCCATGGGCTATGGTAACTCCCCTACATACATAAAAAGGAGTGTGCTGGGTAAGTCAAATCATTCAATTACATACACCATAAGGAGCTTAACAAGTAACAGTAACAGTGAACAAAGCTCTTTTCTACCAGATGAAAGCCTGCATGGTTCAATTGTGAGTGAAAGAGAGGAACAGAAATGCTTCCTGCTGCAAGCTGACAGTTACATGGAACCCCCTGAAGTTATAAATTGAGTTCTTCTACTAATTACTGGTCTGAAGGGGACAAAGATCCACATTTTATTTCTCTTGCTGAACTTGCAACATAAGCACTTGTGAATTTTACATTAGGGTCAAGCTGGGAGGTTCCCAGCCAGTTTTACCTGGAGTAGAGAACAGTGTCACCTCCCATGCAAATGAGGTCTGATAATCTTTCCTGCCTTGGGTGTCTACCAGGGAGATTTGAGTGTAACAGATTTTAATAAGGAAGTTGATATAAAGGAGGGGAAAAGGAAAGAAGGAAAGAAAAACAAAAATATAGATCTATTTGAAACAAAATTTTGTTTAGAAATTTGAAATAAAATCTTACGGATTCTAAGAGCACATCTTTCAGAAAGACCTCAGAATTTTGTAATATCATTCCTTAAAATTGTATGCCACACCAATTTGGTAACAATATTAACTATTCCATCTACTTTCTAAACTACTCATTGTAAGACCAATAAAGCTACACAGCAGGCAGGTACTTTAATAAAATAGACCCAGTTCTCCAGAGAGAGGAACCTGTGGTTCAAATGCTAACACTTTTGATCAGGTAAGCACTTCATTCTTACCAATGAGCAATCACTTTTATGTGGATGCTGATCGAAATGTTCTTGAAAAGGAAAATAAAATGGGGAGGGTTTGGGGGACAAAACACTGCTATGATGTAACATTTCAAAACAGGTTTTCTGAGAAGGAAAAATAACTACAGCATTTCTAATGGGTATATGTACACTTTCTAACTTCCTGGAAAGTCACAGTTCACTCCCCTAAAAAAGCAGTAGCTTCATTCAAATTTGGGCAACAAAATTCACTCATTTATTCATTCAACAAACAATTGTTGAACGTATTGTCTTTGTAAAAGGAAATAAGAATATTTGTGGTGAACACAATCTCCATTATACAGTTTCCTTTCTCTTTTGCTTTTATTCTACTTACTATACCTGTACTGACATATGACTGGACAAAAATAATGTCAGGAATAATTAATACATTGAGGTCCAACAGCTGAGAATTAGGAAAGAGAAAATAATCAATGAATTGTCTTCCCAGTGTAAAATATTGAAGAGTTCTGGGAGTCATCAAGACATAACTTGAAATCCCAGCTCCTCCACTTATTGGCCACCTGGATGAATGAAATATTCCCTGGATGTCAAGTACCTCAGGTGGAAAATGTTCTACCAGTACCTACCCATCTAGTAACTGTGAGGATTAAATGAGATGCTTGCAAGAACTCCTCCATAGTGCATATTCAGAGAATTATAGCTACGTGGGTTATCTTTTGGAAACCTAAACTTACATAATGCCTTTCTTAATTCTTATGATGACTTCTTGGCAAGACCTGAGAAACATTAGGTTTTATTTTACCTCTTCAGAAGCAATTAGTTTTCTCATGCTCATCTTCTCTAAAAATATAACTCTTGGAATTTTCACATCTCAAATAAATGCATGAAGAAAAATTTTCACCTTCCAGGATCCTTTCCAATAAAATAACCAAGAAAATACTTACCTAGTTTAGGCAAGGAATAGGGCACTTTAAAGTAGTCTTCATAAAATTCTATTAATCTCTTTGTTATATGGAGAGCATAGTCCCCAGATCCTCTTCTGATAGCATCGGGTCTTGCATATAATCGTACCTAATTAAAAAAATATACAAAAGTTACATTAGCCTTTGGTATTCAAATTCCATCTTCCTTGCATATATGAATCTGCACAAATCACTCTGAATACTACAAAAATTAAACTGCATTCTTATTCATATATCAAAGCATGCTGTAGCTGAAAGAACCAAACTTGAACAATTAAAGTAACCAAGTTGAACAAGTCACAATTTCCTCACTTTACAAGATGGCATACAGAAGATTTATATACCTTGCATCAAAATAAATATTCAAGTTATCACTTACATGTGCTTGCTAGAGATATGGAAGTACGGTGGATTAGTATAATGGTTCCCTGACTATGCTGTAAGTAGGCAGGATATGGTGGCTCCGCAGGAAAGAAAATTCATGGTTTGTTAAAGACACATTGCATCAAGCTTTGGAAGTATTACCAGGCTGAACAAAATATAATTTATGCTTCCTTCTTTTCTTTGGAACCAACTGTCCTTATCCCCAATATGCAAAGTAGGAATAGCAAACTTTTCATGTACATAAATAATTGCCATTCTGGAAGGCCATCTGCAACTGCTCCCAGCTTCAAAACAAGCTGAAGTGTTTCATATTTCTAACAAAATTTGGATACTTAATATTGATTTTTAAATCAAGCATTGTATATTATCTAGTCTTTGGCCAAAAAGAAGCCTGAGGCAAATAACATAAAACTGAACAAAACTAACAATTGTATAGAAGAGGTTAAAATGAGATTAGTTTTCATAAAGATTTCATAAAGCTACCCAGCATCTTTCTTTCCAAAGGCTAAATCTATTTTTCACAGACGTGGCCCCTAATTCTCATATCAATTCTGTGAATAAGAAGTTTTTGTGCATTTTTGTGGAGCAGTGGAGAACACAGCAGCCTGGGAGTTGGGTGTTAGTCCTGTTCTGCCACTAAGCAAGCTGGGTGATACTGAACAAATTTCTTAACCTCTTTGGGCCTCAAATGTTTTCACTTATAAAATGAAGGTGTCGACCAAAGTGCTTTTAAGTTCTAAAACACATTACTTCCAATCCCATTTTATAGATAAAGGAGTTTGTGTTCTTTTCAAATTACTAAAAAAAAAGATAAATAAATGATTTACTGAGTATGTGGAAATGGATATTTATATTCAAACAGGAAGACAAAAGAAAGCTGTACTCAATCATATAAAAATTGATTATACAATTAACTCTGTTATCCTTGCTTAAGGAGAGAATGGAGATGTATATAAACAAAAAGTAGAAAGTTAAGAAAAATGCATCCTGACTTGATGTTAGAAAGACCTGTAATTCGGTAAGATATTTGCTGAATTCAGTGACAATTATTTACTGAAGTAGTGAAACTACTTCTCGCCCAACAACCAAATCAGATATCAAACTTAGTTCACAGACACCTACAGTTTTGGTTGGCAGTAATATAAAACCAAAAACTCTCAGGAGGAACTTGCTGCAATAGCAGAACTTAAGACTCTTAGAGAGATGATTCCCTGACCCTGACATCAACTGATTATAAACATGCACTGTCTTAAGTAAAGTTCCCAAGAAGCAGACCCTAGGGAAAGAAGGAGCATACAAGTAATTTACTAAGGAAGTGTTCTTAGGAGAAACCTGTAAGAGAACAAGGCAAGTGAGACAAGGAGGCTAATAAGCCAAGGAAAGGTGCATGCAATTTGAGGTAAAGCCCTGGCCTCAGCCTGATCCCACAGGGAGCTCTAGAGTATAAATTGCACTTGCAAGTTTGCACTGCATTGAGACATGATAGCTAGACCTCTATACTCTTATATCTCAGTCATTGGATACTGGTTATTAAGGAGAAGGCATAAAATCCCAAGGATTTATTCCTGGAGCATCTAGGTAATACAGCTCCAGTGGCCCAAAGATAGTCCTTCAGAAAAGATTTTAGGTGTCAACTACTAGGAGCAGAGCAATGAAGAGCTGGGGGATAGATACATCAAACAGGAAAGGAGATCTGGTCTGTGCATCATCAGCATACAGCACAGACAGTAATCATTCATTCATGCAGTCATTCACTCCACAAATATTTATTTGGCATGTAACTCGCACCAGGGCCTGGACAAAGAATTTTTAACTTAGTGATGAAGAAGACATGTTTTCTAACCAGAGATGGGACAAAGCATTTTGAGATAAAAAGCAATGAAGATGTACTACCCATCCTCAAGGAGCTTCCCATGCATTGGGTAGGTTAGATAATAACAACAGATAATGATAAATGCCATATGAATGGAAAACTAAAATAACAAATGTATTCTGAGGAATAATAGATAGCTTTAAGAAGGTTCAAGGTGAAGTAAATAGTAATTCATGTTGAAACCATAACCAGGACCACTGCAAACTGATGCATCAAAAGGTCACTGATTTTACTCCTATGAAGCATCATTGATTTGGGTAGAAACACAGGCATTCCTGTCAATCAACTCTACCAGTTAGTCAAGCTATCTGTAGGCCCAGACAAGAGAAACACAATTAAATCAGTCTGGTTGTCAAGACTTGATGGAAATAATCCAACCTGAGTGAGAAGATAAAACATACACAGGCTGCGCACAGTGACTACATTTGCTCATTCAAACATTTATTGCACACCTGTTGTGTGCCAGGTATTGTACTAAGGAATAGAAATAGAATAATAAAAACTCTTACCACAAAATTAACAAGACATTTACATCTACTACTCTTAAGAGGTTTATAATACGTGGAAAACAAACAAATCTACAACAAAAATATAATGTAAGCAATGGAGCAGTATACCCTGCCTCTCCCCATTGCAAAGGATTAACTAAGTTCCTATACAAGGTCCAGCCTACTGCTCCCTCCCCCGACACAGTCTATCTCTTCTTGCCTTTTAAAAAGCATCATGCCCAAACATCTCCTCTTTACTCCCATATCACCAATTTATTCCTCCATGCTGGACCATTTTTCATTAGCAAATACTCTGTATCATTTACTGTGTTTTCAAACAAAAATCTTTATTGAGCACAGTTTCTGCAGCTATGGATTACAGCAACATCCATTGAAAAAATTTTCCATATAGTTAGTATGAACATATAAGTTAACATCCAAGCTAGAACATTT
Source organism: Cryptoprocta ferox (assembly GCA_028646485.1). Taxonomy (NCBI): domain Eukaryota; kingdom Metazoa; phylum Chordata; class Mammalia; order Carnivora; family Eupleridae; genus Cryptoprocta; species Cryptoprocta ferox. Next base: position 42,841,462 of record CM053571.1, read on the forward strand.
TTGAGATGAAAACAGTACTGAGATAGTAAGTATGGCAGTTGCCTAATTATGCTGCCTGCTTCTCATCTTTCTTGAATTTACTGCAATAAAGCTTTAATCTCCACCATATACCAACAGTGTTCATCCCCACTATCTACAAAAAGTGTTCTCGTAGAGACCACTAATAGCTTCAGAATGCCAAATTCAACAATCGGATTCTAGTCTTCAACATGTTGAACCTACAAGCAGCATTTGACACAGTCGTTTCCCCTCCTTGCACCATTTTCTTCCCTTGGCTTCCATCTTACTTTTCCCTCTACCTTGTTAACACCCCTTCTCAGTCTCCTCACTGATTCTGCCTCATCCTCATTCCTCTCATTACTTAATTTTGGAAAGTCCAAAGTGTCAATCCACAGACACCTTCATTTTTTGGTCTATGTTCAGTATCTCGGTGGCAACACTAATCTCATGGTTATAAATATCATTTAGATGCTAAAGACCTACCCCATAATTCCAGAATTCCAGACTCATTAATCCAGCTGTCCATTGGACATCTGCACTTGTATATCTAATAGGCATCTCAAACTTAACATGTTTGAAAATAGATACCAGATTTCTCTCCCCTCTTCTGTCCTCCTCAGCCTCCTCCTCCTTCTCTCTTCCTTCACCCTTCCCCCCGACACACACACCTGTTCCCCTTAAAGATTTTCCATCCAGCTGCCTAGGCCCAAGACCTCAATATTATCCTTGTTTCCCTCTTTCCTTTACATTCCATGTTCAACTGGTTACCATATCCTTTGGCTATACCTTAAAAATATATCCAGACTCCAACCACTTCTCACAACTCCACCCCTACCACCCTGCTTCAAGTTTCTTTCATTTCTTGGGTAGATGAGTGCTTTAGTTTCCTACCCATGTCTCATCCCCACTCGCTTCAGTCTGTTCCCTACACAGAAACCAAAATGTTCTTTTCAAATGAACATCAAATCATATCACTCTTCTCCTTTTCCTCCTCCAGTGACTTGCCATCTCATTCAAAGAAAAAGCCCAAGTTTTTTATAAGGGCCTCAAAATCCCTACGAAACTCTAGCCCCATGAACCTCTCTGGTCAATTTCCTACTACTTTGCTCCACATTAACTTTATTCAACTCATACACTAGCTTCCTTGGCATTCCTCACATATTCCAGAGAATCTTCCATCAAGGTTTTTGAATTTTCCCTGAGATATCTCCATGGCTTATTCCCTCTTCTCCTTTAGATATTTGTCCAAATATCTCTTCTTTCTGGTGTTATATTATTTGAGTCTCCCACTCCAGGACTCTCTATCCTCCTTCCTTGCTTTATTGTTTCCTGTAAAACTTACCACCATTCAACAAAAGATATGTTTTACTTATTCATTTTGCTTCTTGTTGCCTTTTTTCCAAGAATGTAAGTTGCATGAGAACAAAGATTTTTATCTATTAGTTCTAACCATATAAAAGTGCCATTACTGTATATAAAACTATTTTGTTTAATTTACTTTTCAAGTGCCTTGTATATAGCAAACATTCAATATACCTTTGATGAATGAATGAATGAATGAATGAATTTCACAGGTATGTGCAAGTCCTAAAAAAGGATATAATAGGAACCTTTAATAACACCGTGAGATTCTCAGGGGAGGGGATATTTCACCTACATCTTGAAAGATAAGCTGGATGTAATCAGCTACCAAGTGGAGGGTGACATCCCAGACCAAAGTAACATTATGTGCTAAGGCAACAATGTTGACCAAATACTAAATGATTTTAAAATTAATAATAAATATTGGCACTTTATTATAATAATGATGGCATTTCATTGGTAAATATTAACCCAGAAAATGGTAAAATTACTTTTGCATTTCAGAAAGACCATATCAGTGACCTATACCAGGTGAACTACGGAATCAAGAGCTGCTTGCTAAGCCTGCCGACATACAAAATGAGAAAAGTGAGGAGACATATAGTGACAGATGACACTAAAGAAGTAAAGAGAAACTTCAAACCACATTAAAGAAAGGCCTATAAACCAAAAAATTATAGGATATTAATTTAATACTGTGAGCACAGGTAATATTTTAAGACACAAAATGACATGATCAGAATTAGGTTTTAACATATTACATCATTGCAAAGAGAAATTAAGAAATCAATCTCATTTACAGCTGCACCAAAAATAATAAGATTATCTAGGAATAAACCAAATCAAAGAGGTGAAAGACCTGTACTCTGAAAACTATAAAACACTTATGGAAGAAATTAAAAATGACACACACGAAAAATGGAAAAACTTTCTATGTGTATGGACTGGAAGAACAAATGTTGTTAAAATGTCTATACTACCCAAAACAATCTACAGATTTAATGCAATCCCTATCAAAATACCAACAGCATTTTTACAAAGCTAGAACAATCCTAAAATTTGTATGAAACCACAAAAGACCCCAAATGGCCAAAACTCGAACTTTGAAAAAGAAAAGCAAAGCTGAAAGCATCACAACTTCAGACTTTTTAATGCAATCCCTATCAAAATAAGACCAGTATTTTTCTCAGAGCTAGAACAAACAATTCTAAAATTTATATGGAACCATATAAAAGACCCTGGATAGCCAAAGTAATGTTGAAAAAGAAAACTGAAGCTGAAGGCATCACAATTCTGGACCTCATGTTATATTACAAACCTGTAGTGATCAAAACAGTATGGTACTGGCACAAAAATAAACACGTAGATCAACAGAACAGTATAGAAAGCCCAAAACTGAATGTACAAATATAATCTTCAACTAAGAAGGAAAGAATAAAAAAATAATTAAAAAAAAGACTGTCCCTTCAACAAATGGTGTTGGGAAAACTGGACACCAACATGCAAAAGAATGAAAGTGGACCACTTTCTTACACTATACACAAAAATAAATTCAGCATGGATTAAAGAACTAAATGTAAGACTTGAAACCATAAAAATCCTAGAGGATAACACAGGCAGTAACCTCTTTGACATCATTCATAGCAACTTCCTTCTGGATATGTCTCTGGATGCAAGGGAAATAAAAACAAAAATAAACTATTGGGATTTCATCAAAATAAAAAGCTTCTGCACAGAGAAGGAAATAATCAACAAAACTAAAAGGCAACCAATGGAATGGGAGAAGATAAGTGCAAATGACATATCTGACATATCTGAGAAAGGATTAATATCCAAAATATGTAAAGAACTTATAAAACACAATATCCAAAAATGAATAATCCAATTTAAAAATGGGCAGAAGACACAGACATTTTTCCAAAGAAGAAATGCAGATGGCTAAGAGACACATGAAAGATGCTCAATATCACTCATCATCAGGGAAATACAGATCAAAACTACAATGAGATATCACCTCACACCTGTCAGAATGGCTAAAACCAACAACACAAGACATAATAGGTGTTGACAAGATTGTGGAGAAAGGGTAACCCTTTTACAATGTTGGTGGGAATGCAAAGTAATGCAGCCACTCTGGAAAACAGTATGTTTTCCTCAAAAAGTTAAAAATAGAACTATTCCACTATCTAGCAATTGCACTACTAGGTATTTACCCAAAGAATACAAAAATACTAATTCAAGGGATACATGTATCCTGATGTTTATAGCATTATCTACAATATAGATATAGATATATAAATATTATAGATATCATATGTATATAATGGAATATTAGCCATCAAAAAGAATGAAATCTTGATATTTGCAATGACATGGATGGAACTAGAGAGTATAATGCTAAGCAAAATAAGTCAGAGAAAGACAAATACCATATGATTTCACTCATATGTGGTTTTAAGAAACCAAATTAATAAGCAAAGTGAAAGAGAGAGAGAGAGAGAGAGAGAGGCAAACCAAGAAACAGACTCTTACTACAGAGAACAGACTCTTGGTTACCAGAGAGGAGGTTAGTGGGGGGATGGGTTAAATAGGTGATGGGGATTACTGGTCCAGTGTTCTCCAGCCAACCTGTGGTTGATGCAAGCCAAGAACTCTTAACTGGAAGAAATTGTATTGCCTTGTACAATCTAAATCCAAATACACTGAGGCCACACACCCAGGTAGTGACTATTCTAACCTGTGCTAACATACGGACACAACCTGTTGGACAGTTTTAGCTTCCTGTTAACATTTGTAACCACTGCTTTAATCATTCCCACCTCTTGCCACTTATAGCTGCTATCTGTCCTTACTTGTGAACTTCTCCATAGTGTGCCAATAGCTGGCATTTTTGAGTTTACTTTGATATTTTGTAATTGAGAGTTCATTTCAAAAGCAGAAAAAGACAAAAAATATATTAAGGCAAGGAAAAGTGTCACTGAAACATAAAGAAAAAAACAGATTCCATCACTGCAGTATAGATTGGGTTAGAAGGGAATAGGAACAAATACAAAGAAATGAGTTCTACATTATAGAAGTCCTAGTAAAAGGTGATTATGGTTTGGACTGGAGAGATGGTAGAAAGGATGCAGAGAAATAGATGGATTTATTCAACTAATCCTAACATTCTATCTAACAAGTCCTTTAGTTACCAAGTTAATCCAGTTGTAGTCACATTCTCATATAAGGACACTCATTCGCCTTGTCTGTATCCATCTCACACCACTGCTCTGTAGGAACAAATGAGACCCAATTCAAGGATAAGGGGGACTAGTTCAAAATATTTCACCAAATGGGGCACCTGGTGGCTCAGTCAGTTAAGCGGCCAACTTAGGCTCAGGTCATGATCTCATGGTTCATGAGTTTAAGCCCCACATTGGGCTCTGTGCTTCGGATTCTGTGTCTCCCTCTTTCTCTGCTTCTCTCCCACTCGTGCTCTGCCTCTCTCTCTCTCTCTCTCAAAAAAATAAACATTAAAAAATATTTCACCAACTGGATAATTCTTGTGTGGTTTTCAGGAGTTTGCTGTACAATAATTCATTTTATAGTGCAAAAAAAACACACCACAGTTGTTTTCTTATTCTAGAGTAACAAAGTTCTACTTAATCATAACATAGAAACTAAGTCTTAATAAATACAGTTACCACTCAAAAGCAATGAAATATAATTTTATTACACCTGCTTATTTGCATTTTCTGACATTCCAGGATAAGAGCCCAGCTCTAAAAATGTAAATCACTTCCTAGATTTATCTCTCCCTCTGCATAGCTTTGTCCAACAACCAGTAAAAACCAAACTGCCCATTTACTCCAATGGAAAGGACACTACACTAGGAATACACAGGGATGTTAGACACAGCTTTCTCCCTAACTACTTCTGTCAACTTGCAAAAGTCAGTTAACTTTTGTAGGTCTTAGCTCAAAGTTCCGTCCGAAGGTAACAGTTTATCATTACCTATAAATATTACACCTGAGAGATTGGTATATCTCAGTTCTTCTCATCTAGTCCCCTTATTTTGAGAATAAAATAATGAAAGTGTTTTCTTTAATCTTCACAGGACTTTACTCCTTTGTATTTTTATTCCCAGTGGAAATACACATATCCCAACTGCTCAACTAAGACCTTTTACTCTTGAGTGTTCCTTGTTTTTTTTTTTCCCCATTAACTGTCCATGAGCTGGGTACTGACTAGACAGAAATAACTTTAGTAACCAATATGGAATAGAAGAGGTTGACTTTTGAAAAATATTCTTATGGTACCACCCATATAATAATACATCACAGCAATGAACTAAGATATAGGAGTTACATATTTTTGATGTCTTAGAAGATCTGAATACCCCAAATAGGTGTTTTAAGGGTGGTGTCTGTTGGACCCACTGGCCTTTACCTTGGAGTTTCATGGACTCACTATATTTAAAGTATATTTGTTTCATCTTTTTATAGGATTTTAAGTATTTTAATTATTGAAGGGGAAATTGCTAAAGGCACTTATCTCAAATTCCTTTGTCACAAAAATAGGGATGGCAATTACGTTTCAGCTATCCTAACAACTGAGAGTGGCTGCTTAGAGGACACACAGGGACGAACCCTGAGACCACATCTGCACCTGGCAGGAAAAAGTGCCATGATCTGTGAAACGCCATCTGTGCTCTTAAGGATAGGAGAAGTGGCACTGGTGTCAGATATTTGCCATCATCGGGATAGAATATCTTTTGGAAGGGAGTCACAGTGGAAGGGAACTTTGGGTAAATTTAAACTGACTTCATCTCTGATAGCTGTGCAATTTATAATAAGAACATCAAAGACTGATTAAGGATTTCATCAATGAGACATTTATTTATTCAGTTAATATTTAATGAGCATCTATTAGCAGCCAAGCCACTGTTCACATGCTGAGTGTCCAAAGGTAAGCAAAAGAGACATGATCTCTTTTTTAAAGAGCTTGCAGTCCAGTGGGGAAATACAGCAACAAAGTCTTATGGTTGAGAATAATAAAATGGATCTAATTTACACTGAATCTTCATAGGAGTCCTCTCCACAGAGATGGCGACTGATCAGAACACGGACAGAGCAGCATGGAAGTACAGGAAAGCAAGCAATTATTCAAATCCTTACATGTAACATTCATCTTTCATTGTTTCAAAGGGAAGGTAAAAATACATTTATAGTTGTAAAATAATGCAAAAAATGTAAGCAAACACATGTAATTGTCAGAAATGTTTTAAAATCATATGCTAAATAATCCTGGACACATTCTTCTAATAATTTTAAATAGTTCACAGATTTTCTCATTTATTCTCATGAAATATCTGTAGAATAACTATGAAGTTAGCAGTACCTTCTGATTTTATAGATGAAAAATTTGAAGAGGTTTTTTATAGTCATTGAAACACTTTAAAGGACAATGAGACTAAATCTCTCTGTGTATAAGCCTTTCTTCTAGATTGTTTTAATTATTTGTTGTGTTAAAAGCGAATTGTAGTAGCTACTATATAATTATGTAAAACATTGTGTAGTTACAGCAAACAGCAAAGAAGAAAAAAAAAAGAAAACATTTACGACAGTGGTGCACCTGTTCGATAAAGAACTGAGTAACATTTTCTCTGATTTGACATTTGTAATTTAGTGCATTAAAGTCAAACAACCTTCTGGTTTGCCAGAGTCCTTCCCTGAGAAAATTTTGCACTGCAGGAGTACATTAGGAACTTTGGAAGACACAGTGATTATTGCATGGCTCTAAAATATCACTATTGTAACAGTGGTAAGTTCACTTTTCCTTCCGCCTACCTGAAAACTCAGTCCCTTTCTTTACTAACTGCAAAATGATGTTGTTGTTGTCACTAAATTCTCAGCCAATAAAGCTGAATTAATTCACCTATGTGAATATAATTTGATTTGGGGGTGCCTCATACAAATCAGTAAAACAGAACAAGCCAGAGAGAAGGGAGCAGGTGTTTTCAGCACTATGTAGAAGACGAATATATTGATACAAAGAGGAAAGGATGTTGTAAACAAGAAACTAAAAGCCCAAGAGTATTAGCCTTATTTACAATTCAGAAGCTAACTTTTTTTTTCCAAAGCAAAAGGGAAATATATACACACAAAATTCTGACAGAAGCAAGGAACCAGTGCTCAGAAGCACATGCCAATAAACATAAAGAGGAGGGCCGGAGGAGCCTGGGGCAGGAGCTGGCTGGCTAGGCCAGGCAGTGCAGGCCCACGGGACAGGCACTTGTGAAGCCTGGACATCTCGAGTGAAGAGTTCTTGGTTGTGGCTCTGAGAAACTGAGAGCCACTTCAGGGTCTGAGGCAGAGTAATATGACTGGAAAAGACAAAGGGAGATTATTTAGGCAACGGAACTTAAGACATGTTGAGAAAGGAAGACTAGTGAGTAGAAAAGCATATTATATTACAGGTGAAAAATTTGTTCTGTAGCTTTTATAGCAAGAATGGCCTAATAGGCAGCCTCTTTCACCATAGTCAAAGAACTCATTGTGGGAGGAGCAGAATTTAGAATTGGGGATGGATAGGTAGTAAAATCCCAGTACTGTATGAAGAATGAGGTACATGGTAATAGCAAAACCACAACTACTTCAAAATGTGCCATTCGAACAAAACACGCTGCAGAAACAAATATTAGAGCCTCTCTGGGAGTCCCACCATGGAATCCATGCCACAGGACAGATATTCTGAGAACAATGACTAAAACATCTTTAAAGAGGCCAAAGACCAGCCTTATACTCCATTCCTCCACTTGGTATCAAACACTGTCAATAAGGAGACTCCAGAATATGATCACTGACAACGTTGCTCTGATGGCCTGTCCCTGCTTGTATTTTTCCTCCCTCTACCTTCACAGAGTTTTCCTAAGGACTCTGAGACAGGTCTGCTACATATATGGGGTTCCTTTTGGACTGGTGGCCTTTATTCCGTAGGGTCATAAACTCTCTATTTGAAGTGTTTGTCTCATCTCTCTACAGGACAAGTCTTTAAGTATTGTGTCCATCTTTTCAATCTCTCCTCTCACCTTACTGTGTCTGATATAGTGCCGTTCACCCAGTAGGGACTAACAACATGCTCCTGACTCCCATAAAATGGCAATAAACTTTGAAGGTCCTTGTCCGTTCCAGCACTAAAATGCTGTTATAATAGATTGATTATGCCTTCCAACCACATTTTCCTTCAGGCAAGGAAATTAGCACTGTGGCAACCTGTATAGTCTCTTCTTGTAAATCACTTCACATTTATATACTAAGCACAGTATTTACTAGTTCACTATGGAGCTTACAAGTTCCACTTACTTACAGAGACTTCAAAGAAAGGACACAGCTTTGCCATATTCAGGTGGCTGTTGTCACATGTTTCTATACATATGTGGCAGGCTGAATAATGGCCCCCAGGACACCAAATCCCAATCCTTAGAACCTGCGAATGTTACCTAAAGGGAGTTAACAGTTGTGCTTAAATCAAAAACTCTGAGATGAGAAGATGATCCTGGATTATTTGGGTGGGCTCTAAATGTAATCACAAATGTCCTCGTAAGAGGGAGGCAGAGGGAGTTTTGACTACAGAAAAGGAGAATGCAATAGATGGCAGAAACAGAGAGAAAGCTGAGAATGCCATGACCCCCAGAACATAAGGAGTACAGTTTTAGAAGCTGGAAAGGCAAGGACTACATTATCCTCAAGAGCCTCCAGAAGGAATCAGCTCTGCTAACATTTTGATTTTAGTCCCGTAAGACTCATTTGGAATTTCTAACCTCTGGAACAATAAGAAAACAAATTTGTGTTAAGTCACTAAGTTTGCGGTTAATTTCTTGGAGCAGTAACAGGAAATGAATACTTCGTACCGTTTTTATTTTCCTACCAGTTAATACGCTTTTTTTGCGTAGATTTTTCAGCTTCTTGTAGGATCACATTTTGTATTTATCTGTGTGCTGCTCTTTCTGTTGCAGGCATGTTATTTACAGCTTTCAAGCTGCTAACGTTGGCACACTTATTTTACTCACACACGTTATTACCAAGCACCCAATACATTACTGAATGTATCCGGTACACACACACACACACACACACACACACACACAAACACAGTGAGATGCCTGAGTAAAAGTTAGAATCACCTATAGCAATTTTCCTCCAAGTGTTGTTGCATTATGCTTTGCATAGGAATCACCTGGGGGTAACTGTTTAAAATTCAGATTCCTGGGCCTACACACTCCCAGAAATTCTGAATACCTCGCTCTGGCCGGGGCCCTAAAATCTTCATTTTGATAAGCTTGCCAATTGAATCACGCGTATACTAAAGTTGAGGCAGTACTGGCCTAGAGTCACCTAAACAACATTTTGTTCATTCAGCTCCACAGCAAGCAAACCTCAAACCTTGAAAGAAATATTTAGCAAAAGCCTCACACATAGGAAGACATATATATCTTTATTCCTTAAATCTCTTTCAACATCAGAATCTTCAATGAATATACATTCAACATGGCTGGTATTATTTTTAACTCTAACAACTAATCTTTCCTTCTCCCCTGCACAATAAATGATAAACAACAGATGAGTCAAGTCCAATGTTTGGAAACCAGTAAAAATTATTTAATACTGTCACAGACTACAGATAAAACAGTAGCTTTTAATCCCTCTCTGAGATAGAGTACTTCTTTTGTAGTTAATTGAATTGCAGTTATCTTTCTTAAATGACATAGAATAAATATAGAGAATTTCCTTATTAAGCTATCTATTTTATGACTGGCCAAATTTCTTCAGCAAGACTGATAACCAAGTACATCTATGTGTACATACAGGAGCTCAGTGCTCAGTTGGATTCAGTTCCAATTTGTTTTGGCCCATCTGTCCTTTTATTCCCTGATTTCCAAGTGCCTGCTGACCTCACTTTCAAATATGCTGCCTTCCCCCTCCAAATCAACTATCCAGTTCAAACACAGTCCTGCCTGTCCCCTCTGCTTCCCTGTATCTTTCAATGATTCGGCTTCTCCCATCTAGGGCCAGAACCCAGAATTCATTTGCTCATTCGCTCATTTAACAAATATATATTGAGAGTCTAATTTGGTGCCAGACCTGCAACCAGGCACTGTGGATATAGAAGTGAACCAAACAGATAGAAAGTCCTGCCATGGAGAGCTAAGTAAGTGAGATAAATACAAATATATAGCATGTATGTTAAATAACAGTAAGAGCTCAACACACACACACACACACACACACACACACACATCAGAGAAGGGAGTAAGGAAATGTCAAGACCAGAGAGAACCTCACTGAGAAGGTGATATTTAAGTTAAAATATAAAGTAGGTGAGGATGTGAGCAATGTGGATACAGATTTCTAGGGGGGAAAGAGAAGAGTCACTTATCAATGTCCTGAAAACCACTGTTTCAGTCCTCAAGCAGCTCAATCAACTCTTTCTCCAAAGAAATTGCAAAATATTTCAATTATATAGAAAAGTACAGTAAGAAAGTACATTTCCTAGTACCCCCAACAGATTTAAATAATGCTGGTGTGCTTTTTTCACCTTTGATTTGGACATGTTTTAATATGTAAAACATTACAGTTCCTTTGAAACAACACACCTCCCTTCTTCCCATTCTAGAATTAACCACATCATGACATACTTCAGTATATTTCCACTTCATGTTATATTTGTCCTTCAGTTCTATTTTACTTCTATTCAAAGGAGTACCAATTTACATCCCACCAGCAATGTATGACAGTCTTGCTTCCCCACATCTTCACCAAATTTTGTATTTTGAAATGTTCATTAATCAATGGGTATGAAATGATCTCTCATTGTTAGTTGTAATTTGCACCTTCCTGCTAATGGTAATGTTGAACATCACTTTACAATGTTTCCCAGCTATTATATTTTCTTCTGCAAACTGTCCTGTTCCTTTGCCCATTGTTCTAACAGATTGTTTACTTTTTTCTCATGATCTGAAGTCATCCTTTGTATATTCTGGACAGTAATCATTTGCCAGTATAGGATTTGCAAAAATCTTCTCCTAGTCTGTGCTAGCCTTGTACACTATGTCTCTGATCAAATAGAATGCTTTACTTTTAATGTAGTCAAATATCAAATGTTCCCTTCAGGGTTTTTCCTTTCTGGGTCTCTTTAAAGAAGTCTTTCACTGCCCTCAAGGTCAAAAAGATATTTTTCTTATATTTTCTTCGAAAGTTTTTAAACTTTTGCTATTAAAAGCCAGAGCTTTAAGTCATGTGGAATATATTTGTGTGAATGATGTGAAATAAAGATCTCATTTTATTTTTTTTCTATGTGGATAATCAATTGTCTCAGTAATATTTGTTGAAGAGTCTTGTCTTCCCCACTGATTTATAATGCCCCTCTGCAAACACCAAGTCACATATACTTGTATCTCTACTGTTTCTATTATTGGTCAGGACGCCTATTATCATGCCAATAGCACACTGTATAATCACTAAAACTAAATTATAAATTGTGAGGTCTAATAACACACTGATCTTATTCTTTTTCAAAACTTCCTCATTATTCTATATGAATTTTAGGATGATTTTCTACACTTACACACAAAATCCTGTTGGGGATTTTGCTAAAATTGCACTGGATTTGCATGTTAATTTGACATCTTCAAACATTATATCTTAATATCCATGCCCATGGAATATCTCTTGATTATTTCAGTCCTTACCCCACTTTTAAGTTTTACGATAAAAGCCTTGCACATCTTCAATTAGATTTTATTTCTAGATACCTTATGGTTAGTTGTCACTGTGACTAGGATTTGAAAAATCATATTTCTGACCTATTATTTTGATATCAGCCACTTACTGATTTTTGTAAAGTGACTTGGAAACAAGCCAACTTTCTGCATTAATTTTAATAGTTTTACTGTGTTGTTTTGCACTGGTTTGCCTCAGTCAGGATTCCTAGAACAATGCCAAAGAGAAGTGTGAAAGAAGGCATCCTTATCTTATTTTTTACTCTATTTGGAATGCTTCTATTGTTTCACTATCAACTATAATTCTTGCTGCAAGATAAGGAAATTCCCTTCTATTCATTGTTTGCCAAGAATTGTAACACGAATAGTGTTGGATTTTTCTATGCTTTCATCACATCTATTCAGATAACATGTTTCTTCTTTTTTCCCTGTGTTCTGTTAAGGCAGTGAATTATAGTAATAAATTTTCTGTTTGCTTTCCTGGGCAGCGAAAGTGGGGAGAAGACAATCTACTTAGACATGTTGGGAAGTTTTCCTCCTTGTTTAAGATAAGATGTAACTTAAAAAGCAGAATCAGAACCATAAATCCAAGAACAAACTGGTGAATCAGAACCATAAATCCGAGAACAAACTGGTGGTTGCCAGAGGAGAGGGACTTGGGGGCGGGGGACGGTGGGGGGGGCATGTTGGATAGGCAGAATGGGTGAAGGGAAGTGAGAGATACAGTCTTCAGTTTTAGAATGAATAAGTCGCAGGAACAAGAGGCACAGCATAGGGAATATAGTCAATGGTATTGTAATAGTGTTGTATGGTGACAGATGGTAGCTACACGTGTAGTGAACAGAGCATAATGTATAGAGTTGCTGAATCACCATGTTGTACACCTGAAACTAATGTAAAATTGTGTATCAACTATACTTAGATAGATAGATAGATAGATAGACAGATAGAAAGATGTAACTTTTCCCAAATAGTTGGCGGAATATACCTATAAAACTCTATAAAGCCTGATAGTTTTCTCTGTAGGGAATAGATTTTTGATTAGTGATTCAATATCATTATGACTATTGATAATTTATATTTTTCTTAAAATTATGCATTTCATCTAAGCTTTAAAAACTATAAGCATGAAATTCCCCATAATACTCTGTTTTTAAAATCTCTCCCTTATCTGTAGTCATTTCCATTCTAGTAATGTTTGTATCTTCCCTTTTTCTTGATTAAGACTGTCAGATAATTTCTTTCATCATATTCTTATTTTTCTAAACTCTTCAATTTATGTTTTAAATATGACCCTATATACTACATCTTTCAAGGCTATAAATTCCTTCCAATTATATTTCTATTGCATCCCATGAAGTTTAATAAGCAGTATTTTCATTTTTCATTAATTTCTAAATATTTCATAACTTCGTATTTGACCCATAAGTTATTTAGAAATATATATTTAATTTCCTAATGTACATGATTTTAGGTTATCTTTTTATTATTACAACCTAATTTTATTGCCAAAAGCATGGCCTGTTTGATACTGATTCTTGGTATTGCTTCAGATATTGTGTAGACTAGTAATTGATGAATTGATGAATTTTGTAAGTAACTGACATGGATGCTAAAAACAATGTTTAACCTCTAAATTGTAGGTATATGATTCTAAATATACTACTTAGATTAATACTGTATTGTCTAAATCTTCTAAATCTCAGGATTTTTGCTTTATGTTTCTGAGAAAGCTGTTAAAATCTCCCACAAATCCATTAACTTGGAATTGGTCCATCTGCAGTTCTGCCAATTTTTTGCCTCATATATTTTGAGCCAGTATTATTTGTTGCATAGAGGTTTGTGTCTTCCAAGTTAAATCCTTCTATAATTTTAGCTTCAATAATGCTAATGTCTTAAAATCTATTTTACCAAATAACATCAACTTTCTTCCTTCTATGTGGAGAATTTGGAGCTTTATATTTAAGATTAATCTTCTTAAGTATAGTATCAGATTTTATTTCTTTACCAAATTTCACTCACTGAAGCAAATTCAGTGTAAACGTATATAGATATAGATGTATCCATATATATCGGATATATATACAAATATATATATTTGTATTTGGTATTTGGATTCTGTTCTATCTACTCATCTTTCTTTTGCTGTGCTTCTTTGTCTTCATTCCTGCTTTCTATTAGATTGATCATGTTTTCTTTATTCCATGTTTATCCTTCCATTCATTTGGAAATTGTATATTCTATTTATATCTACTCCTTCAGTGGTTGCACTTAAATGCCAATGTATAATGACTTTACATAGTCTAATGTTAATTCATATCTCTACATGCCTTCAGAACAAGGACCTGAATATACTATACATTCAGTATAGTGTGGTTGTCATGTGAATAGGTCTAAAGCTAGACTACCTGGATCTGGGTCCTTGCTCTACCTCTTAGTAACATTTAACAGGCAAGTTACTGATTATGTGTCTGCAGCAATTCCCTCACCTGAGGAAAAAAGTTAATAATAAAAATTTTAAAAATGATTGCTTGGGAATTATGAGAATGAATGTAGTCATTCAAGGAAAGGGCTTGGAGAAGTACCTAGTAGATATATTAGCTGTTACAAACGTTCATTCTCCTATCACACTGTTTTTTAATAGTGGTCATTTTTTAAATCAACAAAGTCAGTCATTATTATTATTTTACAGGTGACACTTATTTAAATTTACCAATAGGTTTATCAATTTCTTGCTTCACCATTGCTTTTTTTTCCCCTAAGTTAAATTTCCTTCTTCCTAGGGAATATCCTGTGGTCAGTCTTTTCACAATGGCCAATAAATAGAAAATGGCCAGTCTTTTGGTCTGAAAATGTCTATATTTTTCCTTTGCTCATAATTAATAATTTACAAGATATGGAAGTAGACCATGACTTTAAATTTCAACACTTTGAAAGTATGTGTTACACTATGTAGGGGACTCTATTTTCACTGATGAGAAGTCCATGTGTCATTCATTCCATTCTTAATAAGTGATATTTCTTTTCTCTCTGGTTGCTCTTTATTAACCATGAAACGTTTTAAATTTTCAGAAAGCAGAGAGAAGAGTATAGTGAACTCCTGTATAACCATCTCCTAGATTCAATAATTATCAAGAATTTGCTTCATCTTTCTTTTTTTTTCCTTTACTAAAGTGTTTAAAGGAAACAGATCTTATGCCACTTCACCCATACCATTTGCACCTCCAAAACTATGTCTTTCTTTTATGTAACCATAATGTCATTATATGTCCCACAAAATCAACTCCAACTTCTTTTAAATTTTTTTCTGGAGTTAGTGTTTCATAGTTTTACCAAGATGTTTCCAATATGGCTTTGTTTATACTTATCCTGCTCAAGCCATTTTGACCTGCCCTTTACCTCACCACACTACCCCAAATCCAATCCATCACTGAGGCTTTTTAACTTTCTTTTAAAGTTTATTTATTTATTTGGGGGGTGGGGAGGGGCAGAAAGAGAATCCCAAACAGGGTCCATGCTGTCAACACAGAGCCTGACACATGGGGCTCGAACTCACAGAACCATGAGATCATGACCTGAGCTGATATCAAGGGCCAAATCCTTAACCAACTGACCACCCAGGTACCCTTGAGCCCTTTTAACCTTACTTCTTTAACCTTTAACCTTACTTCAGTACATCACTTCTCTCCCTATCCACTGCCACTTAAGTCAAGTGAACCCATCTCCAGCCTACACTACTGTAGTTTCACAACTTCTCACATCCCTTCCTTCCTCTCTACATTCAATCTTCATAATGTAGCCAGAAGCCTCTTTTCAGAATGGAAAATCAGTAACAAATCTCCATCTTAAGATCTTCATTTTATCTGAAGGAAAGGCCTGTATGGTTTCTGTGGTCAGTCTCTCAACAGCTATTCACTTAATCTTGAACATTTTCCCCAAACTCTACTCTCCACCACACCTCCAATGACTCCCTAATTAACTTTTACTAATCCTTCAAATTTCCCATCGCTTCTTCAGGGAAATCATCCTTGGAATCCAAATTTAGATCAAGGTTTTGTTTCATTCTTTTTTATAAGTTCTCAGAGAGAACACTTGGCACAATAGCAATTTTGTATCTTCCACTTTTGTGTTTGGGATTATTTGATTAATGTCAGCCTCCCCTGGAGACTAAGAGTTCCGTGAAAGCTCCTTATTGTATCCCCATACCTAGAAAAGAAATAGGCATAAAGCAGAAACTCAATCAGTATGTCTTGAATGAATGAATGAATGAATGAATGAATATCCAGGCATTTCTACTCCATGCTTCCAGCTTAATCTGTAAATTCCTATCTCATAGTATTTATCATACGTGACATTACTAATAGTTTTCCACTCAGTCTCCCAAAATAGATTATGTGCCCCTAGAAGGCAAGATAAATACAATAGATTCATTTTTGTTTCTCTAACAACCAGCCTACTGCCTATATGTAATATGTATTTAGTTATAAAATATGAAATTGATGGATTCCAAGGTATAGGGAAGTGATTGGTCATTCTTCTTAATGTATGCATCCAGTCTTCATTCCCATTTCACTTATCTGAGCACCTGCTATATCCCAAGTACTGATTCAGGCAAAAGGGATACAGCAATAAACAAAACTAACTAAATTTCTGCCTGCATTGAGCTCATGTCATATCATACTTTCATCAGTAGTCTGTGAATACTTCCTCTTCTGTTTTATATTTGGTTTTTATTTTTGTTTCCCTGATTTCCCCTATTTATATTTGTATTCCCTACTCTCAAGGCCATTCTTTTCTCCTTATTGATAACTACTCATATGTACTTTCTATCCACCCATGATACCTGTTTTTACATATAAGAATATCCAGGAATATGTACAGTAGTGTGTGCATATGTTTATTTTTATATATATGGTATTATGTTATCACCTCATTCTCTTTTTTACTTTTACTGTTTGTTCATTCAACTAATTTTGAGATCTATCCATGTTGCTAACTATAAAATCTAATTAATTTTTTCTGAGCATTCCATATTATACCAACCTGTAAACATATCAGGGTATCAATTTCTCCCCCCCAAAAAAAAACTCTGCTCTATGTGAGCGATGAACTACTAAATTCTACACCTGAAACTAATATTACACCATATGTTAACTAATTAATAAAAACTTGAAACTACCAAAAAAAAGCTACCATGTCTCTTGCAACTCCCCACATCCCCAACATCAAGGCAACAAGCATCCCAGTGCATGTCTCCACAGAGCATTGACTTGATACTTTCTCTCTGGCACATGCCCAAGAATGGAACTGCCAGAACATCAAGACTAGCATACCCAATTTCCCTAAGAGCTAAAAGCTGCCCTCTGAAATGGCCATACCAGCCTATGCTCCCACAATAATAGAAGATGGTTCCCTCATCTTCCCATCCTCCCCAGAATTTGATATTATCTGATTTTCACATTTCTGAAAATCTGATTGTTATAAGCTATTCTTTGATTATTATTTTAATACATATTTCTCTGCTAACTAGTGAGATTGAGTACCCATAAACATATGAGAGATCTGAAGCCAGATTTCCATTTGGTATCTAAGTAGTCATAAGTATTTTACTAATTGCCGACTCAGTTGCTTCTTCTGTAAACTAAGCATGATAATACTTTCCCTTATGAGGAATAAATGGTTTAAAAATTAAGCACCAAGAAAAAATTGACATCAAGAAGTGCTCAATAAATGTTGGCCATTATTATCACTTACTATAATTATTTACTATTATTTTTCATTCAAGTTTCCTCTTCTATAAATTGTCTATTTACACCCTTTAACATTTTTTCCTCTACAGTTTCTATATATTCCTTTCTGGTTTACATGGGCTTCTTGTATATTCTGGATATCAATCCCCTGCAAATGTGTTTAAATGAATAAGTGGGTGAGTGATCAGAGATTAAACATGCCCGTTCTGTCCTACAGAACTCCAACTGTTTGCTTTTCTGCTCACTGAAATGCTGGGTCATTTTTGAACAAAATGTTGAATTTCAATGTATTTTTAATCTGGTCAATATTTTTAAATAAAATTTAATTTCTATTCCATTTTTCTAAGTCAACAACACACAACCCACAATCATAAGGGGGAAAATACCTAGCTTCACAGTGAAAAATTTAAATGATCTTATTTGTGGTTTTTATTGGTCAATTTTTTAGAAAAGTAGAAAGACAGTAGAAATAATTGTGGATTTTGTCAAATCCTATCAAAGACAAGTACTTTGTCTCGATTTCAAATTCATTATTTAACTAGAACAATCCCTACAGTGGGCTGCCAAACAATATCATTATCTGCAAGATTACCCAAGAAACTATTTATCACCATTAAAAGGCCACTTTTAATAAAATTCTTAGCAATCACTTATAAAAACACACAGAAAAATCAGAAAATTTCAAAATAGAGCACTAATAAACATTTGATAGAACTAGTGTTTAAGGGAAATCTTTGTGGAGAACCCCAAAATTTGTGACCATTCTCCTAGCAACTCAAGATGTAACACAAACTGATAACACAGTAGCAAGTACACTGCTCAGCTCAGATCTATATAGGAAGTCCACGATTTGATCATATTTTTTTAAATTTTTTATAGTTTATTTATTTTTGAGACAGAGAGAGACAGAGCACGAGTGGGGCAGGGTCAGAGAGAGAGGGCCACACAGAATCTGAAACAGGTTCCAGGCTCTGAGCTGTCAACACAGAACCCGACGCAGGGCTTGAACCCACAAACCGTGAGATCGTGACCTGAGCCAACGTTGGATGCTTAACCGAGTGAGCCACCCAGGTGCCCTGATTTGATCATATTTTTAAGCAGAGATTCAAAAGTACCAGTGAAGAAAAATAGTTGTCTTCATCTCAAAGGAGCGCAATTTATATAAAAATGGGGGTGGGGAATCACAGCTAAATAAGAAATAGAAATGATGACCAATCACCATCACTTCTCCCTGCCACCCAGATGGCTTTCTAATACCTGATGCTGCTGTACGCTTTTTATTTTTAATGGAAACGTTAGTTGGTGTAGATAAGAATTCACACATTGACACAGAGAAGGTATTGTGGTGAACAATAAAATATTTCTATCTGCATTAGTAATATTCTTAGTAGGGAAAATAGACACAATTACAAAAATTTGGCCATTCTCTTCTTTTCCAACAAATTCCAAAGCTAATATGCAGATTCACTCAGTTTATGTTTAATGAACATTCTGGAGTTAGAACCATGAGTGAGAACTGAACATCGCTAGTGGTTTTTGACTTAGCATGGAAGAATGCTAATTTTAAAATCACACCAAGGTGAAATTATTCTGAATGACAGGATCATGGTCAATGTTACCATGAGAGTCTATAAAACAAGAATCTTACCTAGTACGGAAGATTAGAGAAAGCTTCCCTGAGCCAATATCTGTAGGGAGAAGATGACTTAAGCTGATCGAGGGAACAGCATGTTCAAAATTTTATCATGTAAGAGAATGTGGTGAGTCCACAGCTGGCAGGGATGGAGGGTATAAGGGAGATAGACACAAGAAAAAGCTGGGAGAAAAGAGGTGTCCAGATTGTGCCTGGCTTGGTTAAGTGTTTACTCTGTAAGTGAAATGGAAAGCCAGTGATGGGCTTTAGAAAAGAAAGCTCTAATTTGGGGAATGTATTTCGGGAGCAGCAAGAATAAAAACCAATTATGCAAATGCTTCCATAGTCCCAGTGAGATAACAGTAACTTCGACGGAGGTGGTAGTGATGGAGATGAAGAGAAATACAGCGACTCTAGAGATATTGAAGAAGCAAAATCAATAGGATGAGATGGGTAAGAATAGAATAGGCAGCAAAGTCTCTTTCATAATTTCTCCAAGAATCTTTACACGTTGTACTGCTTTCTCTACTATGACTGCTAGTCAGTCACATCCTGCAGATTAAAAAGAAACTACACTCTTGCAACTGTTTGGATATTCAGGCAGAATTTTTCATGCTTCCATTAAAGAAATAGTTTCAGTGCCATTTACAATAAAAAAGAGTTTTAGTTGTAAAACTAAATCTATAATCTACACTCCTATAACATGGCAGAACTGATTTTCCAGACCAATGTATGATCCTATTTAACCTTGTGGGACAGAAGTTCTTTTCATTGTTAATTTTGCTTGCTTCTTCAGCATGTCTGATTACCACACATAGGATGCTCACTTCCCAGGGCTTCACTCT
The DNA here is from genome assembly GCA_028646485.1 of Cryptoprocta ferox. Lineage (NCBI taxonomy): Eukaryota > Metazoa > Chordata > Mammalia > Carnivora > Eupleridae > Cryptoprocta > Cryptoprocta ferox. Next base: position 42,861,811 of record CM053571.1, read on the forward strand.
TTTCTAAGAACTTGTTCGTTTAGAAAACATTTTATCTGAAAAACCTGTAGAAATGTAGAAAAATTTCTAATCTTTTCCTCTGGATCTTCTATTAGTTGAATAAGGTGTACATGACAAAACTACAAACATGTTCAAAATTTTGCTACAATGTTTCATTCAAGTTTGCAGTTACTTGTCTGCAAATGGATAGTTCTATTTGGCTAAGTTTGGATTCTTTCATTATAGACTCTCATAGTAAACACTGATCATGATCCTATCCTCAGAGTACTTTCACTTTTGTATGATTTTCAAACTAATGTCTGTCTCTCATGCTAAGCCATAATCACTATGGATATGGTAAGTTTTTGCCACTTTCTCTCCCAAATGGACTACTAGATTTATTTGTTAACATCCATTCATATATTCTCAAAACACGCTCAGTTTCAACTTTTAGGATATATCCATACTCCCATTTTTCTATCAAACCTCATTTCTCATGAGCAATTTCGGTAAGGTAGTTTGATACCTAGAGGATCCAAACCTAGCCAAGTAGAACTAGCATATAACCATCTGCTGGAATTCATCATCAGCACAGACAGGCACCGGTTAAAAACACAAATTTTGGTATCAATCTAATATTCTACCAAGTACCAGTAATATGGTTTGGGCAAGTTATTCAACCTACACAAGCCTTAGTTTCCTGTAAAAAATTAAAATCAAATAGATGATGGTCTATGTTATAATACATAATGTACATATATGTTGGGATATATAATGTTCGAGGCACAGAGAGATGTGTGTGAGAGCTATCATCACCATCACGGCTGTCACCATTGTTATGTTTCCCACTTTCCTCCAAGGCATGGCCATCCACCCAGAAGGAGGGGTGCTCAAGAAGGAAAGGTTTTGTGCCAATGAGCTTCTATCTCCTGGCATACTGAAAGATGAAAGATTAGTCATATAGCAATTAACTAAAAATTTAAAGAATTGGGTAAGTTCAGCAAGAACAAGTGGAGGGAGAAAGCATGAAGTGATGTTTACATATGTGTTTGTTGAGTGGGTTCAATGATACAGTAAGTTGTAGATGGTGTATGGAAAATAGTATATCCCACCAACTGAATAAAAAGGATGACAGGACAGCCTTGAACCCAATATCTCTATTTTTTGTTACCTTTTAGATTAGTGTTAAAAACAAGCAGGTTCTGGTTTATAACTAACAACTATACATGAGAAATGCATGACAGCTATTCCCATTTTACAGATGAGGCAAGTAAGTCTCAAAGAAATGACTCACGTATAGTCATACATTTAGGAAATTATAGGCCAAAACCTAAACCAGGTTTTCTCACTTCAAAGTCCACGGACTTTTCTTTTTCTAAACTAAAGTTAATTCCAAAGCCACACAGGAAGGTCTTCTTTGACCAGAGCTGCACAGGCAATTAGTTATAATCACAAATTATCATCCTCAACAATTAGGCCTCAGTGTAAAGTAAGCAGGGTCTTAGTGTTCAGGACACTGTAAGGGGATTTATCTGTGTACAAGCCAAAATAATAAAAAAAAATAATAATCCTCTTACTAAAAGTAAAACAGAAGAAAGAAAAAATGAACCATGTTTGCATTCATTGTTCCCAAGCATCAAATAAAGTCACTCTAATAACAGCATTGCTGGTGATATTCCTTTCAAGATTGCCATAAAATGCTTAGAAATTTCAGAGGCATAAAGAACACCTATTTGTCTAATAACGGCAATAAAACAAAATAAAGTCAGGCAGATTAGAAATAAAACTATGTATTTCCATGATGATTGCAGAATATTTGTATGAGCAAATGAATTTCTGATATATATGGTTAGCATTTTTAGGAATGCAAAGATATTCATAGGAAAAAATGGTAAAAATGCACGCTTAGCTAAACTCAACTTTATGTATGAGAAGTCATAACTATGGTATAAAATCCATAGCAGAAATGAAACAGGATTACATCACTGACGGTTGCTAATATTAATGGACCAGAGGGGACTATGTTCCCTGAAGCTAGAAACATGTCAGAGGGGAAAGACATACAATTCAGCTTGAAAAAGGAAAATCCATTAACCATGAAATAAGGAAACAAAAAATCAAACTTTCCATACACCATATCTTACTGGAAAAAATCTATTAGCAAAAAAGACCTCTACTAAACAAAATGTTTTCAACTCAAAATAAATACAGAAATAAATGATTTAAGGTCACGAAAAATTCCAGAAACTTTATACGGTTGATATTATGTTGGCAATACAGATCCATCAAAGTACCAACATACTTCTCTGAGTATACAGATCTCAAAAGAATGCATGTCAATTGAAGTGTACTAAAATGCCTTTTTTTCTTTTTTAGTTTAAGAAAGTATCGTGTCAGCTACCACAAATTTGATGTGAAATGTTCCAAGTTTTTGTTTCCATTGTGAAATTACTCCAAACAACATCTAATCTGGAAAAGAATCCTAGTCTCTCCACTAGGAAAAGTGGGACAAATAAGAGAGATTTGACCCCCTCAGTATACTTAAATATGTTAAGACTTAAAATAGCTCCTTGAACAATATCTTTAAAGTATTACACACCACAGGGTGCCTGGCTGGCTCAGTTGGTAGAGCATGCGACTTGATCTGAGGGACTTCAAGTCAAGTCTCACATTGGTTGTGGAGCCTACTTAAAAAATAAAAATTAAAAAAATTAAAGTATTACACACCAACAAAGAGAAACATAACCTGAATCACATAGCAGGTCTCCTAGAGGGAAAAGACCAAGGCCACTGTCAGGGACCAAAGTGATAAACTGTTTTACCAACGGTCCAGAGTGAGGCAGAAGAGAGGTGACATAGCATACGCATGCTGAGAATTAAACCAGAAAGCAAAGGCTTTCCACTACTTTAATGGGATTAAAGTAATAAATTCCAAGATGACTGGCACATATAAACTTTTAAAAAGTTGAGCAACTACTTCAAGTGTAAATCTTTACTCATACAAACAAAGCCTATGTGTAGACAGACTCTCTAAGACAGTCCCCAGGGATCTTTGCCTGCTGGTGTTTATGCCCTTGTGTAATTGCTTCCCCTCGAGTGTTAGCCGGACCTGGTAACATGCTGCTAATGTACAGGATATGGCAAAAATAATGGGCTATCAATTCTGAGAGTGGGTTACAGAAGACTATGATTTCTGTCTTGTATCTACCTAGCTCTTTTAATTTACTCACTGTCATGAAGCCAGCTTTTATGTTGTGAGATGCCCTGTGATCAGACCCACATGACAAAGAACTGAGGGTGAGGGAAGCCTCTAGCCAGTGCCAGCAAGCCCTAAGGAACTGAATCCTGCCAATAACAATGTGAGTGACTTGGAAGTGGCTCTTACCCTCTTACCCTAGTCAAGCCTTGAGATGACTGTAGCCCCTACCAACACCTTGATGGCAGCCTCATGGGGTACCCTGAGCCAAAGGCCCCAGCTAAACTGTGAGATAATAAATGCTGTTGCTTTCGGGCCACTAAATTTTTCAGATAATTGGTTACATAGTGAATACAATATTTTTAAAAACATCTTAATGGCCTCATCTTTGACTAAATATACTACTTATTTGAGAATGGGAAGATCCTGTCTCCACCCCAATTCATATCACTCAATTCTTGGACTTCAGTATCTCTCACTTAGACTTTTCTATTTGCTTCTGGTTTTGTCCCTCTGAATCCATCTGTTATGGATTTATGTCCCTCAAAAACTCATATGTTAAAGTCCTAACCCTCACAGTGTGATCTTACTTGGAAATAAGGTTGTTGCAGATATAATTAATTAACATGAAGTCATGTTGGAACAAGTGGGCCCCTAATCCAATGTTATGGTGTTCTTATAGAAAGGGGGAATTTGGACACAGATGCACACACAGGGAGAATGACACATGAGACTGGAGCTATGATGACAAGCCAAGGAACAACCAGAAGCTAAGGGAGAGGCTTGGAACAGATCCTTCCCCAGTACCGTCAAAAAATGCACTGCCCTACAACACCTTGATCTCAGACTTCTAGCCTCCAGACCCATAAGACAATAAATTCCTGTTGTTTACATTTTTGTCTACTCAGTTTGTGCTATTTTGTTACAGCAGTCCTAGCAAACTAATACATCATCTTCTACACACGTGCCAAAAGGCAAGTGATCTATCTGAAGTATGAATCTTACCATGTCATTGTACCTCTTCATTCATTTATTCAACAAGTATTTACTCAGTGCTTCCTATATGCCAGGCTCTAAGTTAAGTACTAGACATTCAACAATAAACAAAGATACAGCTGCAACATACATTAGCACACCAGCACCAGGTGTATCTTGTGTTTGAAAAAAGAGGGGCCACCTCCAGGCAGACAAATTACAAAATGGCATTCCCTTGTGGAGGATGAGTTAACATAAATATGTTCCCCTGAAAGGAACAATTAGAACTACACACATGGCCAGACAACTCCATTGGTTCTATCGGGGCAGAGGAATTACAGTGGGTAAGTGTGCACCAGTTGGATTTCAGCCTGCATTTCCACGCTCTTGGATGAATGCTTTTGTGAGGAGACAATTTCCACAGCCAATAATGGCAGACCTGAGTAAAGGTCTCTACCTCTCTATCCTCATAGATTTTTCAAAACTTAACATTTCTTCATAGTTCCCCATCAATTCTTTGCTGGGGATACCTAAGAACCCAGAATCCCATGCTCAAACATCCCAGACAGTGGTTTCCTGGAGCTGGGTCTTACAACAGATCTCAATGTCCACTGAATGTCCCATAATAGTAGAGGAGAACAATAGAATCTTCTAGAAGTATATGGAAACAGTCCACCTCAAGCATGATATTTGTTCTGTGTGGCATCTGCTTTGAAAAATAAATGCAAATTTACATACATCTCCATGATATACTCATTCTTACTTTAATAGAAAATAAGGTTCTTTTCTGTCAAATATCTGAATGAAATTGATGCTGTATCAAGGTGTGTTATGCTTATGCTAGCGCTTCACTCAACTAAGGAACACCTGTCACTGAGAAGTATCAACAGAAGGCTGAAAGGCACTCTATGATCTGGCCTCAGAATTGCCTTTTGATGAGGGATCATGGCACCCACACTGGCCCCAAGCTTTGGAAGACCTCTCTCTTCCTCTTATCCATCCATATTTCTCCCCAAGGGCCAAGAAGATATGCCCCGAAAGTTCACCCATTTCCCCACCCCATTAGAGAATGCTTTAGATACCCAAGAACCCAGAATTCCATACCTAAACAGCAAAGTGGTATTCTGGATCTGGCTTCTACTCATTCATAGAAGACCATAGTTAAATTTCCAAAATTTTGTAAGCTGGATATTAGACATGCTCATAGTTAAAAATAAATTACATGAACTTAAATAAGTGACATTGAAAACATAATAAACATTAAAAACTCATCATTTCTTAATCACTTTGCTATTATTTATGAATTTTAAATTATTTACATCTATTGTATCTGTATGGTAGATTCTACTCTACAATGATGTGTTATTGTGTGTCTCTTCCCAAATCATAGTGAGAGTATTTATCTCACAGAAATCAGAAAGTGCTATAAATCAGGAGTGGGTTTATTTTTTTTTCTTGATTCTTTAAGTTAAGGAAGTGATGGAGAAAATGTTAATAATGCAGAGTAAACTTAAACATGTTTTCTGTCTCTAGCCATTACACGTAGGCACAAAACAATCATGTATCTACTGCTCAAAAACTATATGTATAATTTAGGGGCGTCTGGGTGGCTCAGTTGGTTGAGTGACTGACTCTTGATATAGACTCAGGTCGTGATCTTGCAGTCATGATCTCGTGGTAGTGAGATCAAGCCTCCATGCTGAAGACTGGAGCCAGCTTAGGATTCTCTCTCCCTCTCTCTCTGCCCCTCCTCTCTCTCTCTCTCTCTCTCTCTCTCTCTCTCTCTCTCTCTCTCTCTTTCTCTCTCTCAAAATAAATAAACATTTTTTAAAAGGCAAGCTATTATATACCTATTATATAATTCATTACTAGGGCCAGCACTGGCCTCTTCTTTGATCCTTCCTCCAAGATTGGATCATGCTACCTGGGGTGTGCACCCTTAGGAGACAGGCAAGGTGCTCACCCATAAGCAAAGTTCCTCTATGATGTTTGACTAAGCCAGGAGTGGGAAAACAAAAGAACTGCAGATGGTCAGAGCTCAGGGGTAGGACTCTGGGCATGGCTTCAACTTGTACCCTGACACGGCTCTGCAGGTATTAGGGGCAGTTCATACCTCATACCACCCTCTTGTAATGGTCATGCCATGTGCATGTCAGCTGCAACCAGACTGCCTGCAATTCTCACACCTCCCACAGCATACCCTTTTCACCAACAAGCCCTGGCTCATATTACTCACTTGCATGGGATGTTCTCTTATTTCCATCATCTTACCACCACAATCCAACCCAGGGCCTGGCACACAGTAAGACTCAAAAGTTTGATTTGAATTAATGAATAAATAAATGGTATGGGCACCAGTGCTTGGTGCATGACCTATTAGCTATGTGGCATTAGGCAAGACATTTAAGCTCCTCAGACTTCAATTTCTTAGTAGGGAGGACAAATAAATCTCACCTTGTTGTAAACACTAAGATACTATATGTGACCATTATTGCAGCAATGTCTACTAAGCACTTACATGCTGGGCACTGTGCTTGGTGTTTTGCAGAGACTATCTCATTTTAACCCTCTCACACTTGAACTCTAAGAGACAGGTACTATTATTATAATACTCATTTTAGAAAGGAAAAAACTGAGGCTTTAAAAGTTTATGCTCACAGAATAGAATTCAAGTAATAGCTCTTTATCTACTCCTACAAAAACAATAATGTACTTGAATCAGTGTTTAACTTGTAATAAATTCCAATAAAATGATTATTGAAATATTAATAAAGAAGCAGCCCATCTAATCCAGCCATATGTTCAGTAAATCTTGTACTGAAAAGCAAATATTAGTGAGTCCAATGAAAACAAATTATAAGAAAAGTAATCAATATAGTCCAAGGAAATTAAATACGATTCTATTGTAAAGCTGGTTTTGACAAACAAGAATAACAACCACTAGGTAAGTTTTCAATGAAAGCAATACAATACAAATGATCTATTCCAAGATATAAATTAGTAATCAGTTCCCCAGCACTGAGAAGAGCTGTCTCCTTTTAGAATCAATGAGCTAAAAGATTATTTTAGGAAGCTTAACCCTTTCTTTAGATTCTTTAAGTCTTTCTATACCATATCTCTAGTCATACTAATAATGTTACTTTTTTTGGCTTCAAAAACTACAAAAAAGTTGGGGCACCTGGGTGACTCAGTCGGTTAAGCATCCGATTTTGGCTCAAGTCATTATCTCACAGCTCATGGGTTTGAGCCCCACGGCGGGCTCTGTGCTGACAGCTCAGAGCCTACAGCCTACTTCAGATTTTGTGTCTCCCTCTCTCTCTGCTCCTCCCCTACTCACACTCCATCTCTTTTTCTCAAAAATAAATAAACGTAAAACAAAAAAAAACTACAAAAAAATATATCCATTGAGAAGAGTACCAATCAACCATAAGTTATAAACTATCTCAAACAACTGACACTGACAACATAAATTCTTGGCACAATTAGCAAGAAGACACATAAAATTAAAAATAAAGTAACAGATAATAACTTTCCTAATTACACCTGGCCCAAGACAAGAAAATATGGACTGTTGTGAACTATAGTAAGAATAGTATAAATATTAACATTTACCTTTGCAAAGCAATATTTATAGAGAAGTGATTTTCTCTGATTTTTTCTCTGGGCTACTCATGTTGACATCCCCAGGATATGTTATTTAAAGAGCATAGTGACTAAGACCATAGACTGTGCAGCATGACTGCTTGGATTAGAACCCTGATTCTGACAGTTTTTAGCTGTGTTATATAACCTCTCTGTTCCTCACTTTCCTGATCTACAGAATGGAGATAGTAATAGGACCTAACTCGTGGGATATTGGGAATATTATATGTAAAGCACTTGGAATAGTGTCTGGCACATAGTAAATGCTATACATTGGCTGTGATTATTAGCATTATTGTCGAAACTAAATAATATCTTATTCTGGACTGCATGTTTGTATCCCTCTCCAAATTTATATGTTGAAATACTAACCCCCCAATATGATGATACCTGGAGGTAGAGCTTAGGAAGGTAACTAGGTTTAGATGAGGTAGAGTCCTCCTGATAGGATTAGTGCCTTTATAAAGAGACTAGAGAGCTAACTCCATCTCTTCACCATGTGAGAACTTAGCAAGAAGGCTGCCATCTCTAACCCAGGAAGAGGGCCCTCACCAATCTGCCAATACCTTGATCTTGGAATTCCCTACCTCCAGAACTATGAGGAAATAACTGTTTGTTTTTAATTCATCCAGTCTATGGTATTCTGTTATAGCAGCACAAACTGACTAAGACATATCCCAAAGCCTAATTGCTATAATGGCTGAGTTCCAACAAATGAAAGAAAAAATCTTTACTGAGAACCATGTTCATACCACTATATTAAATAAATGTCACTATAATGAATAAAGGAAAGCAATAAATGTGTCCTAATATCTATATGTTCAGCTTCATCTTCCTCTAGTGTTAAGAAAGACAATAGAACTAACTCTTCCTCAGAGGTTTTAGCTAAATCTACTTATATAATACATAAATTGTACTCAAATGGTGTTCTTTTTATTCATTAATTGCTTACCTCACCAGTTAATGAAAATAAAAATGATTGATTCTTCTAATTCCACATCTCAATTCCCTATACTAACCATATTCTCTTCATTATTTCTTTCTTTAGGAAATAGAATATACTAAAATATGTATTCCTCTATTTGGGGCAGATACAGGAAACTTCTCTCTTCTTGAAAACCTATACTGTTCTCACAAACAGAAAAATTAGTTTAGAGTACACATCTAAAAAGAAACGATTAGTTGAAAACTAAAAGAAATCTGTAGCACTGGTAGATTTAACTCCTGTTACGTACACCACACTTCTCTAGTACTTGCCAATTTAAGAAAAAGGCCACATCCACAGTGGTCTTTAAATTAAGTTACTGTACAATGATGAAAATAAATGAATAGAATCAAAATATAACAATAAAACATATTAACCATTCAGGAAGATAAGTACCAAATATTGACAATTCTTTCTCTAAATGAGCTTCAATTTTATTTCAGATAGCTCCACATTCACAAAACTTTGGGAGTTTATAAAGTCTTTCTACTCATATTTATCACTTGAGCACTAATTCTGAGTTTTATTTCAATCCTTTCTACCACTTATCTATTTACTGCTGTTTTGACCTTGCCATTTCTGTAGACTAGTACCTCTAAAACCTTTTTCAAATATTTTCTCCTTCTGAATATATACCC
>CM053571.1:42871725-43063137 GCA_028646485.1 Cryptoprocta ferox
CTCCACACTGTTTTCCAGAGCAGCTGTACCAGTTTACATTCCCACCAACAGTGTAGGAGGGTACCCGTAGAACTGTCTTTGTAAACACCAGACCCAACAGTAATGAATACTATCGGTCCATAGATATGTAGTTTTTAAATCCTGTGGCCTCTACCTTCCAAATATCTTTTTTTTAATGTTTATTTATTTTTGAGAGAGAGCACGCAAACGAGGGAGGGGCGGGGGAGGGGCAGAGGATCTGAAGCAGACTCTGTGCTGACAGCAGAGAGCCCAATGTGGGGTTCATGAGGGGCTCAAACTCATGACTGTGAGATGATGACCTGAGCCTAAGTCGGATGTTTAACCTACTGAGCCACCCAGGCGCCCCCTAAATATCTTTTAAATACTGCATCTTGGCCCTATCTTTATTAATATCTCTAAGCTCAGCTCCTCACCACTTCTCATCTAGATTAATGCACTATTTTTAGAATTCTCTCTGCTTCCAATCTTAACTTCTTTCAAATCATCCAATTCTGAAGGTTTTAAAAAACGTTTCCAAGACAAAAATCTGATAAAACCCTATCCTGTTTAAAATTCATCAGTGTACTCTTTCATCTATAGAATTATGTCTAAATCCTTTAATGTAGTTAATATGGTATACTTGTTAGGAAATTTTTTGCAAGTAATAGAAACAACTTTGAAGTAAGGAAAGACACAGGGTGGCTCACAAAATCAAAGGAAAGATTGATTAAATAGGCTTAGAAAAGGAGGTTCCGGTTGCAGGAACTCATAGATGGTCTCTTCAGAGTACCAACCATGTCAGTCTTCAGGTCACTCAGATGATATTCAAATATCATGGACAGAACATATGACCAGCAGGTTTAAGTCATCTGTCCACCTCTTGGTGTCTAACAAGACTGTATCCAATGGGAGGTGATAGTTTTCATGGCAGAGAGTGCTAATTATTCACAATATTCTATCTTTTCATCATATTTTTTTTTACTTCATACACAGTCTTTTATAATAAATACCATATTTTTATCCTCCCAAACATAGTATGACCATGTGACTAAGTTCTGGACAATGGAGCATAAGTGGAAGTTGTGTGCAACTTCTGGGAAGTATCCTTAAAGATGGGGGCATGCTTTTTTGTCCCCTTTCTCCTTTCTGCTGGCTGGAATGCTAAAGGGATAAGATAGGATCAGCAGCCATCTTGGACATCAAGTGGCATTGGGAATGGAAGCCATCTCTGGTGGAATAATAGGAAAAAGTGTGGAGTCCCTGCTGCTATGAAGCACCATACCATTACTAGATTGACTACCCTTCTATTTTTTTTAATGTGAGAGAGAAACAGACACATTTCTAGTTTAACCCCACTATTATTTGTGGAGTTTCCATTACTTGCAGGCAAATCTAAACTGAACTAAAATAATTCCTCACAGCAACTCAAAGTGTTAATATTGGAAGAAAGAATAATGGATCCTGGACAAGAACAAAACAATCGATGCCCATTGCACACAGCCATTCATGATTTTTACTCACTCCACTTACCTTTTCTCTCATTTGATGCAGAGTTCATTTCTATTTAGGGTTTCCCAAATATATCAAACTCTCCTAGAAAAAAATATTCAGCTGTCTGGATTGCTTTTATCCTCTTCATCTAAATGACTAACTTCTACACACACACAAGTGCCAGGTCATCAATCCTTAATTCCTTACTGTTTTCTGGGTTCCCATATTGCAAGATGTCTTGTATCCATCCTGCAAATTCCTATATAACTCTGCAGTTTAACCACTGTGCTTACCATATTTACCATTAATGATTGATTTTCTGGTCAATCTCTTATATTAACTAAAGTATGAACTTTTGAAAAGCAGTATCTTAGATTGGTTTCTCTAAAAACCAACTCTCAGAGGGAGAATTGCATACAGAAAGTCTCTTGGGATGCATTCTCAGAAGACATATCTATAAGGAAGCAGGAAAGGCAGGATTGGGCAGAGGGAGAGGCTGACCTGCAATGCAGCTGGACCAGTTGGACCTGAGCCTCCAATCCATCCAAAGGGGCAGGAGACTCTTGGGGGGCTGGGGAGGCTGTTCAGAGTTGTCACAAATTGAGGCAAGAGGAAAGACCTTGCTTTCTTTATATGAACCAGTTATTTATTCCCCCCCTTCTCCTACTGCCATTCCCTCTTCACCTCCCAGGGAGATAAACCTTGAGGAGAAAGATACCTGTGGCCAAGAACAATTCCCAGTGGGGGACTCACCTATGATCCTTTAGCAGCTGGAATCCTCAGCAACTAGAGGATGGGCAAGCATCACAGTATCCACTATAGTAATAGACTATGTCTTGTTCAGTTTGAAATATTCAATGCATTAAAATACTGGAAAAAATCAGTTTTGAATAGCTGGATGGATAGGTGGAAGGATGGATGGATGGATGGATGGATGGACAATCAAACCAATGAATAATAATGTCTGTTCTCAGGCAGAGGGGATAAAGGCAATAAAGGAGAAATATAAGAGGCTCATGAAAATGAAAACTATAGAAGTAAAGTCCTGTGAGAGAGAGGAAGACAAAGTCAGAGTAACACATCAGCTCTAGGCTGACATTCTTCAGAGATCCCAAAAAGGTTAAATGACCTTATCAAGGAGCACCCTTAGTATGAGGCGACTTACATAGTAGGAGTGACAATTGAGGCAAATGTAGAGCAAAATGGTCTTAAAGAGAAGGAATGATATTTTATTTGTTACCATAACAATAAAAGAAGCTAGTATTGATTCAAAGAAGAAAAAAATACTGAGGCAATTTGAGGAGGTAATTTGAAGGTAAAAGCTTCAATAATTTCAGCAAAATGGGAAGTAAACATAATTAGTGAAAATTGAATAAAGGTATATAAAAACATCAGAAGGGTGAAAGTGTAAAAATGTTATAGGAGTGTCTTAAGAAATGAAGAGATATGCAGAACGTGGACATCTAGATAGAGGATTGTTCAACCATGTCAGAAGTTAAGTAAAAGTGTGATGGCAGTTATTTGTCATACACCAGGTCACAATATTCAATGCTCAAAAGAGAAAAGTTATTTTTAGAATTTTCATTTCAAAAATATTCTACTGAAAACATAGATAGGCTGAATTCATTCAATTTAATATCATCCTTTTCCCCCTGTAGAAAGCTAACTTTTTTTTCACCCAATGCTGTAGTATACCCTAGAGTTTGTTCCTGGTGTGCGTTCAATGGATTAGGACAAATGTATAATGATTCATATCCATCATCGTAATATCATAGATTATTTCCAATGTCCTAAAAATCCTCTCTGCTTTGCCTATTTAGCTCTCCTCACCACTACCTAATTCTTGGCAACCACTGATCTTTTTATTGTCTCCATAGTTTTTCTTTTCCAGAATGTCATATAATTGGTATCATAAAGTCTATAGTCTTTTCAGATTGGCTTCTTTCACTTAGTAATATGCATTTAAAATTCCTTCATGTCTTTTCATGGCTAGATAACATTTCTTTTTAACATCAAATAATATTGCATTGTTTGGAGGTATTACAGTTTACTTATCTATTCATCTACTGAAGGACATCTTGACTGATTTCAGGTTTTAGCTATTATGAATAAGTGTAAGGCCAACTTTAAAAGAAAAAAAGTGTTTAAACTCTGTTTCCTCTTTAAAGAACTCAAATTACATTGATTGTTAAATCTTGTAATTCTTGGAGAGAAAAAAGTAGTATATTCATAGTCTCCTTTTGTTAGTATCTCTTTCTAAAGATATGCTGTATGTTCACAAAATTCATTTAGAATATGTCTTCCTCATGGGACATAAGTTTCATTCCCATAAACAAAAGCAGCATCTTCATCATCATCTGCTACTTGATATGTTCATGGCACATCATTGTTTGCCAAGGGCTTTACATACATCAACCACTCAATCCTCCTTACAGTATTATGAAGGAGAAATTTATCCTCAGTATAAACAAATGACTTGGGCAAAGTCATATGACTAACACATGGTAGATCCAAAGCTATACCTAACCCCTGACCCAGTACTTCTGTTACCTTTATACACTGATGCTCAAATATACTTTCTGCTACTTTCAATAGTTCCAAAATCTGAAGGCCAATTTAGCTATTAAGCATCTATTTCTTCACCATCCTTGAATTATTTAAAATTTACCAGGTAAGTTCTATTACAAGTAGGAAATACCCAATTGGAGAAGTCACATTCTATTTCCACAATTAACCGTGATCTTTGATGTAACAACTGCCAGGCAGAAAAGCAATCACCACCATCCTTAGTTAGAAAACAATAGGATTTTTGCCTGAGGTGGGATGGTGGAATAAAGCCCCAAACTGGCAATAAAAAGCTTCAGAGGAAAAGCTTGGCATCAATATAATAAATAAGTTTAGCCAAGAAAGAGAAAACACATTCCTTTCCAACACTCTGTGTGAAAACATAAGCAGCTCAGTGACATTTGTTTAAAAAGTCATCTGAAACATATTTACTAGTTCCAATTAGCATAAAATTCCTACCAATCTGAAATTTTGACAAGTTATTTTTTTTCCAGGATCTGTTTGAGGATTTACTTGATTTCATTGATATGTTTTCACAGATCTCAAGTTCCTACCTAAAAGGGTTGTTAACATCATGCTTAAGCACAGCCAAGCCCATGCAGCAGGCAAACGGTGTATTTATCCACTCGACTATATTGAAATGTTTGCACCGGGCTGACAATAAAAAAATAATAATAATAATCCCAGTGCAACTCTCAGCTATGCATATTAGGAACAGCATGTGAAACCAGGGAGGCAGCAGTGAATCTAAACCAGCCAAAGACCATAAGCAGGAAGTCTTCTAACTCCAGCAGTTTAGGAATAATGCAGATAAATCACAGAGCAAGTAAAAAGGGAATAGAATGCAGTTCTGGCCTGGCTCAGAGGAAAAGACATATGAGACACACTCAGGGAAACTAAATTTATACAGTCTAGAGAATGAGCTTCAAGGAGTGAACCTGATCATAATCTATAAATACCACCAAGGTAACACCATAAATAATTAAGGAGAAGAACTATCCGTTGTCTGTGAAGGAAGTCTAAAAATCAAGTTTTAGATTTACTTTTCCCTTCTTTTCTTTTGGCATCAAAACATGTTGGTACTGAAAGTTGTTTGCTTCTGCCTGGGATATATTGGACAGAGCACTAGACAGGTAGGTGCCTGTAGCTAGTCTGTCCTGCATGAGGAGCATGACTCTCTCTTTTCACCTCCAGCAACGCAGCTCAGACCTGCCAATAAAGAGCAGGTGCAGCAGCAGAAGGATAGGACCTCTCTCAGCACACACTTCTACACTCCAGGAAGTCTGAGCGTCCACACTCATTTAAAACTCAAGCATAGAACTGAGCTACACGCATTTTAAACATCACTTATTGTTGCATCTATTTGCTCAAATGAGTGCTTACCATGTTCTAGGAGAGTGTTCCTCAATCCAAGTACAAACAAATCATTTGGAGGGGGGGGTCCTTAAATGCAGATTCTGATTTAGTAGGTCTGGAGTGGAGCCTGAGAGTCTATATTTTTAACATGCTTACCGGTAATGTTGGTGCAGCTGGTCTACAGACTACACTCCGAGTACCAAGGGGTTAGGAGCTCAGAGACCTTGGTACGGACAGACACACACACAGATAACTAAAACACAATATGGTGATATGCCATAGGCACCTAACCTAGTCTGAGGGGTCACAGCAAAAGCAAGCTTCCTAAAAAGGCCAATCCTTTGATCTGAGTCTGAAAAGATATTAGTGCAACTAAATATCTGAAAAGAGTACCCAGGAAATTCCCATGATAGTCATTCATAGATAATTAATATGGATATTTTGAGGAATAAAAGAGATCCTATTAGCTGCTGACTTTCTTGGGTTGGTCTATGAGATTTTACAGTGCTTGCAGAGAGTGTGGAGTAAAAACAGCACAGGCTTTTGGGTCAAACAGCCTCTTCTGAGCTTCAGTTTCCCAGTAGTAAAACAAGCATAATAAGACAATAGACAGCAATTAACTCCACATAAATCAAAGACCAGAATGTTAAGAGCTAAACTATAAACCTTTTGGAAGAAGACAGAGGGGCAAACTTCATGATGTTGGATTTGGCAATGATTTCTTGGACAGGAGTGCCAAAAGACAATAAAAGAAAAAATAGACAAATGGGACTATATCTAAAACAGAAACAAACAAACAAAAAACCTTCTGTATATCAAAGGATACTATCAAATGTCCTTTGAATGAAAGAATGAAAAAACAACCCACTCATTGGAAATCATATATCTGATAAGATATTAATATCCAGAATATATAAAGAGCTTCTACAACAACAAAGAACAAACAACCCTATTCAAAAATAGGCAAAGGACTTAAATAGCCTTTTGAATTTCTTCAAAGAAGATACATAAATGGCCAATAAGAACTTGAAAAGATGCTCAAGATCACTGGTCTTTAGGGAAATGCAAATCAAAGCCACAATAAGATACCATCTAACACTTGTCAGGATGGCTATTAAAAACAGCATTAACAACAAAACAGGGGGGAAAAAGTATTAGCGAAGATGTGGAGAAATTGAACCCTTGTGCACTGGTGGTGGGACTGTAAAATGGAGCCACTGTGGGAAACAGTATGGAGGTTCCTCAAGAAATTAAAAATACAATTACTATATGATCCAGCAATTCATTCCTGGGTATATACTCGTAAGAACTGAAAGCAGGGACTTGAACAGGTATTTGAACACCCATCTTCAGAGCATCATTATGCTCAATAGCCAAAAGAGGAAGGCAATCCAAGTGCCCATTCATGGAAAAATGAATAAATAAAGTATGGCATATCTATACAATGGAATATTATTCAGCCTTAGGAAATTCTCACACGTGCTACATTATGGATGGAGACATGTTGTTCAGTCAAAGAAGCCAGTCACAAAATAACAAATAGCACAGATTCTACTTGTATGAGGTACTACAGTAGTCAAATTCACAGAAAGATAGACAATGATAGTTGCCAGGGACTGAGGGGAGGGAGAAATGGGAGTTACTGTTTAATGGGTACAAAGATTCAGTTTTTGAAGATGATAAAAGTTCTGGAGGCAGATGGTGGTAATGGTTACAAAACAATGTGAATGTGCTTAATGCCACTGAGCTGTACACTTAAAACTGGTTAAGATGATAAAGCTTATGTTATGTGTATCTTAGTACAATTAAACATAATAATAATAAAAATTTGAAAAGACAAAAAAACCCAAATACCCTTGGTAATCATTCCACAATATATATGTATATCAAACCATCACATTATACACTTTAAATATACATAATAATATTTGTTGATAATTTCCAAATAAAGTCCAGGGAAAAAAACCTGCCTACAGAGTTTTAGAAGAGATAACAAATGTAAACTCTTAATAAATACCAAAATTCTTTTTCCCTGTTACTAGCACCTAAAATAAACTCCATCTCCAGCTTCATCACAAATGTTTTCCTTCCCACCCCACATAAATGCTCCATTCCTGACCACTCTAGACATCCTTATGTCTAAGGAATATCACATTGAATTTACACATTTTACTTTTTTTAATGTGTTAAATGTATTATACCACATGCTCACTAAGCATTTTTGAAATAATTGCTCATGAACCTACTCTTTAACAGAAATAAAGATATGCCAATCATACACCCTAGGTTTTTCAAGGCAGCTCTTATTTCAAATATTCTGCCCACTCATCAAAGAACTGTCTCCCATTTTGGGCTTAAAAATATTACCACCAGAAATACAAAGCAGAATATTCTAAATTGCTGCCACAGTCTCCAGGAAATGTTTTAATACATTTTTGATTCAATAAGCCCAATTTGATAGACATTTATCTTACAATTGCTACACACGAGGTGCTATGGGAAAGCCTACATGACTATGGCATTGTCCCTGCCTTCCAGTTATTTATACTCCAGTGGGTGTGGTGTGTATGCAGGGAGGTGGTTGGCAGAAGATGGGCGAAGTATACCCCAGGGTAGTCTAGTGTTTGGTGCCAAGTCACTTATTTTAATTCCTATCTTCTTTATTTCTCTGGCCCATCAAAACAAAGACTAAAATAAAAGATGCCTACGTGCCAAAGTAATTTCTAATAAGACATATGTGTGCCCACCGGTTCATTTGAACTTCACATCTATGCCTCAAAGAATGAGTCTTCCTAAAATAGATACAAAATGGCATTTAAGGGCTAAGCAGCAGTAACAGGTTCTAGTTCCTTAAATCTCTTGACAGAATATGGACTTCGCCCCCAAGAGAACATAAAGAAAATGCTCTCTGATTGGCAAGCTCCTGAGGAATGTGCAATCACAATAAACTAGAATTTGAGTGGAAGTAGATTTGGAAAATACACTGTTCTTGTCCCTGATCTATCATGAAGGATAGGATTGAACCCTATGGCTACTCTTTAAATCATTTTTACTGAAGAAAATTTCTGGTGAGAAAGGAAAAATCTACAAATGAGCAAAGTGTCGAGTATGGCAATTATGATGATGAATGATTTGCTGAACAATATATTACACAGAGATTTTTGCTCTCTGTGAGCACTATAATATTATTTTACACCGTGCCCCTTGAAATACAATTCTAACAGTAGAAGCCACTGCTGCTCTTCTCTTTCCACTTTAAAAGAATTAAGAAAAGAGGATAATTAGAAAAGTCATTCAGAGGACTCTCAATAAACCTAAAATTATACCATTCCACTAGATATAGAAAATCAAAGGTTGACTTTAGTCCCCAAATATCTGGACCATAAAATATCACTTCTCTCCATGCACTGTCACTTAAATTTGAATTCTCCAGGGTAATAATGCTTTTTTAAAAACCTGTGTTTCTTGAGGAACAAGATTTCCAATAAAAGTCTATCCACTCTCAGGAAAAAAATATACCAATGACCAAGGTGCAAAGTAACACTTCACCTCAGCCCCAAATCCAAATCACTGACTCAGTCTGGTGGTGTTGATACTTTTGTCCTCAGTTCTATCTTCAGAAGTAGATCCAAGCTACCATAGCCAAGAGGATCAAATAAGATTTACTAATGGCACAGGCATGCATTCCCGATCTAATATATACCTAATCATTGAGATTTGTGAATTTCCACCTACTGGGTCCCTTCAGCCCATGTCCATCCATTTTTAATGCATGAAACAAGAAATCTTCAGTAGCGCAGAGCTATTATTTTAATCCCATTACTGTCACAAATTTGTCACAATATCTCCCTAAATGACCTTCTTTTCTAAAACTAGACCTCAATTATCTTCACCTGGATTACCTCTCTCTCCTAGTCCAAATGCCGAATTTTTAACATTTCTCAATTCAGACAACTTTCAAACCTGCTAAAAGTAACTTTCCTTACAATTTTTATCCTAGCTTTAGATCTAGTAAGACATTAATACATATTGGTAAATACTCAGAAACAATCTATATTTTCTTATTTAATTTGATTCATTTCTCACCATTTGAGCAGTCTATCAGTCCCCACTGGGTACCGCCAAAATGCTTAGCCCTGAGGTAGAAGTTGAAGAAGCAATAAAAAGGTAATGAACATCTTCCCTATTATCAGAGACATTCAATCAAGCACTTGATGACCATTAGTCAGGGGCTTCATATTTTTATATGTTCCTATTTACTTTGTTCATTCTAGGAAATGTATTCATCTTCTCCTAATTCAGACTATCCTTCGTGGAAAATAATTTCAGTGAATGAGAATAGAAAAAAGTGCTAAAAGCGGAGTTGTGTAGTGCTTCTCATACATTAATGTGTGTATAAATTGCCTGGCAATCTTGCCTAAATACAGATTCTGACTCAATAGGTCCCAGCTGGGGCTGAGAATCTGTATTTCTAACAGGCCCCCAGAGGAAGTCTAATGCTGATGCTGCCAGAGCATTAAGTAGGAAGGGGCTACACTGGAAGGTCTCCAAGTGCAGTGTCTCTGTCGGTCTTTTATGCCTCACTCTGGCCCAGTGGTTGACCCACTATCCAGCATATAGTAAATGCTCAAAAAATATCTTTGGAATGAATAATTTGCCATGGAAGAGAAATAATTAAAGAAGAAGAAAAGAATATAGAGGAGTGCATTCGTCTCAACTCAATTTTTCTTTTATATAGAATTAGTCAAATCATTTTTAAGTTGTTTTTTTATTATTATTTTTTAGAGAGAGAGAAAGAGAGAGCACATGCTTGCATGAGTGGGGGGAGGGGGCAGAGGGAGAGAATCTTAAGCAGGCTCCATGTTGAGCATGGAGCCCAAAGCAGAGCTCAAACCCAAACCCTGGGATCATGACCTGAGCCAAAATCAAGAGTCGGACGTTTAACCGACTGAGTCACACAGGTGCCCCCTAACCCCCTTTAAATGCTCAGCTTTAGGCTCCCACAATCCAGACAACTGGCCAAAGCCATAGACATAACTAGTGATGTCATAACTCTCTCTGCCTGTCCCATGCTCGCTCGCTCTCTCTCTCTCTCTCTCTCAAAATAGATAAATAAACTTTAAAAAAAATAAAGAGGGATAAATGATATCCAACAAACTTTTTGTAAAGATGAAATGAGATAACAGATATAAACTGCTGAGCAAAGAGCCTGGCACATAGTAGGTGCTCAAAGTTTGCTATTGTGACCATTACCACAGAGGGCTCTATATAGGCAGTGGTTCTCAGGGCCAGCAGCAATATCACCTGGGAACTTGTTACAAATGCAAACAAATTCTCAGGTTCCACCCCAGACTTCTGAATTTGAAAGTCTGGGAGTGGGGCCCAGCGATCTGTTTTTAACAAGCCCTGGTGAATCAGATGCTAAGTTTGAGACGCACTCTTCTAAAGGTTAAAGAAACTGGAGATGTAAACAACCCAAGATACTTCTTAGTATCAGGGACAGGAGGAGATTCTCACTAGATGTCTGGTCCCTATTATTTTTGCTACAAAAGTGCTTTTACACTACTTCCTAACACTAACTGTCCTGCCCGGTGTGTCCAAGTGCCTAGTTGTTTCAGTTAGGGAACTGCCTAATTGCCAGCCTTTGAGAGTGCCCCAAACTGCTGCTCACAAACTAATTGCTTTTCCAATTGCCTACCCAGAAACACCGCTGGTCCTAATTACCAGCGGCTGACCCCCACTGCAGGGGCATGACTGCAGGCCCTCCCATCGCAGGAGAGCAGGAGACCGGCCAAGGAGGCCAAGCTCTGTGCGCGAAGCTCCAGTGGGGACGATCTGCCTTGCGCAGTTCCTGTCACGGTAGCCACAGGAACCAACTACGTGCATGACTCCCAATTGCTTTGGCTTTTCTGAGCATTGATTTTGGAGTTCTATTTTTCTTTGCTTTTATTTTATTTTATTTTATTTTACTTTTTTTTAGAGTTGGGGGCGGGGGCTGGGGCGAGATGCTTTTGTTTCCTTAACAGCAAACAGTAAAACTTTTCCATAAAAACTGTGTATTGCTCAAGGCAAGACCGTTAAGCAGCTGGGGCATTTTGGGCACTGCCTGTTACTGATTTTATTTCCTTTTCACTGCACTTGCAAGCAAGTCATTTATCTTTAAGTTAGCAAGCTAGATATGGGAAATAAAAGAAATATGTTTTATTTAAAGCAGTGTTTGGGGCTAGGCATGATGTGGGAAATGGGCACTGCCTACACTGATTTCGTTTTCATTACACTGCACTGACAGCAAAACCATTTGTCTTCTCTGGAGTCCTACTTTCATCTGCCTGCTTCCCTTATGTTTCTCATGGTTCTGTCCCCCCACCCCTCCTGTCATACCAATGTTCTTGAATATTGATGAGAACAAACTGGTGGAATCCAGGACAAGTGAGTCCTTCGGGGACCAATCCCCAAGATATCATTTTCCTCTCTGAGGGAGCTGACATAGGATAAAATAAGTCATCATTTCATGGTGTAAACACACACACACAAAAAAAACCCCAACTTTTTTCCATCTAAATGGGATGAACAATAATCAAAGAAAATGTTCTACTTTCACCACTTAGTCTTCTTTAAAATGAAGATACATGATTCTACCATCTACCAATGCAATCTGTACTACAGTAGTGAAACAAAATTGGAACAAGCTAGAGATCTCCTTAAAAATCGAAGAAATCAATGTTCTTTGATAAGTACCATTTGCTTTTAAAACATTACACGACACCCACTTCAAAGAGGTCTGCGTTATCAACAACCAAGAAAAAATGGGTTAAATGCATTTCAGTATCTTTTTAGTAATTCTCTGATTTCCGTGATTTGCACTAGATATGTCAAATTCACATTTCCAAATCAAATAGGATTTTTCTGTAGCCTAAATCTTGCTTTAAAATTGGTGTTTATTGTCAACTATAAAATTTAAAGACTGATTTATCTGAAGTGGATGAACTCTACCAATACTATTCTCTATTTAATATCAGAAAGTAAGTCTATACCTTTAGCAGTCCCATAATGCCCTCTGCTTGGTTTATCATAGTAGACAATATACGATAATTACTAATTTTCTCATCTTCTTCTAATCAGCTGACTGTGAGCTGGGAAGCATGCACTATAACCTAAGTCCAGCAAAAGGCAAGAATATGGTGAACTCTCCATAAATGTATTTGTGATGGGATGAATAAGAACCTTACAAAATTTACAAGAAACTATTTTTCATATCTTAATACAGTTTTCATAACATCAGAGAAATGGGACCAAATAAAATGGAGATGCCAGAAGGATAAGTTATTACTCAGAAGCTCAGAAGCTTATATGATTTAACTGTTAAATAAACTAGATATTATAGTATTAGGTGAAACAAATAATAAACCATTTACTCATATAGGATTATGTCAATTAAGAGAATCTCTTGAAACCAATAGTATGGTGAGGCAAACAAAGTTAGCAGCAAACAAACTTTTCCTCATTGTAAAATTCTTTCATTCCATGTAAAGTTAAATCTTGTCATGTTAAACCATTTCAGCAAATTCTGTCCTGGTTCAGTCCACTTATGATGCATATGGAGTATAGTTTCTCTCTAAAATATAACATGGTGGAAATGTACTAAAACCTCAGAAGTATCTAGAATAAAGATGATCTGTATGCTCCCACCCAAGGCCCCTGAATCATAAAAACACAAATTGCTTTCCTATTTCATCTTCCTAAGATCATGATGAACTACATTACCAATAATTCAGAGGTACATGTAAGATTATCTCTTTTATCTTTAGACATATGCACAAGCATTTAAAAAGAACACCAAAAGAAATGTTAGTGCTATTTATGAAAAGAATATACATCAAATTTAAATTTGAACCATTAAATTGTAGAAGGTGACCTACCACAAAAAAGAAATTCCAAATTAGGCAATTACTTATTACGTGTCTGTAATACTCAGCTTCTGCCTTTACTATCCCTGAACACCTAATCCATCCTGTAATGACAGCCTTTGTAGAAATCTAACGTGTGTGTCAGTACACAGCAAAATGACAGTACACCCATACTAAACTAGCATCAAACTCAAAATGGAGTTTTGGAGTCTCAGATTTCAATATTTTGGCTTTGGAGATATAATTTATAACCTGACATCGTTTAAACCTGGTAAACCAGGTTTTTCCCTCTGATACTCCTGGGCCATTTACACTGCATGTCAGAATGCAAAAACCAGAATGACTGGTGTTGATTAGGTAAGAGCCAAGCAAGGACAATTACTAAAACTGGGCTGCTTGCCCTGTACGCACTCCCAGTGAGAAAATTGAGGGGGAAATGTGTAAGTAAGAGACAAGTGGCAAAAAGAAGTCTGAGTAGAAAAAATTCCCAAAACAATCTTCTGAAAGTCAAAGCTAATTCTTTTATATTTATGGTCTGATATGTAATCAAATAGCTTAGGTGTTAATTTTATGTTACATCTTTTTATTTTCTTTTAAAACTAATCCCATAAAAGGGAACAACTGCTAAGAGTTAGTTTCATCTGGGATTTAAGAAGCTTCAAAAGAAAACAAAAAGTGTTTAAGTCCGCAAGCAGAAAAATATCATCCTTAAAAATGATATACATCATATCTTAATTCTGGTATCAGAGTAGTTTCCTCTACTGTCAATGTAGCTATGAATATTCTGTTGAAATCTGAAAAGAAATATCTATGGTCAGTTTGGTGATTCAATGTGTTCTACTATATAATCCATGAAGTTGTAATGATTTCCCTAATACAAACAGTTTTAGAACATCTAACCTAAGTACTTTAATCAGGAGGACTTAATGATGTGTGAAAAAACATTCATTCATTCATTCATTCATTCATTCTCCCAGCAAATACTTATCAACTTGGGAAACCTACACCAGACTTCTCTGACTGCCCAGCCCACAAATCTCACCACTATGCCCCATGTTCTCTGTATCCCCTAATATTAATTAAGGGTTTAAAAAAGGGCTCTCGCACTCAGACTCCACTCCCACTTTAGAGCTCCTGCTCAGTGTCTTCAACCTCTGTACCCCTCCTTCTCACTGGACACATCAGTTCAAACCATTCTCTGTTGGTAGAAGATATGAATAAAATAAAAGTCCGCACAAAGAGTATCAAAAAATAAAAATAAAAATCTGGTAATAGACTACCTTTTTCTCTAGCTTGTAAATGTATGCTTAAACAAAACTTAGAATCATAAAATCAAAGAACTATAGAGCTTATAGGGATAGAGGCAAAGACAGTGAGAGAGAGAGAGAGATAACCTAGCCTAGAAGTTTCCAAATAGGGATCACAAGTTTGCTGCCACTCTTTCCCAATATATTCACCATCCAAGTCAAAATGAGAAAGGGTGATGTAGAGTAATGTAGCAGAATTTCACAAAGCTTAATTTGTCCAATATGAAGGATTAGCTGTTACTCTCAGAGTGTAGTTCCACTGGTGTGATACTAAAACAAACTCTGTTTGATGGGATGATGGCAAGAATAATGGTGGTTTTGTGGGGGAAGAGTTACCTGTGCTTACCTGACAGACTAAAAGTTGGCAAACCAATGTTGATCTACAATATTTGTTCCTTAATTGTTCTCTTCTGTGAATTCCCTAAGCTTATATTTTATTTAATCCAAACAATATATTTTATAGAGAAACCATAGTGAGATAAATTAGAACAAAGTCACATGGCCTCGTAAATACCATGATGGGACATGGAATTAGTCTCTTTTGACAACAAATCAGTATCTTTTGTTTTCGCACTTACTGGTGTCCTTTAAAAATAAGAACAATAAAAAAGACTATTTTCCTTGTGATCATGAAATAGTTGGTGATTATAAAGAAAGCAGAGACTGTTTCAAATGTCCTTGTTGTTCTGTTGTCTCTATATTCTAATCATTAAGAATGCCAACTACTTGGAGGACTAGACTGATGATTGTTTTAAGTGGTCTACAAGAATAAGACTTCCTCCCCACCCCAACTAACTGACAACTTCCTTGAGTGAATACACTACAAAAAGTGCTTGGTTTGTAGTCTCATAAACCAAGAATCAAATTTTGTGTAGAAGTAAAGTGAACTGCACAACACGTAGTTATCCAGTTAATTCAAGCAAAAAACTCCAAACCTACTATTAAAAAAAAAAGAACTGGCTGGCTGTATTGTCAATTTCACTAACTACTTCTTCATTTTAAAGTGATTAAAATCATCCTTACAATAGAAAGGTTTCACTGCAGTGCTTACACATAGACAGAGACTTGGTTTCATAATCATTGATTAAAATCTTCAAAAGGCTGAAAACAATGGAGATCTACAGGTACAGGAAATGGTAAAAAAATATATATATAAAACACTTTTGATAAAAGAATAGTACTCTCTTTTTTCCTAGTGTTTTCCCCCCTAGTTAAATAATCCCTGATTTTGTTGTTGTTGTTATTGTTGTTGCTATTTTTTATATTTATATGATTTCTTCACTGCCAAAGCATCAAATTCTGACTACAATAGCAAAATCGCCATGTGGTTTTTCTTTACAAAATGCTGTTTGGTAAACAGAAGTATTCATTTGTTTCACTGGCTTTCTTCTCTAGATTTTTCCTTTCTAGGATTTGAATAAACATGTAAAAATACCTAAATCTCTGAAGATGAAATCAAAATCTCTTTAGCATACAATGCTTTAAAACACGTGAAGAATTGTTAAGAGAGGAAAGGTGATATGTGAGAATAAAACTGGAGGGTGCAGGCTTACACTGAAAAAGCTAGGATTTAATTTAGAATTAAATTCTTTCTACCCATAACTATATTACATCTACAGAACAAATAATAAGAGTTTTGGGTTTTTTTTTTTCAGGTTAAAAATATGGAACAAATGACTACAGGCAATGTTTTATGGCAAAGGAGTTCCACTGAGTCTTGTTTTGTTTTTATCTTTTAATTCTTTTTTCATTTTGTTTCAAACAATTTGCTGCTTTTTTGTGCTACTCTTGAGAGGAATATTTTAGCTCAAAAGCTCCCAAATGATGATCCACACCTCAAAAGCACAATTCACCAAACCTTTACCATTATTATCACTAGTGTTTTCTGAAATGTCATCATACTAGTGTTTTCTGAAATGTCTTCAAAGATGTTTATGAAAGAAAGATGAAAGAATATCACTTACATATAGTTACTCATTAAGGAGTTTCATAAAATAATACTAAAGGTGGGGGCCCCTGGACAGCTCAGTCAGCTGAGCGTCCCACTCTTGATTTCAGCTCAGGTCATGATCTCACTGTTTCTGAGATTGAGCCCCACGTCAGGCTCTGCACTGACAGCGCAGAACCTGCTTGGGATCTTCTCTCTCCTTCTCTCTCTCTGCCTCTCCCCTGCTTGCATACACACTTTCTCTCTCTCAAAATAAATAAATAAACATTTAATAATAATAATACTAAAGTAGGTACAAGAAGCCTTCTTCTGCTACCAATATCTAGAAATGTAAATGAAGGTCTGCAAAGATCCAAAGGGGGAAAAATATTCTACTCTTTCAGGAGGAAGTCATCCTCAATATAAAATTATTTATGCTGTTACATATTACCCCCTACCCTGACTCTGATTTTTTTGTAGATCCACTCCACATTTAACCATGTCAAAAGTAGGGCATGGCTCCTTCATAGACACTGAACTTCCCTGCCTAATTCTGGAACCTTTCTCTGATGACCAATCTGTACATTATTTAACAATAGGAATATTTAGCTCATGTCTGACTTTTCACCCAATTTTTTCCCACTTTATTTCCATTGTATAGCTCTTATGATATCTTTATTTCTTTGTGTGTTAGGAAAGGCAGTCTCATGCATGCAGTCTTTCGACCCCCTCAGCTGCATAAGAATGGGCCTTGGGCTTGGGCCTTACCAAGACAGAAAGAGCCCTCATGCCTTGTACTGGGCTTATCACCTCACCTGGGAATATCTTTCCCTGTTTCAGACTCAATGTGTGCTCATTCCTCCCTTCTACTTAAGGATGTGCTTCATATGACACCTGGCCAACACCACTGCTACATGTGTCATCTGTGGGCAGGAGAAAGGGTCCTTCTACAGCAGCACAAAAGGGGTCAATTATACTGTGTCAGCTGCTGGGAAGCACCCACTGGCCAGTGGAGGCTGATGCCCACTACTGGAGCTGGTCTTGCTCTGTCTCTTCTCTATGTGAGTAAAAGCATTGTTCTAATAAGTGCCTGACTGTGTTGTGCTTTCTTAGGCAACTCCCTTACTAAGATCCAGTTGGCAGAAGGACTGACTACCAGAGGTCAGACTTCTAGTCCTGGTAACATAAAACAGATAACAGATGCCATTTGATCAATAATGTGGCCAGCATTACCTTGATTCCAACACCAAAGACCCCACTGAAAAGGAGAACTACAGACCAATTTACCTAATGAACCTGGATGCCAAAATTCTCAACAAGATACTAGCCAACCAAATCCAACAATTCATTAAAAGAATTATTCACCACAATCAAATGGGATTTATTCCTGGGCTGCAGGGCTGGTTCAATATCCACAAATCAATCAATGTGATATATCACATTAATAAAGGAAGGATAAGAACCACATGATCCCCTCAATAGATGCAGAAAAAGCATTTGACAAAATATAGTATCCTTTATTGATAAAAACCCTCAAGAAAGTAGGGATAGAAGGAACATATCTCAACATCATAAAGGCCATATACAAAAGACCCACAACTAATATCATCCCCAATGGGGAAAAACTGAGAGCTTTCCCCCTAAGGTAAGGAACATGATAGGGATGTCCACACTCACCACTGTTGTTCAACATAGAACTGGAAGTCCTCAGTAATCAGACAAGAAAAAGAAATAAAAGGCATTCAAATCAGCAAGGAAGAAGTCAAACTTTCACTCTTCAAAGATCAGATTATACTCTTCGTGGAAAACCCAAAAGGCTCCACCAAAATATTGCTAACTGATACACCAATTCAGCAGAGTCTCAGGGTATAAAATTAACATACAGAAATCTGTGACATTTCTATACACCAATAATGAAGAAGTAGAAAGAAGTAGAAATCAAGAAATCAATCTCATTTACAATTGCACTGAAAACCACAAAATACCTAGGAATAAACTAAACAAAGATGTAAAAGATCTATACACTGAAAACTATAGAAAGAAAGAAATTTATTATGAAAGAAATTGAAGGGGGCACCTGGTTGGCTCAAATTTCTTATGAAAGAAATTGAAGGGGACACCTGGGTGGCTCAGTTGGTTAAACCTCTGATTTTGGCTCAGGTCATAATCTTGAAGTTCATACAGTACTCATGCAGAGTACTGGTTCATGAATTTGTGCCCTGCATTGGGCTCCATGCTGACAGCTTGGAGCCTGGAGCTTGCTTCAGATTCTGTGTCTCCCTCTCTCTCTCTGCCCTTCCCCTGCTTGCACTCTGTCTCTCTCCCTCTCTTTCTCTCTCTCTCTCTCAAAAATAAGTAAACATTAAAAAAAATTGAAGAAGACAGAAAGAAATGGAAAAATATTCCATGTTCTTGGATTAGAAGAATATTGTTAAGATATCGATACTACCCAAAGCAATCCACATATTCAATGCAATTCCTATCAAAACAACACCAGCATTCTTCACAGAGCTAGAATAAACAATTCTACAAGTTGTATGGAACCAGAAAAGACCCCAAAGAGCCAAAGGAATGTTGAAAAAAAAAAAGGTAAAGGAAACACAATTCCAGACTTCAAGCTATATTACAAAGCTGTAATCATCAGGACAGTATTGTACTGGCACAATAACAGACACATAGATCAATGGAACAGAAGAGAACCCAGAAATGGACCCACCAATATATGGCCAACTAATCTTTGACAACAGGAAAGAATATCCAATGGAAAAAAGACAGTTTCTCCAGCTAATCGTGTTGGGAAAACTGGACAGCAACATGTAGAAGAATGAACCTGGACCACTTTCTTATAACATACACAAAAGTAAACTCAAATTGGATGAAAGACCTAAATGCAAGACAGGAAACCATCAAATCCTAGAGGAAAAAACAGGCAACAACCTCTTTGACCGCAGCAACTTCTTACTAGGCATGTCTCTGGAGACAAGGGAAACAAAAGCAAAAATGAACTACTGGGACCTCATCAAGATAAAAATCTTCTGCACTGCAAAGGAAACAATCAACAAAACTAAAAGGCAACTGACCGAATGGGAGAAGATATTTGCAAATGACATATCACATAAAGAGCCAGTATCCAAAATCTATAAAGAATTCATCAAACTCAACACCCAAAAACAAATAATCCAGTGAAGAAATGGTCAAAAGACATGAACAGACACTTTTCCAAAGAAGACATCCAGTTGGTTAACAGACACATGAAACGATGCTCAACATCACTTATCATCAGGGAAATACAATGAGATAATACCTCATATCTGTCAGAATGACTAAAATTAACAATTCAGGAAACAACAGATGTTGGTGAGGATGCAAAGAAAGAGGAACCCTTTTGCACCGCTGGTGGGAATGCAAACTGGTGCAGCCACTCTGTAGAACAGTATGGAGGTTCCTCAAAAATTTAAAAAGAGAGCTACCCTATCACCCAGCAATTGCACTGCTAGGTATTTATCCAAAGGATACAAAAATGCTTTTCGAAGGGGCACATGCACCCCAATGATCACAGCAGCACTATCAATGCTAGCCAAAGTTTGGAAAGAGCTCAAATTTCCATCAACTGATGAATGGACAAAGAAGGTTAGTGTATATACAATGGAATATTACTTGGCAATCAAAAAGGATGAAATCTTGCCATTTGCAATAACATGGATGGAACTAGAGTGTATTATGCTAAGCAAAATAAGTCAGTCAGAGAAAGAGAAATATTCTATGATTTCACTGATCTGTAGAATTTAAGAAACAAAACAGGTGAACATAGGGGAAAGGACGAAAAAATAAGATAAAAACAGAGAGGGAGGCAAATCGTAAGAGAGTTTTAAACACAGACAACAAACTGAGGGTTGCTGGAGGAGAGGTACGTGGGGGGATGGGCTAAATGGGTGATGGGCATTAAGGAGGGCACTTGTTGGGATGAGCACTAGGTGTTGTATGTAACTGATAAATCACTAAATTCTATTCCATTATCACACTATATATTAACTAACTTGTATTAAAATAAAATTTTTAAAAAAATTTCAAAGGGCAATGTGAAAGACTCATCTCTCCTTTTCTTGTAAATCCTCTCCATCACCAACACCCCTACCTCCTTCATGAAGTCTTTTCTACATTCATGGGGACAATAGGTAAAAATCAAGGACTATAGCACTAGGAGACCTGGGTTCTAGTCCTAGCTTTGGCAGATTTACTTACTTGTCTGTCATTTAATCCTTATGAGCCTCAGGTTTCTCTAAGGTTCTAATTGGTTTTAAACTGATATAGTAAGTAGAAAGTATTCAGTGCATATTCACTAAACATGAATCAGTTTGATTACTCCAGGTTCAACACCCAATTCTGTTATACACTTTGGTTTCAAGGAAGAGAAACATGCACAGGAAACACTGAACAACCTGGTTTCAGGAAGGACAGGAATACAAAAAAGTATCCCTTTTAGAGGTGTGACCATGTAAGTGAAACTTTGGGAAGGACAAATCCTGAGAATGACAGTAAGTAGACCACTGTCCTTTTCTCAAAACTCATATAACACTTATTACCAAGGTTTCCAAATCTTATTTTGTGAGAACACATTCTTATTTTTTAGGACAGTATAAAGTGGAGAGGGGGTTATATGCAGTTAATTTGAAAAATTCTGCTCCGATTCTAACAAGCTACATCTAGCAACATGTCTACCGTCCACATCCAGATTGAAAACCACTGCCTAATAGGACCTTAAATTATGCACTTACTTAACAGTAAGCACTTACATCATTTCATATGTGCTTACTGTTTCAATTTTAGTGCGTTATCCCAAATTGGTTGTGACCTTCTTAATTATAAACACTCTTCTCATTATTTTAATGATGAGAAAACCAAGTCCAAAGAGACTAAAAATAGCTTGTCCAAGATTTTATAGCTAATCAGTAACAGGACAAGAACCCAGGTGAGCTAAGGTCCCAGCCAGTGCTTGTGCACGCCTTCCATCTGTCATTACATGATGCCCAAACAGGGATATCTCTACTAAAAACTCATTTATAATTTATTATATAGCTACTACTGAATTTGTCAGATACTTCTTTCAATACTAAAATAGTATTCACAAGTGTGTGTACCTATTGAAAGAACAGTCAATTATCTCAATATTTTCATATACAGTCTATTCACAGTAGCTATTTGCAGTAGTTATGTTCTGTGAAGTTGCTGCTAACATTGATTTAATGAATACTGAATCATTGCTCCTAGGGAAAATACAGGGTTAGGTTCCTGAAAGCCTCTGGTCACATTTTCATCAACCAATCAATACATAACTTTGTCTTATGTCTGTTTCTGTTTAAAGACAAATTATTTAATATATATTATTCATTCATTAACATTGAGCAGCACAGTCATGCTATAACTCATGCCTGCAAAAGCTCATTGAGCACATGTATATACTCCATAAGGCACATCACAGCCTTCCTGCACTTAGGAACACTAGACAGCATTTCAGCACTATGCATAGGGGCCATTTTAAACAGTGAAATCGCCGACAAAAGAGGCTAGAAATTCAGGAAAAGAAAAGAAATGACAGTAAAATAACCATGAAAAGGACATTTGTCTACAGTATAAGAGCTGAAACAAGTAGGCAAAATGTTGCCTTATTTCACCTCAGCTGGGAACATTCACATCAGGTGACCCAAATGTTTCACCATTCTGCACATGTCTGAGCATGACCATGAAAGTGCTATTTGAGGTTACAAATAAATTTCAGCACGTGGGGGCAAATTTGCAAACATGGAATCTGCAAAGAATGAGGGTTGATTGCATTTATATATAATCTAGGTAATTAAATTGCATCCTATTTTCTTCCTGATATTTTGTGACCTTGTATCCATAGAGAATACTATAATAAAGTGAACAGTCAACAGTTTCTTTGATGTTAGTGGAATACAGCCTCCAGGACTACCATACATACAACATGTTATCAACAACTAGGCGGAGAACATCAACACTAAACAAAATCGTACGTTATTTACAAATATTCTTTTTAAATATTGCTACTTTGGTACTTTACAACTATAATTAGCCTTGCATTTTAATGTACACCTCTATAATGCATTCACACTAAAGAGTACCTTTTAGAACCAAAACAATATATTTAGAACACAATGTATAGGTTTTAATGAATATTCACTAGAGAAAAAGCTTTGTAATGCTTGGTAAAATAGATGCACACTTACTTTCTAAAAACAACTTACAAATGTATCCCTTCTTGAGAGTATGTGGCCTCAAACACAAGGTGAATTTTGAAAATTCTTTCCAGAGCAGAGATCATGAATGAGTAGCCCGAAGATTGAATATTATGTTCAGTTTTCCCCTGAACAATGTTACACAGTATAATTTTTTTGAATTTAAATCATTGTTAAAATTATAAATCAGGAGAACTTATACAAAATCTAATTTTCTGTATCCTCTTGAAAAAGAGTCATCTGTGCACACCATCTCCCACTCCTGCTGGAAACCACCAGCAAGCACTAAACAGCTGCCTCCTGCTCAGGGCACATCCCCTCCCTCAGGGCCCCCCTGCTGGCCTGTATCTGCCACATCCTATTACATACCCCTCAACTATGCCTGGACGTCAGTTGCATTTTCCTACTGGAAAATTAAGATATAGGTTAAATGTGTCTTACTAATGGATCTTTCAAAAACTGAGACGAAAAACTACTGAGAATCACAAATCTCTTTTTCTCTCCCCTTGTTCATTCATATTGGCATTTGAGTTGGTGACTCTTGTTCTAAAGCTAAGGTAGATACCCTTTTGACTAGGTTAAAATATACTCCACATAGAATCAAAGGCTAAATAACAATCTTACCTATGCCTCTTTACAGTTTATAGAGGCTCATGTCGTACCTAATTTAATTTTTGCTATAAAAGTAACATAGGTGGGAGTGCTTCTGGGGCTCAGTAGATTAAACATCCAATTCTTGATTTTGGCTCAGGTCATGATCTCACAGTCATGCGATCAAGCCCTGCATTGGGCTCTGCGCTGGGCATGGAGCCTGCTTGAGATTCTCTCTCTCCCTCTGCCCCTCACCTGCTCACACATACTTGCTCTCCTTCTCTCAAAAAAAAAAAAAAAAAGATAAGGTAGGTAGAAAAGGATTTTTCATGCTCTCCCAAGAAATCCAAAACCCATAGAGATTAAACAGCTTGTCCAAGACCTCACAGCTAGTAACAAACCAAGAAAGGTGAAATCCAATCTTCTGATTTTAAATGCAGAGCTTTTCCTAGTACACTATGCCTATGAGCAAAACGGCTGACCCATATTTTATCACACATTGCACTTTTTTATGTATGTCTTTGCCATCAAGGTAAAGCTCCAGAGTGATAGAAATTAAGGCGTTGCTTTTATATTTCACATAGAAGAGCCAACTTCACTTGAATAAGCATACACTTGTCCAGATCACTCCATTAATGTTACTAAAAAATATACGATTCTCTGTATGTGCGTGAATGCTCCGGTACACATATATTGTCCTCATTCCAAACAAGAACCGAAGCAATGTGCCATTACAAGACTAGAACGATTGGAAAAATTGTTTTTAAGGGGAAATAAAAATAGGAGAGAGAAAATAAAACTAGAGGTATGGTTAGTACATGAGCACATACCATAATAATCAGATGCTTCATTCAAGACCATATATTTTACTCTGAGCTTCCCAGTGATCGGTGCACAGAAGGAAACATCATCAGCTACCCAATTCACCATGTCAAGAAAGGAAATATGTTATTGATGTTCGAGAGAGATGTTTTTCCCAAGAGTCCTTATAAATTCCCTTTGGTGAAATATACGGACTCTGATTCTCCAGTGTATTAAAATAGTGAATACGAGTAAACCAGAGTTCCCTTGGTTGTTAATATTTCTCAATGTAAGCTGATGGCATAATGCCAAATCACAGGCCAGTGAAAGCAATCCTACTAAGAGCCAATATGAAACAATCCAGTTACCCAGCAAATCTGACGGCCATATTAATAAAAACAAATAGATGAGAGATGATAGATATATAGGGGGACAGATGGGTGCATAGGTGATATATAAGATATCTAATTATCTATAAGCTTTACACCTTTCAGGCATTCCATACATACAATTTTTCCCATCCAAGCTTTTGATGAAGTATTGTGCAGAAAAGAGTTCAAGGTTAAAAATCTCTGACAAGATCTTGGCACAGAAAAATTTCACATTGTTGATTAAAGACAAATCCATAACTTCTGACAGTCTACTGAGGTGGGTCTAGGTTTGATGCTGCATACAAAATAACTGAAGCCATTTCCCACAGTGCTACAGAGGGGAGTCAAGGGAGGCACTGAGGGCAAGGTCAGTGACACTTCTTTTCTCACCTAGACAGCTGGCCTCTCGATGAGAGATCAGAAGGTGCAAAAGGCTCTGGTACTTGACCTCTCCCCTGAGCCTTAGTCCCATATTATTGGCAGCCTGCTGAACATTTCCATCTGGCTATAATGTCTGCTTTTCAATGCGCTTTTCTATTCTTGTATTCCCAATCTCTAGTGGTGACCTCACTTCCTGCCCATTCATCCAAACCAGAACCAAATGGAGACTGTCTCGTTTCCTCTCCTCGCCTTCAACCCACCATTGGTGAGCACGTCCTCCCAGTGTTAGCTCTCCCAGTCTGTGCCCTCTCCCCATGCCTGCTCCCACTGCACAAGTTCAAGAGAGAACCAGCTATTGTGTGTGTTCCTGGACAATGCTTCTAATGACTCTCTGTCTCCTTCTTCACACCGACTTTCCCCTCTAATGGAATTATCTTGCCAAAACACTCCTCCACCTCCTCCTCCTCTCCTCCTCTTACTATGACTACTAATAGCATTTATTGAGACTTTACCACATGTAAGGCACTTTCCTAAGTATTTCACATATATTTTCACATATATTCTTTTTATAGTTTGTTTTATTGATACATAATTGATACATAAAATTGTGATTTGATGTATGTATGCTTTGTAAAAGGATTCCTCTATCTAGTTAATTAACACGTCCATCTCCTCACATATTTATCTCTTTTTCTTTTGGTAGGAACATTTAAGTTCTACTCTCTTAGAAATCTTCAATTATACAATACAGTGTACAGTGTGATCAACTACAATCACTATCTTTTACATTAGATCCTCAGACCTCATTCATCTCATAGATCAAAGTTTGTACCCTTTTGTCAACCTCTCCCTATTCGTCCCACCCCCAGCACCCTAGCAACCTCTACTTTCTGTGTTGATGAGTTTAACTTTTCTTTAAGAGTCCACATAAAAGTAATACTGTGCAGTATTTGTCTTTCTCTGGCTTATTTCTCTTAGAATAAAGCCCTCAAGGTCCACCCATGTTGTCTCAAATGGCAGGATTTCCTTCTTTCTCATGGCCGAATAGTATTCCACTGTATAGCTGTACCACATCTCATTTATCTATCTGTTGATAGACACTTAGGCTGTTTCCATAGCTTGGCTTTTGTTAATAATGCTGCAATGAACATGGCAGTGTAGCTATCTCTCTGATATCCTGTTTTCATTTCCTTTGTATATATACCCAGAAGTGGAATTACTGGATCATATGGTAGTTCTATTTTTAATTTTTTGAGGAACTTCCATATTGTTTTACATAGTGGCTACACCAATTTACATTCCCACCAACAGTACACAGGGTTCTCTTTTCTCCACATACTCACCAACGTTTGTTTTCTCTGGTCTTTTTGATCAAAGTCATTTTAACAGGTGTGGGGTGAGATCTCATTGTGCTTTTGATGTGCATTTCCCTGCTGGTTAGTGATGATGAGAATCTTTTCAGGTGCCTATGAGCTATTTGCATGTCTTCTTCGGGAAAATGTCTATTCATTTCCTCCTGCCTATTTTTTAATTAGATGGTTTAGTTTTTTGCTATTGAGTTGAATGAGTTCTTTTTATATTTTGGATATTAACCTCTTACCAAATACATGGTTTGCCAATGTTTTCTCCCATTAATTAAGTAGTTTGCCTTTTCATTTTGTCAACAATTTCCTTTGCTATGCAGAAGCTTTTTTATTTAATGCAGTCACATTTGTTTATTTTGATTTTTGTTATATTCCTTTTTGGTGTCAAATCGAAAGTCATTGCCAAACTGATGTTAACAAGATTTCCCCCTGTGTTTTCTTCTAGGAGTTCTATGTTTCAGGTCTTACATTCAAGTCTTTAATCCATTTTGAATTTATTTTTGGTATGGTGTGAAAGAGGAATCCAACTTCATTCTTTTTCATGGGACTGTTCAGTTTTCCCAATACCACAGATTAAAGACACTGCCTTTTCCCCACTATATACTCTCCATTCCTCTAACATAAATTAATTGACCATATGTATATGTGGGTTTATTTCCTAACTCTCTGTTCTGTTTCATATATCTAATATGTCGGTTTTTATGCTGATACCATATTGTTTTGAATTCTATAGCTTTGTTACATAATTTAAAATCAGGAAGTGTGATGCCTCCAACTTTGTTCTTCTTTCTCAAGATTGCTTTGACTATTCAGGGTCTTTTATGTTTCCATACAAATTTTAGGATTGCTCTATTTCTGTAAAAAATATTACTGGAATTTTAAAGGAATTGCACTGACTTTGTACATTGCTTTGGGAAATGTGGACATTTTAACCATATTAATTCTTTTAATCCATGAGTAGGGATTAACTTTCAATTATTTGTGTCTTCTTCAATTTCTTTTATCATCTTTCACTTTTAAATGCGTAGATATTTCACCACCTAGTTTCACACCAGTGGGGTCAGAAAAGACACCTGATATGACTTCAATCTTTTTAAATATATTAAGACTTGTTTTATAACATACGATCTATCCTGGAAGATGTTCCATGCACACTTGAGAAGCATGTATACCTGTTGCTGCTAGAAGGGATGTTCTGTAAATGTTTAAGACCTGCTGGTCTAATGTTTAGTTTAAATCCAATGTTTCCTAATTGATTTTCTGTCCAAATGATCTATCCATTGTGGAAAGTGGGGAAGTGAAATCTCTTATTACTACTGCATTGCTGCCTATATTTCCCTTTAAGTATGTTAATATTTGCTTTATATATTTAGGAGCTCCTATGTTGGGTACCTATCTCATATATTCTTCATAACTCTTTAAAATAGCTCCATTTTCAGATAGGGAAATTGAGGCACAAGGAAAGTAAATATCTTTCAAAGGTTACTCTGCTGGGACATAATGGAGCCAGGATATGAGAAGGACCAGGCTGAGATAATACACTGCATTCCTAACCACTGAGAAACAGAAAGGCAGCCCCTGACATCCAGAAATTAGCCTGAAACTCACAGCTAGGCCATAGAATTCTTCTGATGGTATAAATAATCTCGAAGAACACCAACATCAGCCAAGATCACTATGATGAAATGAAACCAAAACCAAGACCCCTTCATAATCTTTTCTAAGCACACACAAATTAGTTCATTTTGCAAATGACAAAAATAACAAACACCCTCCCCCAATTAATATGAGGGCCTGCTGCACCTTTGCCAAATACAGCTTTAAACCCCTCTTTTCTGTCCTTCTTTTATTTTTTAAAATTTTTTAACATTTATTTATTGTTGAAAGACAGAGAGAGATAGAGCATGAGCAGGGGAGGGGCAGAGAGAGAGGAAGACACAGATCTGAAGCAGGCTCCAGGCTCTGAGCTGTCAGCACAGAGCCCCATGTGGGGCTTGAACTCAAACCATGAGATCATGACCTGAGCTGAAATCAAATGCTTAACTGACTGAGCCACTCAGCTGCCCCTGTCCTTCTTTTAGATATGATTTATTATTTTACCAAATCATAGTATTACCTCTATTTCCTGATGGACCACAATCCAGAATGAACCCCCACTTTTTCGGACCCTCCCAAAAATCATCCAACCATAACAGATTCAACAAGCCCTTTATAACACCTTCTTACTGAAATGTCCCCCTATTGTCCATAGCACAGATTTGCCCCCATTGCAATAAGCAACGAATTCAGTTTTCCAATTACAGATGTGTCTTTGTCTAAAGGACATTGACCCCAGAATGTGCAACTACCTATAATCATGATTTTTCCATGATGAAAAGTCTTTGGATGGCTACACATTCCTTACATAGAAAAACCCAAGCTTGTTAGGAGGAACACCCAGTCCTCCATGCTTTTATCCATGCCTCCTTCTTCAGCCCCACTCCTACCAAATCCTTCTCCCCACCACCCCACCCCTGCCATCCATCTTGATGTCTACTACAGCAACATTCCCAAATATTCCATACTTTTACACATTTCATTGTTCTGCCTTGAATGCTCTCAACCATTCCACCCTACCACGCCCCCACTTTCGGCACTCCCTTACTCACTCTGTAAGCTGCCATTGGCATTCCCCCTGCACATGCTGACAGTTTCCATCCCGCTATTACAGTTTTTCTGTATCATAATGAAATTCTCATGTAATCTGTATGTTTTGCCCACTTGCAGCCTCAGCCTTCACCAGAATATACACTCTAGGCATGAAAGTGTCATACCTAAGTCATTCGTAAGAAGATACAGTAGAAGAAGCTTGATGATGCAGCCTACCTTCCCAGTTCCAATACTTAGAAGCTGTATAAAGAGGCGCCTGGGTGGCTCAGTCGGTTAAGTGTCTGACTTCTACTCAGATCATGATCTCATGGTTTGTGGGCCTGAGACCCACATCAGGCTCTGTGCTGACAGCTCGGAGCCTGGAGCCTGCATCGGATTCTGTGTCACCTTCTCTCTCTGCCCCTCTCCCACTTGTGCTCTATCTCTCTCTGTCTCTCAAAAATAAATAAATGTAAAAAAAATTTTTTAAAGAAGCTGTATAAAAACAGACAACTAACTTAGACTTGCTCATACTCAGTCTTCTCATCTACAAAAAAAAAAATTGGAATGCTAATACTCCGTAGACTTGCTGTAAGAATTAAAAGTACGTGTCTGATACTCAATATACATTTAATGAATTTAACAGTACAGAGCGTGACAAAATATACATAACCTTTCTTTTGATATGTTTTATGTCCAAACATCTCTATTTTTTGAAGTTGCTATATCCTGGGGCCCCTGGGTAGATCAGTCAGTTAAGAGTCTGACTCCTGATATCAACTCAGGTCACGGTCTCATGGTTTGTGAGTTCGAGCCCCACATCGGGCTCTGTGCTGACAGCACAGGGCCTGCTTGGGATTCTCTCTCTGCTCCTCTCCCACTTGCTGTCTGTCTGTCTCTCTCAAAATAAATACATATTTAAAAAATAAATAAATGAAAATAAAGTTGCTATATCCTACTTTCTCAGGAATTTGAGTTTGCATTAAATGCTCTCTTATGTGAGCTACCCCAAGACAACCATGTAACTTATACATCAGAACACACCCCTCTGATTGATCATTAAGATAAAGAATTTCTCCTTCAAACCAAAGACAGACTACAGAGTTACTTAACCCAATATATTCTTATTTTTAAAATAGATAAACAAATTTTGGTATATTCATATGATGGAATTTTGCCACATGCATCAACATGAATGAATTTTACAGACATATCAGTGAATGAAAAGTCAGAAACAAAGAGCAAGAAAGGATGATTCCATTCACACAAGGTTTTAAAAGACACAGAAACTAAGTTATGGTGTTAGGAGTCAGAAGAGCTTTTTCCTTTGGGAAAGGGAGTGGGGTTAGTTACTGCAAGAAAGGCTCAGACGGCCTTTATGGGCATTAATAATGTTCCATTTCTTGATCTGGGTAGTGGTAACATGAGTGTTTTTACCATGTAAAATTTCATCAAGGCATAAGCACATGGCCACTTTTCTGTAATTTTGTTATGCTTCAATAAAAATGGTTATTATTTTTTTAAAAAGCCCCAACTATTAGCCATATTCCATGGTAGCTTCCAGACTCCCCGTGATACCTGTTCTATAGGCAATGTACTTGTTTTTAAAATGAGAAGGATGCAGCAGTGTAAGTGACTATCCCAAAGTCATATAACAAATCCATGACTCAGAACTAAAACCTGAAAGTACTGATTTTCTTGCCAGGCCTCTTGATTTATGTGTGTATAATGCTATTCCAAGTAAATATATCAGTGTCTTCTCAAGGAAAAAGTTCCTTGGATCTGTGCATTCAGAAGCTGAATAGAATATATTCGATGAAAAGCTGCTCTTTGGCCATATCCCAGCTATTACGCTGGCTGCTGGCAGAACATCCTCCGAATCTGTGAAAATTTGCAAATCAAGGCCAGGACTCAATCTGCAGCTGGTGCAACACATTTCTGTTTGAAATGAAATTTAGTTGCGTCCTTTTTTTCCCAGCTAAATTACACATAGAGGAGAAAAAAAAAAAAACATTACGTATCCATTTAAAGTAACCATAATTCCAAGGCCACACAATGCAATTAAAATGCTGCAAAAAAAATCAGGCTACATGGTAATAATGCTGCGTCGCCAGTTTGCCTCTTCTGTCAGTACCAAGAAGTTGGTCAGAGTAAGCCAGGAGTGAGAGGGCACCCATCCAGCCTCCCAAACTGGAGGACCCAAGGCCGAACCGCAAGAAGGCCAGGCCTCCTGGCAGCCTCAGACTCCAATGCTGGCTCCTGTCACCAGCCACACTCTCCAGCGGCTCAGCAAATGTGCCTCTGGGAGGCCTTGATTTGCAGATCATCGGCTCAGTACAGAAACAAAGTGCACACCTTAATTTTATAGCTACAGGCCTAATATCCTGCAGCATTTTACTCTTTTAAGCATTTAGACAGCAATAAGGCTAGAGCTATGCATAACTAGATGCTGATTAAAAACGCACAAGAAATCATGAGCTATGGCACAGATGGCTGCTTGAAAAAAAAAACCTAAAGTATATATGGACTATATAAAATCAAAACTACTTGTTCCATAAAATATTGCCACCTCTTGAGGAACTTGTGTAAGACTTATCAGTTTGCTCATTTTTTATCCTACAAACTTAGTAGAAAGCAACCCGTAAGTATCACTTGGAAATACTTCCTAATCTCACCAAAGACTAGGGTAAAAGTTTATCTTCCTCACATAAATTATACAAAAAGGTCTGGGGCAAGTAGCTGAGAAAACAAAAGAGTCGACTTAAAAAATAAAATGAAATAGGTGTGCCTGGGTGGCTCAGTCGGTTGAGCATCCGACTCTTGGTTTTGGCTCAGGTCATGATCTCACGGTTCGTGAGTTCTAGCCTTGCATCAGGCTCTGCGCTGACAGTGCGGAACTTGATTAGGATTCTCTCTCTCCCTCTCTCTCTGCCCCTCCCCACTTTCTCTCTCTCTCAAAATAAGTAAATAAACATTAAAAAATAAAATAAAAAGACACAATTTTTCTTTAAATGGAACAAAAAGTCTACTTTGAAAAAGTTAATGGTAAAAATACTCTAAATACACTCTAAGACACTATCCTAATATAAATTATACAGATACACCTGCCTAACTATTTTAAACTAGGTAACACAAAGTCAATCTGGTCAATATGCAACGAAAACATGAGTTCTGTTAGCAGGTATATGTGGTTCAGTGAGTGCAAACTCACCATCTAACTATGGAACGCTGGTTCTAAATATAATGTTTTAAAACTTTTTTTTAATGTAACCACACAAGAAATCTCAATTCCTAATTCCAGTGTTTAATCATTGGAGCTGGGTCTGGGAAAAAAAAAAAAGGCCCCTATCAGAGGCACAAGATCACAGTCATCATGCATCTTCACTCTTTAAACCTCTGAAGTGTTTTCTTCTCCAAAGAGGACATCCAGATGGCCAACAGACACATGAAATGTTGCTCAGCGTCACTCATCATCAGGGAAATACAAATCAAAACTACACTGAGATACCACCTCACGCCGGTCAGAGTGGCTAAAACGAACAAATCAGGAGACTACAGATGCTGGCAAGGATGTGGAGAAATGGGCACCCTCCTACACTGTTGGTGGGCATGTAAACTGGTGCAGCCGCTCTGGGAAAAAAAAAAAAAACTGGTGCAGTTCCTCAAAAAATTAACAATAGAACTCCCCTATGACCCAGCAATAACACTGCTAGGAACTTACCCAAGGGATACAGGAGTGCTGATGCATAGGGGCACATGTACCCCAATGCTCACAGCAGCACTTTCAACAAGAGCCAAATCATGGAAAGAGCCTAAATGTCCATCAACTGATGAATAGATCAAGAAGATGTGGTTTATATATACAATGGAATACTACATGGCAATGAGAAAGAATGAAATCTGGCCATTCATAGAAACGTGAATGGAACTCGAGGGTGTTATGCTAAGTGAAATAAGTCAGGTCGAAAAGGACAGATACCATATGTTTTCACTCATATGTGAAACAGGAGAAACTTAACAGAGGACCATGGGAGAGGGGAAGGGGAAAAAAATAGCTGGGGAGAGGGAGGGAGGCAAACCATAAGAGACTCTTAAATACTGAGAACAAACTGAGGGTTGATGTGGGTGGGGGAGAGGGGAAAAGGGGTGATGGGCATAAAGGAAGGCACTTGGGATGAGCACTGGGTGTTATATGGAAACCATCTTGACAATAAATTATAAAAGAAAAAAAACTAAAGTCACACCAAAAAAAAAAAAAACCTCTGAAGTGTTTTTATGCAATTGCTACATTTCAGATATAAACTTCACCTGCAACTCTTTATAGGGCCAAAAGGCTGAACTCCACAGAACTACCATTTTTCCTTCAGTAACATTCACTTGAAATAGTAGCAGTTTTATGCAAATAAAATTAATTTCATATTCATGCACCGTGTCTACCACAAATGCTGCCATAGCGGATTGTGTTTTATAAGGCAAATATTATATATGAACGATTCATTCCCAGTGCATTTAATTTGCAAAATCAACCAAAAATCAGGAGTAACAGATTGCAAGTTTGCAATTTATAAGATGCCTTTGTTCCTTTTTTTTTTTTTTAAGA
The DNA here is from genome assembly GCA_028646485.1 of Cryptoprocta ferox. Lineage (NCBI taxonomy): Eukaryota > Metazoa > Chordata > Mammalia > Carnivora > Eupleridae > Cryptoprocta > Cryptoprocta ferox. The sequence goes on from CM053571.1 coordinate 42,905,269, forward strand.
AAGTCCTGGTGCTCTGGTCTTTCACATTCAGCTCACATGTGATAGAACAGGTTTTTGTCAAGAATCATGAAGGGTCTGAAATTTTATCTTGCTTGCAGGGAAGGAGAAAGGGAGGAAGGAGCCTCCTCCTTCAAGAGAAAAAAATTAAGGAAAGTTTGATTCAAAAACTTCAGAATCTAGAGATTTCTTCTCATATGTCCACAGAGATAGAGAAAGAAAGACAAAGGAAGGGGAATTAATAGTGGATGTATGGGCCACTATAACTTAATAAAATCCTGGACCAAATGTTTTCTCATTAGCCCAAGAAGTTGGTGTTTATTTCATATTATTTTAAGTGGCAAAACCTTAAAAAGTTTGCACAGTTATAACCTTCATGAAATTCTATTAAGGTTTGAAAGGATAACATGGCCCTAAGAAATCTGGTAAATTCGTGGCCTCCCGGAAAATGTGTTCATCTACTCTGTAAGTGGAGTGACGGGAAATAGTCATAGGCTACCACTATTACCTTTTTAACACCCACCACATTGTTACATAATAACCAAAGTATCATTTGTTGTGTTATTTATTTTTTTATTATTTTTAAAACAATGGCTGAGTGCTCTTGGATCATAATTAATAGCAGGCTAGAGAAGGTCTGGTCATTACTTTACAGGAAATGTCTGACCTAAAGGTCATCATATTTATTATAAGTTGTTCTAACCTCCTAAATATAGAAAATAAAAAGCAATTCCTGTTATTTGTTGAACAATTGTACATAATCATAAAGTTGATGCACTGTGAACAGTATCAATACATTTAGCCAGTAGATAAATGGAGCATAAGGGATAACACTGAAAAGTCATCCTACGGCATAAAAAGCAGCAATATGAGAAATCAGCAAGGTGAGGTACATTGACTATGGCCTTTGAAGACAGACGTGGTTTTACTAGCTGTGTGACCCTGGCCAAGCTCCCTTTCCACTTACTATCAGTAAAATGGTAATAATAATACCTACTTCACAGGGATTTTGTGAGGATTAAGTGAGATACATCTAAAGTGTTTGTTGCACATGTAGCAGAAATTCAACAAATGTGGGTTCATTCTGCTTCCCTACCCACCCTCACCTATGCTAATGCTGCAATCCAAACTCTGAAATCTATATAATAGTCCTAATGAAGAAAATAAGAAGAAAAAAAGAACTGTAAGACTTTCTCCCAGGAATATACTAAGTGATTTGAAGCTATCACAGCAGGTAGTTAAGGAATGGGCTTCATCCTCCCCCAAAATGTTATGGGAAAGATTTATATTGCCACTCAATTGACCATTTTGCAGTCAATTTCGTTTTCTGTAGATGTGTTACTAGACATCTACCGAAATGCGCTGACTCAACTATGGTCCTCCAAATTGGCCAGTGTAACGGACAAAATGGGATTATTATCATTATTATCATACAGATTAACCGAGTCTCTCCCTGGCAATAGGTAAAACAATTTAGTTAGTGTTCCATTAAAGTATCACTCATTTGATGAACAGTCAACAATATTTAGAGTGGCAAGTGAAAAAGATTCTCTCTGCCTTTCCCTGGATTGTCAGCAATGTTAACGTGCTGACCCCACCTGACCCCACCTACATGCTGTAAATCATAAATGAAGCCCACATCTGTGCACTCATTAGCCCATCTTCATTCAACTACCCACAGCCAGCCATATAGGCACATAACATTCATACACTCACACATGCATGGGTGATCAATAAATAAGGGCATAATTAGTAATGAAGCTCAGCAAGAGGTTTCCAGAACCTATTTTAAAATAGCTAATCGACTTAAACGACATTTTGGAAAAGACAAAACAATTGGAAAAGAAAAAATATCAGTGGCTGCCAGGGGCTAGAGGTCAGGGAAAGGGGACTAACCACAAAGAAGCATAAAAAGAACTTTCAGGAGTAATAGAAATGTTCTATATCTTGATTGTGATAGTGGTTACATGACTGCATGCATTTGTCAAAATCCATAGAATTATACACCTAAAAAGGGTGAATATCACTGCTTGTAACTTACAGCCCAATAAACTTGACTTTAATAAAAGCCAGCTAATTGGAAAAGGGAAAAGAAAGTCGAGGGGCCCTTAGTGACAACAAATGCTATAATTTATCCTCCAATAATGCTCTGTGAAGCTAAAATGTAGAGTTGTCACAAATCTTTAAAAGAACTTGCAACATTCTGTACATGAATAAATTCTTGGACTCAATACCATTAAAGGTCAGAATCAACTGAAATTGGTATTGATTAAGTACTGTCAAATTTCAACTCCACATGCTAAGGCAAAGGAAGGAAATGAGATCCATGAGGAAAGCAAAAACTTTATTTTAATTAGGAATTAAAATGGCTGCCTCCTCTCCAATTTTTCTTCAGAGCTACAAGTTAAAAATATAATCATATTAATACATAATTAAATTATAATAAAAATCCACAAAACATTTCCAATTCCCAATGCTGCTCTACATTTATATAAATATCTCATTTTTGAAATTTTCATTCATTACTTTATATAATTCCTGTGTAACTGGACACACAATTAATGCAATATATTATATATGGGAATAATAAGACTTCTTTATTTTGATTAGTACTTCAGAGTTATAGAGTACTGCCGCATATATTATCTCCTTCAATTGTCACTACAGCATATGCAGTAAAGGTTATTAAACCTGTTTTACAAATGAGGTAAATGAAAAGCAACCAGCAATGGTTGGACAGGTTGCCCATCGTCTCAGACTTAAGGCTCTGAATTTAAACATGCTATTTGAACTTGGGTTTTCTGACTCCTGTTAGTAATAGCTAGACTTATCAGTGAGCACATAGTAAAGTATTTAATTACACAAAGTACTATCAATTGAGGACTATAATGGTTTCCCATTACAAGTCTCCCATTATTGAGATATAGAGAGATATATAGACTTGTCCAATGTCACACAGCTAGACAACTGAGGTACCAGAACTGCAACACAGACCTTATGGTCCAACACCATGGAATATGGTGTGTCACAACACCTTCTACTGTTCCTTCACTGAGCAAAACGCCCATTGTAATCTACACACATTCTACGTGTGCTTGTTTTCATGGAAACTGAATTAAATTAACAAGTTACAAATTAGAATGACCAGTATTTCACTTCTTCTTTTTTACAGGGCTTCATATCTGACAGAGAAAGTGAAATGCTTTTCACCCTATCCTGACTCCTGACTCTGATTGGTTTCCTGAAAGGTTTAAACCCCATGGTGTATAGCGTCAACTAATCTACTCAAAGCATTCAATTTCCTGATTTTCCTGTCCTTCCATGACACACTCTGCAACTTCTCCCCAGCTTCGAAAAACCTCATATTCTACTTTCTTTGCTGCTATATCCTAGCCACAAAGCACAACTGAAAAATAACAATGACCATGAGATTGGTTCCACCACAAAGTCCTGACTTCCGAGGTCAAGTAGAGCGTTGGTACCACTCAATTATCTTTGTCATACAGGACAATCCCCACTCCCATTCTCTCATAGCTGCTATTCCAAAGCCACATTATTTTCCTCAAACACCCTCTCACTTCTATCCCCCATAACTCTCAACACATGAACTTTCCTGGCACTCAATAAAAGAAATTGAACCATCAAGATAGGAGCTCCTCAACCCTGTCTTGAAGTACAATAATATGCCTGTTCTCTGCTTTCTCTCATACCACCTCACCTCCACGTTTTGAGAAAAAGATCTTTTTCCTCTTATTTCTAAAGATTTCCCCCAATTATGCTTTTCACCCCAGCCCCCCTCATCTCCTTTGGAACCTTTTCCATCATTATCACCTATCTCTTCAGTAGTTTTAAAATCTCCCTCTCCACTGCTTTTTCTACTCAGCATATAAACATGCTAAAATATTTTTTTATTTTTAAAAATTCTTCCCTCAATTTGTGTCTAACTACCCCTCTTTGGCTTTGTCCTCACAATCAAATTTTTTGAAAGAGTAAATGTTTGCTATCTCTTCTTCTCCTTTTCTTTGCTTTTCAAACCAGTGTCAAATGTCTTCTTCCTCAAAAACAATTTTGAAAGTCTTGTGGAACTAAATGCAGATAGCTAACTGGGGCTGGGGAAGAAGGGAGAGACGTGAGAAAACTTTCGGTGGTGACAGAAATGATCTGTATCTTCACTGTGGCCACAGTTTCACATCTGTCAAAACCCAATGAATTGTACACTTTCATTAAAAGGGTGCCCTTTATCACATACAAATCATGTTGATTCAAGTTGATTAAAAAATAAACTTTGTGTGACAAGAGTTCTAATGTTAAAAAAAAGAACAAAGAAATGAACTAAAAGTAAGTGGGCGAACATTATCAAAAAGTAAAATAAGGTAAATTATGCAACTAGGACCTAAATTAAAACATGTTTCCTATCAAACAAGTCAGAAAAGGGAATAATATTAGCTTAGAGAAATGTTTTCATGGTACTAGAGTTCGATGAAGAATGTATCACCAAGACATTGTAGATGATATTTCAGTTAACATAACAGCTTTAAAAAATACAGAAATAACATTTAATTGAACATATATATATTTATATATCACCTCCAATTTTTAAAAAATTAATGTATAACATTAAATTATTACTCAATGAAAGCATTTCTACAGTTACTGATTAACCTGGATGGGGCCTGTTATTTTCTGACAACACACTGCAGGAATAGATAAGGATTGAAGAAAAATCACCTTCCCCAGGTCAGGTACTTTATATATGTGATCTCATTTTGTCTAACATGTATGATAAAAGCTTGTTAGATGAAATGAAATTACTTCTTTAAAGTGCTTAAATAACACAGTTAATATGTAGTAGAACTAGAATCAGTTCCACTCCAGAATCCACAACCTTTAAAATTTTCCCTCTGTGCTGCACACATCCACTCATCTAAAGGAGTGGATCGTCAACATGCCCATTAAACGATCTCTCTGGTATCAATTGTCTAAAAAAGTCATTGGCAAATGCTGGGTCACAGGTAATTTGTCCTCACATTCGCTCCTGTGTGCACAGAGTACTAATAGTCTATGGGATAGGAGGAGAAATAAATGTGGTTTAGCCACCAAGAGTCACCCTGCTTGGAAAGCCGACTTGTATTGTCTCTCAGTCCTCTCAAATGACATAAACCAAAGAAGAATCTTCAAGAAAGCAAAAAGTGTATCATCAGCCTTGATTCTATTGAAGCCTTTAGGAAGTTATTCGTTGAATCCCAAGAGTTCCATACCATGTAATAGGGAAGAGGCAGGCAAGACAAAAAGGGGACCTTCACCATAAAGCATTTGATTTTTAATAAAAACTACATTTTTCTAGGTGCATCTAACATGCATTTAGCTACCAAATTCTGTTCTTAAAAGTTCCATGAATTACCTTGTTGGGTGGAATTATTTAGTATTATCTATTTAGAAAATGGCAAGATTTCAATTTTAGTTTTAGTTGAGCAGATTCAGAACTGTTCTCTCTGAAGACAATGAGCAACGAACTCAGCCGTTCCCTGTGTAACATAGAAACCACAGATATCTTCTCAGCATAAAACAAAGTATTCATTGACATCTCTCATTTTCTCACAACCCATATCCAATATATCATGAATTCTAGCAGCTCCACCTTTAAAATATAGCCTAAATTCCACTACTTTTCTACACTCCAGTAGCTTTCACACTGCAGTCACCATTTAGATGGTCCCTCTGCTTCCGTCCTTTACCCCCACTATAGTATAGTCCCGCACTGCAGCAGAGGGACTCTTTTAAAATACAAGTCTAACATTTCATTCCTCTGCATGAAACCTTGCCAAGGCTTCCCATCACACTCAGACTGAAAACAAACATCCTATGATCCCCTATAGATACTATCTACATGCACATACACACATGCACACATGCACACACTCACACACACATCTGACCATTCTCTTCACCCCAATGCTCTTCTTGAAGCACCTGGGACACTCCACACATCCCCTCACCTCAATGCATCAGCGCTGTGTGTTCCCTCTACCTAGAATGCTCTTTCCCTAGGTATCCCAATGCTCACTCCTTCAGTGCAGTTTTTACTCAAACACCCATTTTCACAGAAATCTTTCCTAATCATCCCGTTAAACTACATCTCTCTCTTTCCCTGCTTTTTCTTTCTCCTTAGCACAGATCACTGTCTCACATATTATGTATTCTATTTTCTTGTCAATCTCTCCCCCACTGAAATAGAATGTAAGCTCTGCGAAGTTTTGTCCATTTTATTCACTGTGATGTCTCCCTCCCAGTGCCTAAAGCAGGGATGGAATATGTGAAAATTCAAGTTAATATTTGTTGAGTGAACATTATTGGATGACTGAATGAATGAAATCACGACATCTATACAGAGAAGAAGGGTTACCTTGTTGTTTGCTACAGTTGAGATATGTACATCTACTTCCTCTAATACTGTTGCCAAAGTTGTTTAATGTAAATTTATAATGTAAATTTATAATAAATGAGGGGTGCCTGGGTGGCTTAGTTGGTTAAGTGTCTGACTCTTGATTTCAGCTCAGGTCATGATCTCACGATTCATGAGATTGAGCCCTGTGCCAGGCTCTGTGCCAACAGCACAAACCCTGCTTGTGATTCTCTTTCTCCCTCTCTGCCCCTCCCTTGCTCACATGTGAGTACTCTCTCTCTCTCTCTCTCTTTCTCTCTCTCTCTCTCTCTCTCTCTCTCTCTCTCTCTCAAATATAGATAAATAAATGAGAAATTCGGGCAAAAGTCTACTTTATGTGATGGAGTACTGGAATTATATGTATCATAAAATGCTTCCTACCTTCCTTGATTCAACAGTGTTAGAATTATGTAGATTTTAAGTCCATCATTACTTTCTTACATGGAATCAAAAGCTAATGAGGGAATTAATGACTACTGTCCTCTAGCTTGTTTTCAACAAATACTATAGACACAGGAAACATTCATAAGAAATAGACGTAAATAAATCCTACTTGTTTGTCTTGTAAAATATTAGATCGTCATCTAATCTCAAAAGTTTTTTAGAAGTAAACCAAAAGTTTCAGTTGGATACCCACCAGCAGAACAAACTCTCATGAGGCAGGTGGGGGGAAGGGGAAGCCAGAAGAACCCACGCTGCACAGAACCTGTCTGAGGAGTAGCATCTCTCACTAGGAGTCACCTTGGAAGATGGAGCTGTTCATATGACTGAGTTGTATATCCACGTGGACTAAAAAGTAATAATAGCCAAGGCAAAGAGAGGCATCACACTGCGACAGGAATCCAGGAGAATCCTCCAAGATTTGGAACATGAGGAGGGGTAGCATAGCTATGTTTGAAGAGAAGAAAGGAGTTTTAGGCACCGAGTCAGTAGAATCGGTATAATTACTGAAGAAAATGATCTGCTCTTCCCAGATAGCACCTATTCATTTAGGAAAACCTTGTATCTTCAACAATACAATTTCAGCACTGCTGGGGGTTTTGCCTGGGATCCCACCTATATATTAAACCAGACAGAAATTTCCCTTCTCTAGGCACAGACACATCCTGATACAACTATCTTCATCTAGTTAGAAGGTATCCCACTAAAAATATTAGGACCTATTACGGAGGAGGCAAATGATTCTGTAGCTAATATCTTCCTGGATGCTTAGTCACCTTTGGGTGATGAATTGGCTTGTCATCATGACAATTTATGCCTCTATGATTTCATTTGCAAAAGTCAAACCGTGAGCACCAACAATGTTCCAGCATCTTTCTCAGTAATCGTCCATGATGATTGAGCCTGGAATCTTTCAATGGGATTCAGAACAGATAAATTGTTAAAAATGATTTAACCTAATTTGTGGGAGAATCTTTATTATTTTCTAATGAGAATGTCATGTTACCTTTAAAACTTTGTCAGAATTGTTCTGTTGTCATTTTGGGAGCTCAGACACTTTTGAATTAAAAAAAAAGAAAAAAAACATTCAATGATATAATATTCATTAAACTATCTCCCAGAATTAAGGGCTTTTATTGCTTTTGAAGTTTTATTAGTGTTTTTTTTTCGGGGGAATACTCTAGTAAAAAAAATCAATCTCAATCTCTCACTCTCTTTTTCTCTCTCTCTCAGAACATTCATCTAACCACAGGATGAGATGACAGACACATGATACAGTGAGACTGATTTCTGCTCATCTACAACCCTATACAATTATTTATAGAAAAAATACCTCCTTAAAGAGACCAGCATGCTATGAATTACCTACTCTTTAAAAGCTCAGTCTCATAGACTTGGAGAAATACATTCCCTTTATTAACAATTTTGCTAGAATATCCCTGGTTCAGTTATGTGTATAATCTAGTTCAGTGAGACTGGGAGTCAAAAGAAATTTAAGGAAAGACTATAGAAGAGAAAACCAATTCAGGGATGGACCTAGCTATGAGGAGCTCATTATCAACCTCTTGATTAGACAGACTGCTCAAAGACTTCTAAGAAGCTGCTGTTTGTGTCATCTCAAGGTGATAAATAAGCTTAACTAGGAATTTTTTCTATTTAATTCATAAACTAGCTATCATGCAGAAAGAGGTACATATATTTATACAAATCCAAACCAAATTTTCTATGAATAATACTCTGGTAGGATCACTGCAACTCCAAAATTTTCTAATATTTATGTATAATCCCCTTGTATACTGAAAATGTTGCCAAACATACTAAATAAAATCAGGCTTTCTCTGCAGCCACCCAATCTTATGATGATATTTCCTTTCCTCATTTAGAATAAAAATAACAAGTAAACATTAAGTTTAGGTAGGAGGCACCTGGATGGCTCAGTCAGTTAAGCATCCGACTTCAGATCAGGTCATGATCTTGTGGTCATGAGATCAAGCCCCACGTTGGGGTCTGTGCTGACAGCTCAGAGCCTGGAGCCTGCTTTGGATACTGTGTCTCTGTCTCTCCCTGCCCCTCCCCCACTCATGCTCGCTCTCGAGCTTTCTCTCTCTCTTTCTCCCTCTCTCTCTCTCTCAAAAAAAAATAAACATTAAAAAATTGTTTTAAAAATACACAGTAGTAAAATTCCAACAAACCCGGAAGGATAAAGGAATATTGACATTCTCATTACCAATAAGGGCCAAATATGTTTTATATCCAAATCTGAAGAATCTGAAAACTATAACTAGTAGGTTCATTGGAAGCAACAGAGGTAGTGTATTAGATCGTCTAATGGAAAATGTTTGTAGAACTAGATAGAACCTGTTTAATATTTTAGCTCTAGCATCCACAAACTATGTGATGATGATCAAGTTTTTAATCCCTTTGAGATTCCATTTCCTTACCTAAAAAATAGGTAAAATGATAGTAGCAAATCACACAGTTGTTTTTCACTGCTCCTGGCATACATTCGGTGTTCAGTAAGGGTCCAATGCTGTTACTGTATTTTAATGATAATATTCTGTGTCAAGAGCTGCTAATTGTCTACCAATGTCCAGTTTTTTACTTTCAGAACACACATTTTCATTTCAACACATGGCTATAGAGAATAGACTATATTTCCCAACATCCTTTGCATGTGGTTGTAGCATGTAAGAAAGTTATGATCAGTGAAAACATTTTTTAATGCTTTATGTGTGACAGAATAACAAAAGATAATCCACATAGATAGCACAAAAAGAAAACCTTTATTCCATGACGTTCATTCAGCAATGTACATCAAAGCATTTCAATATACTCTCAGAGCTGAGACCCTATGTCTGAAGGTTCAGGATCAGCAAGTCTAGAGTATTGCCCAGAAATGTGAATCTGAAAAAGTCACCAGGTGATTCAGATATGCACCTATACTTTAAGAATCGCTGCTGTAGAGCCTCCACAAAGTACCATACATCTAGAATATGAAAAGTGAATGAATATCAGTCAAATAGTACATTGGAAACTCTTCAAACTGAACAACATTCATGCTATCCTAAAACAGCCAAACAGTACCTGACTATCGAACACAGTATAAAAAGTTTTGTCTCATTTATTCTTTCTACATGATGAGTTTATTTTCTTTACTTATGAGAACCTTTGTTTCTTAATCCTTCTGTTTCCCACCCAGAACCTCAAAATCTCTAATGATATATTCTAGATTTCTTCCCATTGCCTTTGTGTGTGCATTTGTCTGCAGAAGTGGATATCAATAAGTGAAATGAGTCTTGATGAGCCCCTGTCACCTCTTGAATATAGGCTCCAGGTTGGCAAAACATTTCCAGATAGAGTCACCTCCATACCTTCTATATAGCTTATCAACCACCAAGTCATTCTTCTAGAGCAGTGATTCTCAATCAGTGGTGAATTTGCTGGGGTACATTTGACAATATCTGTAGACATTTTTGGTGGTAACAACCAGGGAGACTACTGGCATCTAGCAGGTAGAATCCAGACTGCTAAACATCTCATGATGAACAGGACAGACCCTCACAACTAAGAGCAATCCAGTCCAAAATCAACAATGTCAAGGTTGAGAAACTGTTCCAAAGTGTGTTGAAGGAACCCCTCCCCCTATAGATCTGTGCTTAGAATACTCAAAACACACATTCTCTAAAAGCATGTCACACCTAAGTAGAAAATAACCTTCATGAAGATAGAAACCATGTTTCTTGTGCACACCCCTGTGTTTGCCTGATAGACTTCAATCTTCACATCTGTGAGATAGGACAGTGGGGCAGTGAGGAACACAGGCTTTGTAGTCAGACCACCTGAGCCTCAACCGCCTGCTCAAACATTTAATACTGTATTACAATGGACAAGTTATGCCATCTCTCTGAACCACTTATTTCCTAATCTATAGATTATAAAAAATATTGTGATGGAGACTTCTTAACTGCATTGTTATAAAGATTAAATTAGATAATCCATGCAAAGTTCTTAAATCAGTATCTGACAAATATTACAGGATTAATAGAACAGTGCTATTTTGAAATCAAATAACTAATTTGATGAATGAATGATCTTTATGATGCTACAACAGTGCAGAAAGTCTCCTCTGTTCCATCTTTTAACCTACATACTCTTTCCTCCACCCCTCCTTTAATTATAGCCTGATAACTAATAGGATATAACTTTACTTTTTACATGCAGACATAGATGATAGACATAGACACTTCTTTGTTCCTGGCTTAATTCTCTATGTCTTCAAATAATTTTCTCTCCCTGATTTCTTCCTGAGAGCAATTCTTCCATAAACCTAAGAAGATTCATCTTCCCACAAATGACAGAACCATAGAAAAACATCCTTCACACCCATCTCACTTCCTCTAATAATGAGGTTCTAAGTCACTTGCACGATGCTGGTAATCACAAGAAAAAATAAACATTACAAATTTTGCAATACTTTTATAATGGTATTATGCTGGGGTGTAGAGATGAAATGACAGTGCTTCTTGTCTTCCTCTAAACAATCCTCCTTTGCAAACTATCTTTTTTAGGGTGTTCCCACAAAAACCTTCTTTAACACCCAGTTTAACCTTCTGTGCTCTTCCTCCCCTCACCCGATCTAGCCTTCCCACGAGTAAGACACAAACTTCCATCTGTATAGGTGGCCATGCTCTGAGTGCCCTTCTGTGCCCAGCACTCTGATGCATACTTCACTTCCATTATTTCTTTAAGCTTCTCAATAGCAGTAGAAAGCATGTGTTGTTTTCCCCATTCTATACAAGTGACTATAGCTCCAGTTAAGAAACCTTCCCTAGTAAATGGAGGAAATCCAAAATCCAACCCTGATAGCTAAATATCCTTCTTTGCCCAGCCTGCACTTGACTCCTCTATGGTCTCCTAGAAAATACACATCATGTAATAGAATCCTTTCACTCTTAGGTGATTACTTTACACAGGAATATTTCACTCACTTGCTCTTCACATGGCCTCTCCCTAGGAGAAGGGAAGGTAAAAGGACTGCCTCGACCAGGAGCATCTATTATATTTCCACAGAGGCCCTTCTGATGGAATCTCTCATTGTGTAATGAATTACTGAAAGAAAAAAAGAACACTCTCCCATTCAGACAAAGTGATCCTGTTTCAAATGATTATTTTTTCCCATTTGAAATGCTAAGACACACTTCTGCATTAATTCTAGGCATGTGTGGAGATAACCTAACTTCCAGCCTGACTTGCCATTTAAAAGATTTACATTTCATCAGAGAGACATGTATAATAAATTTGCCATATTAAAAAATAGAACTCTGTATTTCTTCATTTTGTTTCCCTGGCACAACGGGAGTGTGTAGTGTTAAGTTGGAGGGGAAGAAAGAGTGAAATGCTTCACTCTGGCCAATCATCCATCTGAATCCAGAACTCTACAGAAAAGAATCAGAGAAGGTAAGAGAGTAAGGGAAAGAACAGAGAAAAACTACCAGTAATAAGGGCACGGGACTGATGCACCCTTCCCTCAGTCATGTCACCTAAAACTCTGAGGTGCTTTGATTCACTTTTATTTATTCCTTTGTCACCCAAACCAAGACACTCATTAAGATCATTTGATTTTTTCTGCAGATACATCTCATATCATCCATGCTTCAAATGTTTACTAAGTGACTGCTATGAGCAAGAAACTGTACTATATACCATGGAGAATATATATATATATATATATATATATATATATATAAAATGTATATACACTATACATAACATTTCATCAAGCTGCTCCAGAATGTGTGTCTATGTGTGTATGTGATTATATGTATAATATAGTATAAGAGTGTGGTTTTCACCAACAGTTCTTCTCACAGATCTTGCAATCTAGCGAGAAAAGATGTGCAGAAAACAACAAAATGAATTCATTAGGACAATGATCCAAAGAGAATTACAATTGAAGGGCAATTACAGTTCAAAGAAGGGAAAGAATTTAGCTGGACAACGCTTCATGAAGGAAATGAAACCTAAAACTGCCTAGAAGAACAGTTAAATTCTTGTGCTAAGATAATTCTTCTCTGTTACAGAAGCATCTTTAAAATTGTAGCTCAAGAATTGAAGGACTGCATTTCATAGAGTTATGTTTAAGAAAAGTTTTGTTGTCATGTAAAAAGACATATAGACAGTTGCTGTACTTGCCTTTACCAGGTCTAAATCTTCATTACCCATGCTCAGTCATGGCTTTCTGGTAAGCTTTCAAAACTACAGGCTTTCTCATCCTCCAAAACTTTGGGCATGCATATTCAAAGATGAATATTTCTTTTTTCTTAAGTGTATTTATTTATTTTGAGAGAGACAGAGCATGAGTGGGGGAGGGTCAGAGAGAGGAAGAGAGAAAGAGTCCCAAGCAGGCTCTGTGCTACCAGTGCAGAGACCAATGCAGGGCTTGAACTCAAGAAACTGTGAGATCATGACCTGAGTAGGAACCAAGGGTTGGATGCTTAACTGACTGAGCCACCCAGGTGCCCCAAAGATGAATATTTCTTAAATCTCATTTTTATCATACCATTTCCTTACCCTTTGGAGGGGTCCTTATTTCTTTCCATTTCCAATCTAAACTGGTTTTATTGACCCCATTCTACCTATTTAATTTCACATCCTGCAATGCACTTTGCATCTTCCTTGGGAAGCCGCGTAACCATGGGCAAGTTCAATATTCCACCTCCACTTTCTTCATCTAGAAAATGAGAATAGTAATTCCTACCTTGAAGCATTAAATGAAATGATACTTAGAACAGTAGTCTAAGTAGTCTAGCAGCTACTCAGCACTCTGTAAGGGATATCTGTATTTATCTGATGTTTTTGCTTCAGGATATACTTTCCCCTTTCTTGATAATGTCATACAAGTTTCCTTTAAAAAACTACAACTCTTGGGGCACCTGGGTGGCTCAGTTGGTTAAGTGACCGACTCTTGGTTTCAGCTCAGGTCATGATCTTGCAGTTCATGGGTTTAAGCCCCATGTCAGTCTGTGTGCTGACAGTGGAGCCTGCTTGGGATTCTTTCTCTGCCTCTTTCTCTCTCTGCCCCTCTCCTACTTGCTCGCGCGCTCTCTCTCTCTCTCTCTCTCAAAATAAATAAATAAAAACAAAAAATTTTTACTGGAAAGAAAAACTACCACTCCCCAGATTCCATCTTCCCTGATAGGTGTGTTGATGAAGGAACCCCAGTATTTACATCATCCCTGGAGGTGGGCACTCTAATCAGGAAAAAGAAATTGCTCTCTCTCCTAAGAATTTGAGGACTATAGCTAAAACAATCCGATGACAGTTCCCCAAGAAGATTCTTAACTGGTATCCCATCTAGTTTCTCAAAGTTATCCTTCCCAAGACCTAATTATTTAATTCTTCATTTCTGTGAGCTGTCCAGAATCCTACTATTGATTTTCTCTTTTGCCAACGTTTTCCTGAGTTGCTTTCAGATATTTGCAACCAACTATCTGATGTATTAATCTTCTCACTCTGAAGAAAACCCCATGGTCATTCCTTCCTTGGACACTCCCTTCATCTCATGAAGAAGGCTCTCTAATTTGCTTTCCACCTACCCATATCCACCCATCCCTCAAGACCCAGTACTTTTCAATAATTATCTATGCCCTCATTGATCTCCTACTCTGTTCTTCTTCAACATCTATCATGCCACTTTGCCTTTCCTTTATAAAATAGTGCCTTGTGCCATCCAGTGTATGGTAGTGTAATTATCCTTTCTCATCAGTTGACTTCTAAACTCTTTGGAAATAAAATCTGTATCTTATGCATTGGTTTTTATGCACTATTTAACATGATTTTAAGTCCAAAGAAGACACTGGGTATCTATTAGCTTACTAATTAAGGTTAATCAGAAAAGTTTAGAATTTTTCCTCTCCTTGTCACTCAAAGTCCTACATCTAAAGTGAACTTATGAATTCAGCTGAGTCTATTCTCTTTGATCTTAATTATGCCATAATTTTCTAAGTATCAATAAATCATTATTGAACACAGTTGCTCAATATAGATTTGTGAATGGATAAAAAATGCTTTTCTATGATTTTAAGAAATACAGCAAGAAATAAATCATTCTAAGTGCCATGTGAACAGTACATATGGGTAGTTATTGGTTTTAGGTATTTACCAGTTCCTCCCCAAATCAAACATAATCAGAAAGCAGATCTCACAGACCCAGTGAATTTCCTTTCCACCATCTGGTCTGAAAAGGAAGTCAAGAAACATTAAGTAGGTGGCAGTGGCTAAGGACAGACAGTACTATTAGCACTTTTGATGTCTTCTTTTACTTTGAATATTCAGTTTTATCTATCCAATTGAATACAAAGGCCTTATGGGCCTTCCTTTGATTTTTTAGCAAAGAACATGTCTCTTTATTTCTTGCAAGTTCTACCTCCAGAAATATTAATATATCTCAACCAAATATCCCAGTTAATCTTCCTGAATTTTGATTTTAAGTCCTATAAGGATCATTTGAATCTGAGTAACATCAACCTTCAGAATATGAGTTTGTTTCATGATTTGTTTTAGACCATGGTTACCCAGAGATTCTTCTCTAGACTTCAGCACATTTTGTGTTTGAAACTAGATGCAAAAGTTTGGCTATTTTTTCATGTCAGCCACAATCTAAGTGATGGTACCTGTTTGCCCTACATCCAATTACAGCCTGCTCCTTGATCCTTAGGAAAGTTGATCAAGACTGGCGTGGCAGCCTTGACCAAACAGGAACACAGATCCTGATCAGGTTAATAATGGAAAATAGGAACTAAGAGTCTTTTAGTAATGATAATAACACATTTTCTGTTATCCCCATGCTTCTACAGAAAGTTCCTGATATGATCTGAAGTCCTCCCAAGCTCAAATCCTTTAATGGCTCCCTCTGCTTAAAGGATAAAATCAAAACTCCTTAACATGACATATAAATCCCTTCATGATCTGGCCCCTGTATAAATCTCCAAACTCATCTCTTACCACTTCCCTCCTCAATATTACACAATATTCTGTCTACCTGTCTTAGACTGTAAATGCTGGGCCAAAACAGTCCTTTAAAGTAAAAGTCCTAAAGAACTAGAAGGAAAAGGAAGAGGGAAGATAAGTAACAATAATAATAATAATAATAATAACAACAACAACAACAACAACTAATGAATCTGAAGTTAGAAAGAAAGTAGACAGCAAAGAAAAGAAGAACTCTTTTATATTATTAGGTTATATGGTATTACATAGATATATTGGGGACCATATCTAAGAGATAACGGAAGTGGTGGCCTCTGCTGTGAAAATCCTAGCGGGAAGACTGGGGGAAGGAAGATCACAGCCAAATCACCTCCCTCCTCTCTACCAAGGACAGAAGCAGACCTCGCTATGTACTGTCCTTGTTATGTACTGTACCTTGCAATCTATCACATACATGATCAAAAATAAACATACTACAACCATGGATGTTCTACACTGACTAAATTTTTCTGTTTTGTAGGTTTGTTTTTTACTTCAAGCTTTTCCTTTAGCTTCTATTAGCCTCTTCACTATGTAGTGAATCTCAGGACAGTTGATAAATTGTGGATTGTATAACATAACCCATTATCATCCATCACTGAATTCACCATCAGCCCAGGCCAGCCACCAGGGTATGGATATTTGCTGAGGCACACTCCATTACACCAACATCCCAATGGAAACTTTGGGGCAAGAGAGTTCTATAAGCTCCTCCATTAACTAAATTCTGCCTACTCAGTTCACTCCTCTTCTGTTAACATAT
Organism: Cryptoprocta ferox; assembly: GCA_028646485.1. Classification (NCBI taxonomy): domain Eukaryota; kingdom Metazoa; phylum Chordata; class Mammalia; order Carnivora; family Eupleridae; genus Cryptoprocta; species Cryptoprocta ferox. The sequence continues at coordinate 42,921,939 of CM053571.1, forward strand.
CCCTCCAGTCTACCATTGTACCCTCTATGTAAGTAATTCATATTATCACCAGCTCTTTTCCTTTACACAAACCCCAGCCACCCACTGCTTCTGTCCACCTTCTTATCCTTATTTCGATCTGTTCTCATCAAAGCCAAAAGCCAGAGAGACATGAGTACTTTCCTAGCTCCTCCATGGTGATTTTACACCACTATTCCTCCACTTCCACAAAAAAAAAAAATCTCTTCTGGAATTCATGGCTTTCACAAATCCTTGTCCACACCTAGGCGTCAGATATTATTCACACTTCGAGAGTCTGAAGCCCAGCATACAGTTTTCTTGCTTACATTGTCCAGGATTCTCCTTCAGTGTTCCTGATACTTGTTCCAATATGGCCTCACAGTTACCTTATCCCTGCTTCCTCCATGACTGTATCTTCAAATCCTCTTCATCCATCCAACTTTGCAATAATAGGCTTAAAATTCCTCCAACTCATCATGAAATCTGAAACCCTCCTCTCTATCACAGATCATCTTTCCACCTTACCCACTTTATCGTTCCAGTCCTACTTTTCATTCTCATGGTGACCTCTATTTTTCAACTGTCCCCGTCCATTTTCCATGAATATTACTCCCATCGAGGGTTCTCTTGCCTTTCTGTATCTCTAGATACCATGGCCTATGACCTCAGCAATGCTTTTACTATCACTCCCTTATTGTTACCCTCTTGACTGCTGGCTATGTGTCCCTCATCAGTCTCCCGGGCTGAATCTCCCCACATCTGCTTTCTCTATTTCTGTTCCTGGGTTTTTAAACTTGCAGAAAGGTACAAAACTGTATTGGCTATTTCCTCTACAAATACAGGCCATTCAACATCAGGTAGATTCAGGAATCCTGTATCCAAAGATCAACTACAGTAGGCTCTGCAATGTTATTTTCTTATCCCTTCCATAACTAGCACTATTAAAAACACTCTACAATCACTGTGTGCATTTCTTCACTCTACAGAACTTGTCAGCTCTATTCCTACAACACTAATAAAATTTAAGGAGGCTCATCAATTAAATTATTTTTCTTTTTAAGTTCTCAAACTCCTTGGCTCTAATAAACTCCTGAACTAGCCGCATAGCTTACTGACAAGACTACAGACCTAACAGGAATGATCCAAACCTGGCTCAAACATATCTCTCATGCAGTGGAGGTGAGCTGGGTGCTATAATCCCAAGACAGACACCCACAGGGCAACCAGCCTACGTCCACCGAGCTGGCAAGCCCAACTATCACCAGCCACTCAACAGTACTCAGAGCCTTTGCTTTCCTGATAGAGGAGACAACCCCTGGTCTTTCAGTATATAAAAGCCACCTCATTTCTCCTCCTCTACACTAGATTCCCCAAAGCCTAGACTCTGCACTGGATTCAGTTCCCTGCTTGGCAGTAAACCTTTGCTCCTCAGTACTCAACTCCCTTTAACAACACTTTTCACCTACATATTCCCACAGAGTGCCTAAAAACTAATGATATCTGTATTGTAAACTTTGCTATTTATATTTCAATTTTAGTCAAAATTACTTTTCACAAATTTTCATGTCTTACATATTAACCAAAAGGTTTTGGAAAAACCTGACATTGTGACTTCTCTGAAGGAAATTTACTCATTTAGATGTTCAATGGACTTTCACTGAGCACCTATCATTTTCTACATACAATAGGAAGTGCTGAATCTTACAAATATGAGAAAGATATGGCACCTGCCTTCAAAAAGTTCACAGTCTAAGGGCGCCTGGGTGGCTCTGTCATTTAAGTGCCTAACTCTTGATTTCAGCTCAAGTCATAATCTCATGGTTCGTGAGTTTGAGCCCCTCATTGGGCTCTGTGCTGGCAGGGTGGAGCCTGCTTGGGATTCTCTCTCTCCTCTCTCTGCCCCTCCCTTGCTTGTTTTCTCTCTCTCTCTCTCTCTATCTCTCTCTCTCTCTCTCAGAATAAATAAATAAACATTTTTTAAAAAGTTCACAGTCTAGAGGATCAAAGAGACCAGCAAGAAATGGGTATGGACAGTGAGATAATAACTATAAGAGATGAGTTTACAAAATATTCCAGGAGTAGGAAAGAGAAGATTACTGTCTCTTGTTAGGGTCATCAGGAAGCCTCTCTATATATTGTTAAATTGACTGTAATCCAACTCTTTTGTTACTATTTCTATTTTTTACTTTATGGACACTTATTATATAATATTCATAATGCAATCTAAACAGAAGTCTAATGACAAAAGGATTCCTACTATTAATATGAGTTATTTTTTAAATAGAATATATGCTTACAGCATATTAACCTATACTCGCAGTTTTCATGTTAAAATGAGACCTAAGTTTTAGTTTCTTCTTCTTTTTTTATTTAAGTAGGCTTCACACCCAGCATGGAACCCAATGTGGGGCTTGAACTCACAACCCTGAGATCAAGAGTCATATGCTTAACCGACTAAGCCACTGAGGGGCCCCTAAGTTTTATTTTCAGTAGGAAACTACACAGAGTGATCCCATATTTTAAGTGTGTATATACAATATCATCACTAGAATTCTAGAATCAGAAATGTACATCACATGTATGTATGTGTACACTTTCCTGGGTGTGGATAGTTGTAATATACATCACCACTGTAAATTTTGTGTATCCTTCCTATTGTAGTCAGTCCACACAATAAAACTAAAAAGCATGTTTGTAGCACTTGTAGTAGATTTTTCTCAGCATCCCTTCTCTAGAAACTCCTCTTTTTTGCAAGACATCCTCCCATTCATGAGGTGAAGCAGAAGATGCCATGTTCCTATGATATGACTCCATATGTCCACTCTCTAGGCACCGTTATCAGAGATGATCACATGACTCAAACAGGGGCAATTAATTACACTCCCTATGAGTTTGGGTACTTGTATAGTTCACTTTCCCTCTTGGGTCCTCCATGGCAATACGCAAAACTTGGGAACTTTTGGCTGCAATATTACATCACATAAATCAAAGAACAGAAGTCTGTCCACAAAGTAAAGCAAAGCAGAGGAAGCAGATGAGGACATGCCATGGGATTCCCAAGTTTCTCACGGTGCTCTGAGTCCCAGGTTTATTCCCTGGGATGCCTTGAGATATCCCAATGCCTTTATAATAAATGTTACTTTTTTCTTAAGCTCAAATTGAGTTTTTATAACTTGCTAATAAAAGAATGCTGACGAATAAAAATTTATATGTACAATTATAATAGAATGAACACATCATTTGGGCAGTGTAAATTGTGCATATAAGAGATTAGCCAACAAAAATGAAAAATCTCATTAGTTGTCATAGTCAATTCAGAACACATAGAGAATCTGGAGGACAGAAACTATAGCGTTGTTATTACTTTAAACCTTAAAGTCATTCTTGACTCTTTGCTCTCCTGGTTCCCCAGTGTAATTTTTCCTATATTTTGTCCCTCGCCAAATCCTATCAATTCTTCCTTCAAAATGCTTTTCATATCTATACTATCCTATCCATTTATAACTACTCTAGTGAAGAGTTTCTTAGGTAAATGGGTCCCCAACCCCACTCTCCTTGTGTCCACATATTTTGCATGCTTTTCTCAGGCACATTATAAAAATTATACATTTCACAACTCCAGCTTTTAAATTTTCAGTGGCTCTTTAAAAATAAGCGTTATTTATTTATTTTGAGAGAGAGCATGATCGGGGTAGGGGGCAGTGCAGAGAAAGAGGGGGACAAAGGATCCAAAGCAGTCTCTGCACTGACAGCAGAGAGACTGATGTGGGGCTCAACCTCACAATCTGCAAGATCACGACCTTAACCAGTAAGATGCTCAACCGACTAAGCCACCCAGGCACCCCTTAAATTTTCAGCAGCTCTTATTGTTAACTGAAGAGAATCTTAAAACAGCCAGGCATCAAGTTCTTCCACAATCTAGTTTCCATCTACCTCTCAAATTTATATATCCCTACTCCCTTCTAGGACTTCTGAATATATCATCAATTTAATTGTCATCATCAGAGTAAAATGTGTCAGGCACTGTGCTTATGATTTTATAAACATAATCTTCTGAAATACATATAACAACTGTGATGTTTCAAATGAGTCTGCAAATCCTTTGGCACTACTCCCATTGAAAGATGGATTCTATATCCCCTTGCTAGAATCTGGGCCAACCTAAGTTTGTCACTAACTCAGTGCACTAAAAGTAACACTGTTTAACTTCTTAGGCTGGGTACAGCTTCTGCCTTGCTAAAAGGAAGAGGGGGGAACAAAGATGATGACTAATACAATCTACGTAACCATTTATAATGAAGTGAACAGGCAGTGCAAATCTCTTGGTACACTCACCTTCAGAGGCCTGAACCACCAGTAACAAGTTTGACAACATTAGGCCACCATCCTACTAGGTAGCTCAGATCACATGGAGAGACCACTTGTAGATGCTCTAGAGGAGAGCCCCCAATGAGGGACCAGAAACAGCCAACATCAAGTAAAGACACTCAGTAAAGATGCCCCCAGATGATTCTGGCCCCCAGGTGTCAAGTCACTCCTGCCATCAAGCCCTTCCAGCTGAGACATTGTAGAGCAAAGATGAGTCCTCCACTGCTCTGTACTGTCCATACTTAGGACCCCAAGAATCCATGGGCATAAGAACTGGTTATTTTTTCATTGCTAAGTTTCAAAGTGATTTCTAATTTAGCTATACCAATTGGTACCAATTTTAGTACTTGGAAGTAGGGCACTGCCATAGCAAAAGACTTAAAACGTAGCACTGGCTTTGGGATTGGGCTGTGGATAAAAGTGAAAGATCCTTGAGAGTATACTGCCACAGAAGCTTTATGAGTTTTAAGGAAGGTATTGGTGACAGCTTGAAGGATGTTAAGGTAAATGGTATTAGAAGCTGAAGGAAAGGGAGCCTCTGTTATGCAGTAGAACAAAGTCTGGCAACACTGCTACCTGTAATGCTACGGAAAATAAGAAATACAACTATTGAACTATATTTTCTAGCTAAGAAGATTTTCAAGCATAATACTGAAAGTGCCACCAGCTTCTTCTCTCTGGTCATAAAAAATCCAAACCTGGAGAGATGAGCTTACAAACAAACTGTCCAGTTTGCAAGCAAAATTTGAAATAGGAATGAGCTAGGACTTACTGAGCTTAAAATTAGAACTCTTACTCCTTCTCAGCCTCTCCAGATGGCAAAAAATATTCAAAGTAAGAAATGGACTCGGGGGGGGACATACAGGTCACTGTTAGGAAAACATGATCTAAAGATGAAGCCAAGGATACAACTTCAGGAACTATGAAGACCTCAGACACTTTTAGAGTGATGTTCCTCAGACCTCTTCAAAAAGACAAAAGTCTTAAACATTTTTTAAAGTTTATTTATTTATTTTGAGAAAGAGAGAGAGCGTGCATGCATGTGCTCACACACACACACACACACACACACACACACACACACTCAGCTCAGTGTGGAGCCTGACATAGGGCTCCATTCCATGACCATAAGATCATAACCTGAGTCAAAATCAAGAGTTGGTCGCTTAACCGACTGAGACACCCAGGTGCCCCAATACAAATGTTTTCTAAGGACCTTAAGGGTGTGCCTTATAAACTTCTGTTCAGTAATAGAGCATCCAAGAATGTTATGAGAATTAATCTGCAAAGCCTCAATATAAAAAAAGGCTCATATTAAAGAGACCTGTGGTATAGTCTTGTCTAATGGAATAGATATAACTTGATACACAAATAAGTTAAGTTTAAAAAAATAATTATACCCTTTTTGACTTAAAGAACAGAGTCAATACAAAAGAAAAATAGGCCTTTGGACCCCCAGCTTTTTACTGATAGAAAGCAATCTGAGAAAGCTATTCAATTTCAAACACCAACTAATTTTTCATTTAAAAAGAAAAGATGCCTTAAAAAGCAAAACTAAGATCTTAGTCCAAATGATGCATCAACTGCCAAGAAGAACAGTTCACAAGGAATGGCGTTGAGCCATAATTGTAAAATTGCGAACATGTTCCCGGTTGGATTTCAGAACTGCTATGGGCCAGCGACTGCTGTGTCCTCCCATTTTCTCCAGTCTTGAACGGAAAGTTCTACTGAAATAATCATATTCCCATCTTACTGTTGTCTGTTGGGGGAGAGTAGATAATATGTCTCTTTAGTTAATAGGTCTTCAGAGTAAGAGAAACCATGCCCAAGAAACCAAACCCAAATAGTCTCACCTACACCTAGACCTAATTAGCTGTTGAGATCCTGGACCTCAGACTTTAGCCTAATAATGTAATTCAATGAGACCTATTGGTAAGTATATTTTGTATGTGGGATGAATATAAATAATTTTTGGCCAGAGAGGACTTTACTGATTTTAAACTATGTCTACAAATTCTCTGACATTCCCTATCAAGAAGTGGGATAAATGCCCCTTCCAGCAAATCAGAACCATCCTTAGTGATCTACCTGTAACCATTATAATGCAGCAGAAGGTATGATGTTTAGGACCATAATAACTATACACTATCTCTCGTAGATATCCTGTATATATCCCTACCTCTTTGTCTTTTCTTAGTTACTATTTCCTACCAAGGATTATATGCACACATCATCTGCTTCTCTAAGACCAAATCATCATCTAGGGTCATATTAAATCCTATCTTTTCCATGAAGCACATCATTAGACGCCAACCTTAGCAATTTCTCCCTCTTCTAAATGGTCTTGAACTTGTTTTCTACAACTTGCATCTCAGTTAGTGAATGTCAGTATCACTAATTCACAATTAGTGAATTTATTGCTTTTCTGACACATATTCCTTGCCTACTCTCTTGAATTATGTCCCTAGACAAGGGTTGACACTCCAAATGTCTACAGAATGAAAGCAGGTAATATACAATAGTGAAACTGACAGGACACAAAAGAACAAAAGTGGTCTGATTAGGTTACACTGGGAAGCAAATGTAAATGAGTCAGACACCATCCAGCTACAACACATTGATTTTCTTCATAACAAATATTACCACATGATATACATTTATTTGTTAATTGTCACTCTCTCCACATTAGAATGTAAGTTCCCTAAGAGTAGGAACTTTGTTGCTAGATTTGCTGCTATATCACCAAAGCCTAGAACACTGAGCCTAGAACACCTGACACTCAATCAGTAAATATTTGTTGAAGGAATAAAAGAGTGAACAATTATTGCCAAGTAGGAAGTGAGCCCAATGTCACAAGATCTTCCCATTTTTCAAAAGAAGCCAGAAATAATTTTATGTGCAATCTCTCCATTTCTAAATGGAGATTTAGAGATTAGAGATTTCTAATTTCTAAATTAATTAATTTTAACAATTAATTACAAAAATGTTAAGCCATTTTGGAGATGGGTAAACAAAGTATGTCTACCAGCTTGGATTCCATCTGAAAGATGCACATGTGACCATTGTACTGGAAGGATCTTAAGAGTCTTTTACCTTTCTAATTACTTAGGATAGTGCCTTGCAAAGTGCAGAGACCTTGAGAAGTAAATGATGATACTTCAAATATCATACTTGAGGCACTGTTACGATTCAGCTGTAAATTATTAAGATGCTACTCGAGTTACTCCCTCATATCTCAAAACTGCGTCAGCTTCTGATCCAAAATGACCACGTGGACTTCACATGACCATCCCACACTCAAGATCCTAAGGCTAAACTTCTACTCCTTCCAGCTGTTAAGAGTTCAGAAATGTGATTCCTATGCTTATTTTCCTCCATGCAGTGAAAATAAAATAGACTGGATATCCAAGGGGTGACACAAAAAAAAGAAGCAGATTTTAAACTGTATTTCCACAGTTGATAAATAAGGGCTCCCAATGGCAATTTTGTTTTCCTTTTTATTATCCTTAGTATTTTTAGATTATACAGTCTAAAATTTTATTTCAGTTGACCTTTTGATGCTCTCTGTAGCATGTTTTATCTTTTCTACATAAAAATTATTAAGTAAGAATTTTAAAATGTTTACTAATTACTTGGATTCTTAACTCTAATAAAAGTCACATCTAAATAATTAGAGTGTGTCTGGTTTTAAATATGGGTCACTTAGCAACAATCTTAATCGTGTAAGGCTGAGAATACTTTTAAGCTGCTTTAAAGAAAACATACTAGAAAAAAACAGTTCCAGTGTTCCCAATGCTGCGAGCTGATGCACAGCAAGCCAATCATCAACTTTTGAAGACGTCAAAGTAAATGAGATGTCTTGGTGGTCCTTTTCTGTGTGTGGTCCAAAACATACAGCTTTGAAGTATCCATAGGAGACATCAACAAACATCAGAGGAACTCAACATAACAAATGAGTATAAATCCAAAAGAGTAAAATGTCTTTTGGCCCTCTAGAGCCAGCATTTAGACCTAATTTTAATGATTATGTAGATTAATTCACTATATGCAGTTCTTCAATAATGGCATTAATTTTTTATGCAGGCTGATTTTATTTTTTAAATAGGCTCCACAGTGATGTATATTGAAAATAATCCTGAGAAAAATTTATTTATCCAAAACTATTTTTCAAAGTTTAGGTTGTTATAGACCTATGAACTTCCTACAGAATAAGAATATAGATTTCTATTCACTTCTTTTGTTACATTCGAGCAACACTGAATATAGTGGTCAGCGGATGGGGAGAATCATCATCTGAATTCTTTCAAAGACCTGCAGCTGAAATGATGAAACAGAGTTCCTAGGCCACATTGAGGGAAAGCCCAAAATTTGGGATCAGACCAACAAAAGTTTGTCTTACAGCTCTACCTCTTGTTTACTTTTTGACTCTAGGTAAGCTACTTAATATCTTTAAACCTCATTTTCTTTATTCATCCGGAAAAACAGAATCATAATACCTTGCTTTAGAGTGACATAAAAATTAAAATAGATGCATATTTATTGTGTAAGCCATTGAAATGAGGAGGAAGCTGTTAACTCAGCATGGCCTGACCTGGCCTGACTAGTGCAATACAATAGCATGCAAAAAATGCTTAGAACACCATGCTGTCACAAATGATAGTTATCACACAGAGTCCAATTGATTCTTTTTATAAATTAAATGCAGAGCATGAATTCTCCAGGCTTCCTTTATATCAATGCTCCCTTAAGAATGTATTTCTATACACTTGGGTGTTACAGGCTAAGGAAAGCTTCATACCCTACAGAAATTCTAGCACATTGGCAGAAGAATTCATGTACAAAATGTTCACTGAGCACTGTTGTTCATCTTTGAAAACCAGAAAAATTAAAATGTTTATCTATAGGAGGATGACCAATTTTGATATCTTCACTCAACCATTCTATTCAGATAAACCACAAAAACATAATTTTAGGTAAAAACTAAAGTGAAATAAAAATAAGTTGCAGTATGATATTTATAATATAAACCACTTACATGAAATTTTAAAGCATGGCATCTATATATATAGGAATATATATACAAACTTGATAATTGTATGATAACATGTACAGAAATGGCAAACATCAAACTCAGGACACTAGTTATCTCTAAAGGAGGAGGCAAGGCAATGAGGTCAGGCAGGTGTACACAGAGGACTTCAACTTTATCCAAAATGTTTTACTTTCCCAAAAACTAAATAAGACTAGAGCAAAGATGGTAAAATGTTCAGATTCTCTAGAGCTAGCAAGTAGGTATGTGGAATTTATTATATTATTCTTTCCATTTTCTGGATATTTGAAACATTTCACAATAAAAAGCCACAACTTTCCTAGGCATATAAGTGAAGACAAGCAACTTCCCAAAACAAACAACAGATGTTTCAGAAATACTCAGAAGATAAAGAAGGACAGGGATGGTGGAGGTGGGAGAGGTGGTGAAAGGGATAAAAGGGCTGGGTATGGAAGAGACAGTCCTCTGACTCTTTGAAACCAGGAAGATAATTTCCCCCCAACGGTGAATGAAAGAATTCAGCTACATAAGATTTAAAGAGGATAAAAATGATTAATTGTTAATCAAGAAATTAGATTACTATACAGTGTGTACATTATCCAAAAAAAAATTTAAGTTTAAAATACTTACTGCAACCCCACTCTTGGTGGTAGTTTCTTTGTATGTGAAGTTGCAAATTGCCCAGGCTAAATAATATGTAGACATGAGAGGGGTCTGTGAAAAGTGATCCGTAACCCATCCATCTTCTTCAAACACGGAAGTTTCCACTGGCATATTGGATAAAGATAAATAGGTTGCTTGATGCTTGATGCTAATTTTGAAAGTAGCCTTGTATATTGGCTCGTCAAAACAAGGAAATGCCTTTCTGGCATGTGTAGGTGAAAACTGAGTAACACCAAGGAATCTGGAAAAAAGAAAATGACATTCTCAATTACATTTATGGCTTGAATTAAGTTAGGCCCATTTTACATGCTTCTGCTGATAAAATAATACATTTTTGCCAAATCACAAGGTACTTTTTTCTGAACCAAACTTAAGTGCATGAATAGCATAAAAGGACAATTCATGTATATTTCCCCAACAATAAAATTCTTTCAGGAAAGTTTTTGTCTCAGTTAAAATAAATTCTCTAAACTCAGACCAGTGCTTATTAGACAAAATATGATACTTTATAGAAAAACAACTCATTGGCATCACATTGGCAAATACTGGGAAATAATGGTTCTCCTTTTTAGTATGCCCCATTTTCTCTTCTAAAGCTGTACAAGTAAAGACAGTGAAACCAAAATCTGATGTTGTCATCAGATACATGTAGAATACGGACCATCAGTGGGAAACATTTATGGCCTTAAATTTCAGAAAGACATGATCTGATTTTGTTAAGGAGACTTTGAAACCTGAAAAAGTTGGTCAAAATTCCGGCTTCACAACATTCTCAACCGTATCATCTTAGATGATTACTAAATTTCCCTAAGGTGTAGGTGTTGGTTGCTTTAAAGGAAATAATCAAGCCTAAGTTTTAAAAAGTATTGTACACTTTACAATACTTTTTACAGGAGAAGGGTATAGAGCACCTATCACTGTGAAAGATGAAGAGCAACCATCAGACAGTTAATAAATGGCAGCCAGCCACTGATTCACAATAACTTTAACTTTACCTGGAGTGTTTTAACACTTATTTATATTGAATAATCCAGATTATTAATTTTTACTACCCATATATTTATTACATAAATTATAACTTTGAATTATTATGTTAATATAATACAAATTAGTATAATAAATATCTATATCATAACATGGCAATGTGTGTATATATGTGTATGTATATCTGTATAAAGTATCTTGAAGTTTTCAGATCAAGCTGCAAAGTTGCATCTCATTAAAACCCTAACTAGAAGCACCCTCTATGTTCTTTCACAGTTACAGTTACAAATGAAAATATTCAAACTAAGCACCTTAAGAACACTCTTTTAAAAGAGGAGACCATTATTTATGAAAACATTCATGACATGAGTCAGTTAAATTTTTCTGGTAATACTAGTTATAAAACTCAATATAAGGCAATTCAATATCAGACTCTTCATAAAACATTACTGACTGCTGAACTCATTTCTTTAAAAGGCTCTTTCCTAAGGCGACTGGGTGGCTCAGTTGGTTAAGCTTCCAACTTCAGCTCAGGTCACAATCTCACGGTTCGTGGGTTCAAGCCCCACATCGGGCTCTCTGCTGACAGCTCAGAGCCTGGAGCCTGCTTTAGATTCTGTGAGTCCCTCTCTCTCTCTCTGCCCTTCCCCCACTCATGCTCTGCCTCTCTCTCTCTCTCTCTCTCTCTCTCTCTCAAAAATAATGAACATTAAAAAAATATATAAAAGGACCTTTCCCCTATAAGTTGTTCTGCTACCACTTCTCTCTCCATCCTCCACAGTGTTCACGGTTAATCTAACATGGCTCACTTTCCAACTGAGCCCAAACTTGGCGTCAAGATTATTCTTAGCATAGCACTTGAGGCAGCTACTTCCAATTAATAGGAGTTGATATGTGCATTGAATCTTATTGGTTATCCCTAGCTCAACCATCAGATGTAAAAGTTTATACCATTTTAACATTATGAAGCTTACATTTATCACTGACAGCCTAATTGTTTTAAACTTAGTTTTGAAATGGAGAAAAATAAGACATTTTAAAGATTAATTGTATACTTAGTCCCAGAGAGAGGATTCTTGGGAATTATCTTGGAAACAAGACTGGGCTACTACAGAGCAGGTCGGTAATGCCTGAGCCTATTTTTTCATTAGTAGAAGGAAAATAACAATGTTTTCTAGGCCTTCCTTCCAAAACTATCGAGATTATAAAATAAAAAAATATATGGGAAAGTTTTAACTACAAATCTTCAGAAGAATATAAGGTTAAAGTTGGAAGCAATCTTAGAAACAAATTGTCCAGCTCTCATAAATTTCTAAAATGAAAAAGTTCTTCCAGTAGGGTTAAGTGATTTGTCCACAGCTTATACTGGCAATTAGTACAAAGCTGTGTCTAGCAGTCACATTTTCTGCTTCTGCGTAAAAAGTAATTGAATTTCAAATACAGTAAAATGAATCATTATCCATAATTTATAAACAATGCTTTAATTCGACTATTGATAACAAAGTTTCTTCTTTCCAGATTTGCAAGTATCATGTTAATATTTTTCCTTATGATTTTCTATTGACAGTAATATAGTTTTGTTTATGAAATGTCGGTAACTTTTAGTTAAAATATACCCATTTACAATTTCTCTCCACATGCTTTTGTCTTACATAATGTTCTCATATCTCATCTTTCCATCTTATTATTAAAATGTCCACTGAGTTTGATATTTCTCTCCTGAGCCATTTAAAATTTATGTACAGGATTTCATATATGAGGGAAAAGTGTTCCTTTTTAACTTTCAAGTATCTGAGAACTCCAATTCCACCACCGAAAAAATAGATGTGGTCTGCTGTGTATGAGCTTTTCACTATATTAAGTACATGGTAGCATTTTTTTTTTAAATATAACCACTTTTGCCCTTAAGGTCTTTGCAATCTAACTGAAAAGAAAAATATTTATACATATACATAAAAAACAAGTAACAATATTGGGGGGAAAGTTCTATAAGAGTTCAACAGAGGGGATGCAATTAGAATGTATTAGTCATTAAGGAAAAATCAAAGGTGTGTTTGGCATTAACCAATTAATGGGTAGGAATTTATTAGATGTAGAAGATTAAATACCTCTGGGTTAATGAGAAATTAATAAACCAAATATTTATACAGAAGAATCATGTTGTGCAGCCTCTTTTTGCCTTACATAGTATGTAAATATGTTAGTAAAGCCAGCAATTTAAACCACTGATTCTCAGGGTTGAAAGGGATATAAAGATCATCTAGTGACTTTTCCTGCAATTAATATTCTTAATGAATTCACACACACAGTATATATCTATGCACAGAGGGCCACCATATATTCTGATAATGTCTAAATGAGGAAATACCAATTTCACAGTCTGGCAACTGAGGACGATTGCAATGGAATTTCAATTCAGTATTTAGGAAATCAAAAGAAGTCCCTTGGTGAAGAAGAACAGTTGGATGAGATTACTTTTTAGGTCTTTTCCAAGCTTGAGATCCTATAACTATACAAAATTCAGAAATAAAATATTCTCTCTATTCAATGAGTTTTTTTTAATGGTAAATTAACACTACCACTAACTAGCTTTTTACTACAAGCTCTATAATGTGTTTGCTTCTCTTAATCATCATTCTTGACTGTTCAATACAGTAGAGAAAAAGATAAATATATATGCATCATTCCCTCAAGGAGTTTATACTCTAATAAAAGAAATTAAACAAATATCTAAACAGGTAGTATACAAAAAGTCATGACAAAGCAGGAAAATGTATGAAGAAATTACATTCTCCTGAAGCAAGGCTTCTCAATCTTGGCACTACTGACATTTAAGGTTAGATAATTATTCTTGGGAGGGGGCGCTGTCCTCTGCACTTTAAGATGTTGAACAGCATCCAGGGCCTCTACCACTAGATGCCACTAGCATTTCCCACCCAGTTTTGACAACCAAAATGTATCCAGACATTGCAACAGTACGGGGGCTGGGTGTGGGGGGGATGGCAAAATTTACCCAGTTAAGAACCATCAGCTTTAAGAACTGAAGAGGCTTTATGGAAGAAGAAGCCTAAGAATTGATGTTAAAGTCTGGGTAGTATTTTAAAGGTCAGAAGCAGCTGACAAAGTGAGCAAGTTGACTCTAGGTAGCACAGAAATAAGCCTTTAAAAAAGTATCAACTCACATATTAAGTTAGTGCAATGTCTGTTCTCTTACAGATTCTCAATTTATCAGGTCTTGGCATTGCTGATCCATCTCTAACACCTCTCTCACCCTTGATATTCTCCTGTCTAACAAGGAGACCTAATTCAAGGCTCAGTACCCTCAACAAACAACGGGGTTCTGTTGGATTTCAAAAATAGAACTCTGTCTTCATTGTATGTATTTTATGGTTGCCTTCGACTGGTGGAAGTGAGACTTCTTTTCTGCTTACTCACATTAAAAACCTCAGAGAGGCCTCTAAAGAAGGTGATTGGAGTAGAAAATAATAATGAATTTGGGTTTTGAGTAAATTTGAAATAAGTTTAAGTTGGTAGCAGGATACCAGATAAAAGAAATACAAAAAAATAATTAAAAATAGAAAACATTTTAATATACAGTATGGATCCAAAATACGTATGCAAATGCAGCAAGAAGTAATATAAAACAGCAGGAGGCAGAAGGTAATAGGAACAAGTAGTTCGTTTTCGGTTTTTCTCCTGCTTCTTTAAACAAAATCATTTTTATCTTTTAATGAATCTCTCTATTACCATGAAAAAATTCCACTTCCAAAAGTGACATCTAGAAGTGTCATTCCAAGAATGTCACTTTAGCATAACTAGAAAACATAAATAATATACATGTATTTTAATTCTCTTCTATCTAAAATAAATTACTTTATTTCTTAACAACTTGCCTATTTGACATTTTGGTTGAGCTGAGGAGGGCATAAAGCTCTGTGTTGCTTCCCAAGGATACAGAGAATTGATTTCTTCTTATTTCTGCGGAAGTTCACTAGGCAAGCTACTTGTGTCAAGTCATTATGATAAGATTCAGCAGAAGTAATGCATTAACGTTGGTTGATATTGCCAACAAATTACTGTATGTGATACAAAACAATTTCTGTTCCATTATTTTCAGTTTGCCTTTTCATGAAGTTAAAATATGCAGAGGAAACCAACATTTGCAAGACATTGTTAGCATTCAGATTGATTCATGGCTTTTCCCTGTGGAGCCCACCAAAACCAAGAGAACCTCACAAATGGCATGCCCTATTGGAGAGGTTTCCGTTTGGACCACATTTATGCATACCACACATACAGCAGTGAAAAATGATCTTTGAACTTGCTTCCATCGTTATAATAACAATCTGCCTGGTGTTGCAAGAGTTTCAGATTGATAATAAAAACTCCCAGGATCTAACGAAAAGTTCTAATCGAACATCTAGTTACTATTCAACTGTTTGCAGTAAATGGACTCAGTGACAAGGTCATGGAAGTTACACATGTCCCATTTAAAGTTAAGGTTGTTAATCAAAATGCAAATTATTACTCAATGACAAAACATTTTAAGCCAAAATGGGTCGTTGTTTAGACTGTGTGTTTTTATGTACTTCAATGAGTCATTAAACCTCTGCCATTTCAGAAGAAAAGTACTCCTGCTGAATATTCAGTGCTATAAGCAAGCGTGTAATCTATTTTTTTAAATAACCATTCTAGTAAACTAAAAACATAATGCAATAATGCCAGCAATATGTATGGAGGAAGTGGTGCATATGTGAATAATCGTGTTATAAAAACAGAGCACAATATTCATAATTGTTTTCCTATTTATGTACTAAATACTCTTATCAAAAATGAGTCCTAAGTGCTTGATCACCATTGATGAAGAGTATTATGAATGCACTAAAATTACCTTTGCAAACCATAATATTAGGTTCTCATAAGCATAAATAAACTAGTGTCTGAGATTCATTTGTTTAATATTGGAAGTAGGCAAAGCATTATGTATTATAAAATACTGCTACTGTCAGAACTCAAAGTCTTGGGAACAATAGCTAATGACTGGTGTACCTCTCCCTTGGTACTTGGGGTTTTACTATTGGATGTGCTGACTTCCAGTGACAAGGAAGGCACCTCCCTGACCTCTGCTATGCTCACTGCTGATAGAGAGCAGTACCATAATCAGAGAGGTGTCCACTCCTTTGGTTTCCTTATTCTCCTCCTGCTCTCTCGGCCGTCTCCATCTCATCGTGTCTGGACCAAGCATGGGGTTTCTCTAGCTAGGCAATACCACAGCGCTTCTCTTTACTCTCTTCTTCATGGTGGAAAGGCTCTGCTTCCTCCTCTCTCTGTCTTTTGAATTTTGCTTGTGGGGTGAAACAAAGAGCAGTGGAAGCAATGGCCACAAGGATGACTTCCCCCCTGTCTTGCTGGTAAGGAGAAACCCCAAGGTAAGAATATTGACCCTATATGACCTTGTACCAATGCAAATAGTAGATCTCCAGCCATAGAATAATATAAAGTATTAATACCCACAAAAGTGCTTACCATTTGTCAGACACTGCTCTAAATGCTTAACTCATGTGATCCTCACAATAACCCTGTGAAATAGGGTATCATTATGCCCATTTTCCAGATAAGGACACCAGACACAGATGTGGCTGGGGTCACAAAGCTAGCTTTGCTAATAAGTAGCAGAGTCAGGACAGGAACCCAGGCAGCCTGGTTTCAGAGCCGCTGAACACACTAAACGGACACACAGACATCTTTTCCATCCAGCAACACAACCAAAAGTGGCTTGAAACTTCTTAGAAGAGAGAAAAAGTAACCAAGAGTGATAACTTTAAAACTTCATTCTTTTTCTACCCATTCCTCTGATTTTTTTTTTTCAGCTGTGTGGTCACAGGGCAAAATCTGAATAATTAAAGTAAAACTTCACCCTGTAAGTGAACGTAAGTCTACATGAGGAGGGATCAATTCACTCCATTTCTTAAAAACCAGTGCTAAAGCTTCTTAAACCACCCAGCCACCCATTGTTCAGTAACTGAGGAGGAAAGTCAGGAGGGGTGAGAGTAGGGCCCCTCACCCCAAAGTAGCCCCACCTTATCTTGCCAATCTTATTCCTAATACCACCATCCACTGTGGCCGTGTGAATCATTCCAGATTGGCCAGGAAACTGAGAAGAGTGGGGAGTATCTTTAACTTTATATTCACCCACTCAACATAGTGAGAGTCTACTTGCTGGTGACAGCATCTACTCTCTAGTGGCAAAAAGCGGGATGACATGAGACTTTGAAGAACTCTGGAGGAACCCAGCCACTGCTGCAAATCTGAAAGCACATAACAGACAAACAATTAAAAGGAAGTTGACCACTTTGACAGTGATGATGATTGTCATTGCTGGCCGGTGGGAGAATGAACATGGGGTGATGAGGAACACCCTTCCTTACAGACTGTAAAACATTTATGTATTAAAGATTAATCATTTCTTCTTTGCTTTTTTTAATACCATTCTTTGCAGATGTGCTTAAAGGAGTCCTATTCTTGTCATCACATGGACAAACATCTCCATCCTCAACAAACCTAAACCATCACCCTGTACTATTTCCTCAAGCCCATTCCCATACCCATTGGTGAGAACTGGTTTGAGGAAATAAACATGCTTTGCAAACCAAACAATTACTAGAAAACCAGTCACAGGTCCATCTTGTTCGAAAGAGACCCAGAGCAGATAGGCCCTGTTTAGGTTTCAGAGTACTTTGAATAAATAAAAACTAATTTAACTCTTTCAGAGAAAGTGTATATTTTATTACTATCCAGGGTAATCAAATCAGATGGCATCATGAAAAACACAGCAAGATAAACACCAATTGTATGGATTTTCATACCTAACTGTATTATTAACTGAACAAAGACATGTAAAACTATTTTCATAGATTAGGTTTATTGGTGGCATTCTGAATTGTGACCAAAATCCAGCATTGGACTCAATTTGGCCATATGGTTATGTGTGCCTGACATAAAAGCAATGAGCTAAGTCCATTAAGGAATCATATAAAAAATGTTCACAGAAACAAATGGTTTTTTACAAATTTTTCACTTCAGAGCCTTCTACAGAGGAGCAAAAAGACATGAACTCCAGCTTGCTCATGTAAAGATAGTTCCTCACCAAAGTGAATAGGAGAAATGAGGCTGCTTTCAATATAAAAGCAATGTGATGGTTTTTCTTGTGTTATTAAATATCGTGATTATTAATTCAGTCCAGAATACTATGTACCATGTACACTAATACCACAAAAGATCAAATGCCTATCCATAAAGTCCACTAGTCTCTCCACAAGATTTCTGCAAAAGAGTTTTTTGCAACTCTCTTTGAGAACCACATTGTTATTTTCCAGTTTTACTTGGAGATCATGGTTTCTCTTTAAATAATCCTTTATAGAAAAAGACCACTTATTTTTATTTTGTCTTCTGTAACTGTGGCATGTTATAGACCCAATCAAAGTTTGTCAAAGAAAAAGAGTCTCCCTTTTGAAAGTGAATAAAATATTCATTTACTTTGAGTAAATTTCCTCTTTCAGTCCAACCATCTGGTTCTAAATAAGGTACCCTACTTTGAACATGGATATGCTTGCCATCTGGCTACCCGAAAGCGGCAATTATTTCAGGTAAATGAACATATACCTAATTCTAAGCAAGTATATTCCACTATAGGATACTATGGCATAAATACACACCCTTTTTATCTGCCTGCCATGCACCAACTTGAGGGAAAAATGAGTATGTGTTCTGCTTAATGGAGATAACTTACTGACTTGTGCAAACATTTCAAATCCGAAAGAATTTATTTATTTGCAATATTCAACAAGTGGTGAATTTTCCCTTTAGCCAAATGATCAACTGAAAGGAGAGGAGCCTTGGGCTTTAAGAAGTCTTCCTCTACCTTTCTCGAGTGCAGGATGGGAACTAGGGATAGTAAGTGTTCCCTGTAGGACAAAACCAGGTCCCATTCAACACCTAGTGAGGGATAAAACCTTCCAGGGTTCACAGATATATAGTAGTAGTGAAATCTAATTTTCCTGCCCTCACTCAAATTCGTTCTCTCAGATCTCTGAGGAGTAAACCAAAACCAAAGAACCACATCGACTGGGTATTAATGTGTTGTTTCCATATATGCTAAGTAAGGTGGACTGAATTGTAGTATTGTTCTTTAAATATTTCCAGTTATTCACTGTGACTCCTCACTAGCAGAATAAGTATTTATTTTTATCAAAAAAATTATCCAATAATTGAATTGGCAAAAATTATGACTAAAGATCAAGGTGTTTAATCATTAATCAAATGAAAATTTAGAATTTGTATCTATGTCCTCCTGGAAAGTGTGTTTTTAAATGCCAGATTACAGAGTAGTTGGGGGATAAAATTATCGCCAACCAAAGTCCAAACCTGACATCAGTATGTTTAAAAAGTTTTCCAAGTACCCATAGTAACAACAATCAAAAAATCAAGAAAAATTTAATACATATAATATTAACATAATTGTGAAATGGCTTATTAGAGATTGCCTTTCCCATATCAACTCCAGTTATAAACATTCAAGAAATTATCATTTCACTCTGGTATTGAAGGAAAAAAAACATAAAGAGGAACAAGGACTTTCTCTAAGATTCTGTTTAGAAAATAAACCATCCTGAGAGCCCCAGAAATACTGAATCCTGATTTTCTATTGGGATTCAGAGTTTAGCCACATGTGCACTAGGTTAAACTTTCAACCAAGTCATTTACATCTTTGGGAGAAAATTGGGAGAGAGTTTGAACACAAATATGCACTAGGGGTACAAGAAATCAGTTATGGGTCAAGCAGAAACATCTGGTCTTTTTAAGAGTCCTATTAATTTGAAAGCACTGACCAAAACAAGCTTAGTTCCACCAAGTATACTTTGGCATGGTTCAAAAAAAAAAAAAAAACAGAATTTGTTGGAAGTATTTATTTCACTAGAGCAAGATTTATCAGTAATGATATGCAACTCCCACTATTGACATTTCAACATAAGCTTGTTTCCAAACAGAACATGCAAATTTGCCTTATATGCCTTTTCCCCTATATCTGATATGATTGAGGGTTTTAAAAAATATATTTAATCTGTATTGTTCAGAATATGTTGAAGGAAGTGGTGGAAGAGGATTTAAATTATCCACATCTGATCGTAGGAGTTTGAAAGTGAATAATTTATACATTCACTTATAGGAGGCTCTAGCTATCACACAGCTACTTAAACATTGGAAAATTTATCTGAGTTTACTTCATAGCACTCTATAAATAATACAACTTTTGTGTCTTCCCACAACACAGTGAAATTTCTGAGCCTCCTGTATAATAGCAACTTCTTCTGTGAGTTCGCCAATACCATGAGCCCTGGCCCATCAGAAAACCAAAGTTCAAGTCCTACCTCTCCACTGACAAGCCTGCTGATCTTAGGCACCCGGGGCTGCTCTGAGCCTCAGTCTTCTGCTGTTGTGAAAATCATTTGAGAACCAGGGAGGCTCTGCGAGGGGCATCATTGCTCATCTCCAACCTGCCTCTACCTCTAAGGTTTCTTTTCTAAGTTCATTTTGGTTGTTTGCTGGCCCTCTAGTCATTTAATTAATTAATCAAAGTTATTTTAAATGCAATGGTTTAGGGAAACAGCAACAATCACTTGTTTATTCATTCAATAATATGTTTGAATGCTTACTACCACAGGACACTCATAATAGCTAATATTTATAGTGGACACTCTATATGCCAGGTATAGGTTAAGTGCTTTTCAATGCATTTGCTCATGGACACCTGCAACAATCCTGTGAGGAGCGTATTACTATTACTATCATCAAATTAAAACTAGAAGTCTAAGCTCTGCAGTCAAACTGCTTGGGTCTAAATCCCTGCTTTGTCAGCTCACTATGTGACAAATGACTTGACTTCTCTGTGCTTCCATTTCCCTATTTATAAGACAGAAAGTGTCCTCAAGAGCACCTTCCACATAGGATTCTTGTAGAAGTGAGTTAACATACGTAGCTGGATAAGCACTAAAGGTAGTCATTGTCAGCAACTGGTGACTTAGATTCATCGGCTTCTTCAAGCCTTCACCACATCTACAGTTGCATCTTGGATTCGAACCCACTTTTGTTTGACTCCAAAGTCTGAGCTCTGAACAAGTGGTGAAAAGCCCAACAGCCTCTCAAAAAAATAAAGAATAAAAGACTGCCCAAATCTAAAAAGCATCAAAGGCACTCATTAACAAGGCATTTGAGACTGACTCTAGCTTTCCCTCTTTTCACCACTGGAGTCATTTCCAAAGGCAGTAACTCAACAACAACAACAACAACAACAAAACTGGAGTCACTCTGTGTTAAGAGACAGCTGGCAGCACTTGCAAGGAAATTCCTCCCTGGCATTGACCATGGCCAGCCTCCCCCGACCCATGTCAGCCTCCCCCTTACTCTGTCACCTGGACCTGCTCTTACTGCTCTGAATCTCAACTTCAGTTTTGGAAAACTTCAAGCAGCCAAAGCTCACTCTACTTCACGCCTGCCAGATAATAGGGGAGGTGGGCATGTTGAGGAGGAGGGAGAGATTTTGCCCTGCACTGACCTCTTACTTGAATGTTCCCGGCCTTTGGCCGTCACATATCTTCCCTGGACGGTATCTTGGCAGGCTTTTGATGCCACTCTGGTATCGCTCAAATTTCACACTACCCTTTAAGAAGAGCTGTGCGCCACGCTGGCTAAGGAACTTTGACGGGTGGGGGCTTCAGACTAGAGGAGGGGGTGGCATTCATTGTTTGGCACTGGTGAGTGAGTCTGTGGAGTTGGCAGCAGTGAAAGCCCGGGCATCTGGGAGATCCCAAGGGTTCTGGGTGATGGTCCTACCCCACTTTACGCTTCCGTCCCCCACCCTTCGCTCTTCGGGTCTCAGAAGCCAGCCAGGTCCCTGGGGTCGCCGGCCGCCCAGCCGCTAGAGCAGCCTGGCTGGGTGGGGCGGCGCCGGGCACCGCCTCCCTCCCTACCTTCTCTCCCCGTGGAGCACGTAGGAGCTGCGGAAGAAGCCCAAGAGCTCGTTCTCGATCAGGGCGTTGTAGATGATCTTCAGGTTGTAATTCCTCTGCGCGTCCAAGGTCCTATTCAGCACCACCACCAAGACCTGGGTTTGCGGGTAGAGGAAAAAGCCGGCCACCGGGACAGCCCCCGCCACCCGGTCCTCGGCCACCTGCACCTTCTCGACCGCCACCCGGGAGGCGTGCAGCACCACGTAGCGGGTGGCGTTCCGGCACGCGATCTCCACGTTGACCTCCCCGGAGAAGGTGAAGTTCTCCATGAAGGCGGTGAGCATCAGATTGTAGTGCAGCGGCTTGAGATGGCCCGACAGGCGCAGCTGCGTCCACGGCTGCCACTGCTCCCGCTCCTCCTCCGACGGCGGCTGGGCTGACGGGGTCCCAGGGGTGGCCTCCCCGCCTACCTCAGGCTGCGAAGAGTCCCCGCCGGCATGGTGGTTGTGCCGGGCCGAACCCGGAAGGCTGGCGTTGCCGCTGCGCGCCGGGAAGCCGGCGGGGCCGCCGTCGGCGCCGGGCGCTGCGCTCGCTCCGCACTCGTCGAAGCGCAAGCTGAGCAGTACCGCCAGCATGGTGACCGCGAGTAGCGCCACGATGGACACGGCGAAGGCCAGCACAAGCCGCTTGTGCACCGTAATGTGGCGCTCGGTGGTGCGGGGTCGCACCCCCACCGAGTCCGTCCACGGGTCCGAGAGCCCCCTGCCGCCGGCCCGGAGCGCCGCGTCGTTCTCCCCCATCGTGGCAGCGCAGGGTGAGCTGCTCTTCTCAGCCCCCTCCTCCTCCTCCTCCTCCTTCTTCTTCTTCCTCTTCTTTTTCTTCTTCTTCTTTTTCTTCTCCTCCTCTTGCTCCCCCCGCTCGCCGTCCAGGGCCATCACACTGCCTCCTCCTCCTCCCCCGCCCCCTCCGGCACCCCCCGCGAGCGGGCCACCCGGGCCACCGCCAGCGCAGGCATCAGAGAGCGCACGCGGGCCGAGGGCGCGACGCCAGCTGGGACACTGGAGACGCCGGCCCGGGTTCTTTTAAGACGGGTTCTGGCCGCAGGCGACTGCAACTTGGACGCCCCCCATCAGCCCCGCCTCTCTCCGGACCCTGGCGGCGGAGGCGCGGGGCTGCGAGCTCTGGGACGCGCCCAACTTAGGGAGCGTCTCGCTTGCCCCACCGCGCGCTACTTCTCCGGCCCGCGCGGGGCGCCGGGGCACATGCTGCTTCCGCCCCTGTGCGCCTGCGGCTCCCGGCTTGCCCTCCCCTGCGCCCAGTTCTCGCCTGCCTTTCTGCGGGAGCCTTCCAACGGGTCCTCTGCTAGAAAGGACTGGGAGCGGTGGAGAGGGAAGTTAGGGCTTCCGCTTTCTCTCCCCACTCCAGCGGTGGCGTTCAGTCCTCGGGGTGGGATGTGCTCGCGGCAGCAGCGGCGGCGGCAGCAGCAGCGGAGGCGCCCGAGCCATGCACTCCGCAGCCGGGGGCGAGAGGATGGCCGGGGAAGAAGAGAGCGGGGTGAACCCGGAGGGCGAAGTCCCAGGGCCGCAGAGCTGCGCCGGGAATCTGCCCTGAAGGAGCCTTCTCCTCCACCCTGGACACTTTAAGCAGCAGTGGCGGCAAACGGCGTGAGGTTGCAGACCGGACAGCGAGCCTCCCTCGTTCCGACGTTGCTCTGACCTCCGGAGATGACAAGTGAGCAAGAAGTGTCCGATCCGGCCATCCCCTTCAGGTAGATGAAGCTCCGGGTGTGCTCTGTATCCCCCTGGGGAGAGCCGGAGTGCGTGTGTGCGAGTGCGTGTGCATGTGTGTGAGCGTGTGTGCCGGTGTGTGTGTGTATACACAGTCTCCAGGTCCAGATTGCCAAGGCTACTCTGGCTGCATTCGGGGACTGAAACTCCCGGAGAAAGGCAAAGGACAGAGCGAGAGAGCGCGAGGAGGCAGGGAAGGCGGGAGGGAGGGGAGCGGCTGAGCGGCAGAGGCAGGCACTGGGAGATTAGAGAGCTTTTCTCCGCTCTGTCACACCAGACACCCACAGCCACAGAGGGGGTTGCTGAGCCGCCTGCAAGAAGTACATTGTAAATCTTCAGCGCAGCCAGCCCCGCAGTCTCCCCTTTTCCCGACTCCTTAGCCCCACCGCGCCTCCCGGGGAGGGAGGGCGGGAATCCATGGAGCCTTTGGAAATTAGCACCAACAGCGAAGGAAGATCCTGCCGGGGAGACGCGGCAGGATCAGATTTCACATCTAGCTCGCCTGAGGATTTGGAGGATTGTATGTAAATTGAAACAAATTCTCCAAAGCCTGACTACAGATTCTGTACAGTGTGATGAGTCCAGGTGTGCAGTACTAAAATAAGGGCTAGCAATGAGGCATTAGAATCCGCCAGAAGTAAAGGCGAAACAAAAGAAATATTTTTCCCAATGAATAATTCCTATTTTTAGACTGGGAAAATGATCAAAGTATAATGCGGTTTACACCCAAGACCAAAAACTTCAGACTGAGAAAAGCCAGGGATCTGAGCCCCATCACTGGAGACTCACCAAAGCAGTAAACAAATATATTCCACGACTGATTAGTGTTTCACTTCATCCAGCCACAATTACTTTTCTGCTGTTTTTAGTGTTACCAGGAAAATTGTTTAAACTTTTTTAGAACAGTTATCGATAGGAAGTTTTGCTGATGGTAGGAGCATCAAAACAGGTTCATAGACCGTTGGCTGATTATGGACTCCTGTCTCAGTTTATAGAAATTTTAAATTATCGTGCGGAATGTATATGAATACATGGGATATCCAACCCTTAGAATTTTTTTTTTGTGCAAAAAACTCGAGTTGGGACAATATTCAGAAAAGAGCCACCCCAAAGGTAACCACTCTGTTGTTAGAGGCAGAAGTCTCTAGTTTTTAATAAAACAAAGTGCGATGGACTTCAGAGTCAGTAAAAAAAAAAAAAGAATAAATAGAAAATAAAGAATAAAAAGAGTGTTAGCCAACTAGAATTTAAATAAAAATCTGAAAAAAAAAGAATAAAAAGAGGTAATTCCTTTTTACATGTTTCTTTCACATCTTCAAATCCTGAAGGCATTCTAAAAATCATGTCCATAATTATTTTTCTTGCAAAAGAAAACGTTAAATGCTACTGGTTTTGTAGTTCTGAAAATATACAACTAAAATGTGTTTGGCTCTCAAAGTATGGCCAACAAGAAGGATGGAATACACATCAACTGTAGCCTGACAACCACTGAAAACACAGTCCTGCTCAGTGAAGCTCTTTTCCATTTATCCCCAGATGGTATATATTCCCAAAGCCATACATCCTAAAGGTCCATTTGAATAATTTTTAA
Organism: Cryptoprocta ferox; assembly: GCA_028646485.1. Classification (NCBI taxonomy): domain Eukaryota; kingdom Metazoa; phylum Chordata; class Mammalia; order Carnivora; family Eupleridae; genus Cryptoprocta; species Cryptoprocta ferox. Next base: position 42,947,388 of record CM053571.1, read on the forward strand.
ATGATGATGAAAAGAAATACTGGGTGGGATTTTTTTTTAAGCATGTTGTATGTGGGCCGCTAGCAACAGACCAAGGGAAATGCCACATTCTGTTCAAGTTACTTTTTTCTGCTCTGTTTTTAAATCTCTATGCTCTTGCTGTCCATATGTATCTGGCTGTATGCATTTTAAGAGTTGAGGAGTTGGGATTTGTTAGTTTGTTTTCACAGAATCAGGAAACAGCACAGACAGGCAAAAAGCGCTGTGTGACTCTTAGCAGGTCACCAGACTTTTCTGACCTCGGGCACTAATCTGGCATTTCAGGATTATCCATCTAATTCCCATGGATTCAACTCACTGGGATTATCAGAGGGATCTGGAACTTCTAGAAGTCTTAGAATCACTACCTAAATAAAGAGTTCACCCACTATGGGATCTTTAAGACCTTTCTCTAAAATGAGATTAGTCAAGAAAGGATTCAAAGAACTTTTTTTCATCTTATTTGTATTTTATTGATGTGTTTATGTACTTTTGAAAATTACTACAAGGCAACCCTCAAATAGTTGGGAATTTAAGTAGGTGTTTACCAGTCAGTAAAGTCACTACTGACTGTGATTAAATTAGTGGATGCATTATATCAGAAACGCAAGTGGAGGAGACACAAGCTTATTAATACAGAGTGGACTCAACTTATTAAAATATTGATTCTGTTAAAATGTAACTTTACGCAATAAACTCAATATCAAAGTCAAGTGGGTAAATATTTCTTCCTCTCATATCGATGTTACAAAAGGGTCCCAGTAAGCTTTTCTTTTTTTTTTAATTTCTGAAAGTATATAGCATCCTTCCCCCGAGAAGCACTTTGTAAATAATTTTGTAATATTGTTTTCCTAGAGAATGTGCATTCCACCCTCAAACCAAGAAAAAATAAGAGGCAAAATTTCAGATTGTGTACCTAACCAAAATGTTAAAGAGACGACTCACTAATATTCCTATTAAGAAGTTGCCTTCAGTGTTGTCGATCACTAAATCAGAGATAGTTTTAACTTTGCCAATGCTAGAGACCAAAGTGCTTGATGCTCCTCTCCAAAACACATTTATTGCTGGGAGAATTTTATGATTATTTTCTTTAGCTAACGAATGTCTTTAGAGAACTTTTGTAGCCATAGTTGATTTAAGAGACTTGTAAAAGTGAAAACAGTGTGAACATTTGATATACATGAGGCCAACAGAAGTTATTTTTAATTAAATCTCCACCTTGGGCCTATAAATCATCAACATGAACTGCTTTTTTTCCCTTCACTCTGGTTTGTATATAGAGGCACAACTTAAGTGTCTTTAAGGACTCAGCCCTTCAAGTGTGATTAGCACTTCACCTCCAGTAGCTTGTCTCAGAAGAAAGAAGTAAATCCCCATCTGCCCTCACCTCCTTACATTATCTTAACATAGTTACTTTAGGACTCAGTTTCTTGATGTGTTCATGTATGGGAGTTAGACAGGTAATGCTCAGGGGTCTCTCCTGGTGTTTTCATTCTATGAAAAAAGATTCCAAAGCTAATCTACTAGTCTCTTTATGCTCTCCCACAATTTTTAATTAATTTTCTCTATGGAGAAGCAAAAAATTTTTCAATAAAAAACTCAAAGTTTAATGGGTAAATAAACTTCCTAAAAATATATGGCACTAGCACAAACATGGGGAGTTGGGGAGAAAACAACCACCGCCACTCTGGCAGTGAACATGACTGATATGTTTTATGAGTGGGATGTGTTCCTGAAGACCCCACACAATTAGAGACCAATGCTGACAATGAATGGCAGAAGTCTGTTTACTAGCTGAAGTGATGCCGCCATGTGGCAATTATAAAAAGGCAGTTTGAAATTTGAGATTGTGATAATTTGTTTTTTAAGTAGGCTCTATGCCCAACATAGGGCTTGAACTCACAACGCTGAGATCAAGAGTTGCATGCTCTACTGACTGAGTCAGCCAGGTGCCCGGAGACTGTGATAATTTGATGGAATTTTTAATTTGAGAAAACTTATCTTATTGCCAGCTTTATTAGGGTTTACCATTTAACCACTGCACCTCCTGACATTGTTGAGGGGTTTCATATAAGAAACACTCTTCAAGATAGAATATTCTTCAAGATCTTAAAGAGGGAATGAGAAGAGTTGTTTAAAATTAGCCATAATTGAGACCGTGCAATTTCATGATGTCTATAGTTTGCCAACTATAGTTAACACCTTGATTTAACTGTTAGTTCTCTGGCTTCTATTTATTTAAAAATATTAATCTGAAAGGAAATTATATCTAATTTGATTATGTCTCTTTTTCTCACATAAAATCTGTAAAACTGTAAAGATTTTTTTAAAGAAAACATTCCCTAAGCATTAATATAATACTATATGTTATTAGTCTTAGGAAAGTCTCATAATTACACTTTCATCAAAACAGAACAAGTCTTACAACACAAAAGGACCTCTCTAGATGGCCAGTATAAAGCAAAGCATTATCAAATATCTATAGTGTCATTCCCAATTCCAGCATTAAATGTTATATCCAGAGAGGAGAAAATTATGATCTTGAAAAAGTTGTATTGTTATTTGTGGGATCTAACACTAAGTTAAAACTCTTCAGTGTTCACTGTGGGCTCTTTGGTTTATAATCTCAGTAAGAAAGTTTCATAAAAAGGCAAAACATGTGTCATGGAAATGTTTACGGTTTATTCACAGAAACTGAAAACATAATATATACCACATTCTACAAACAGAATAGAAATGGGGTAACTTTCTGGAGATGTTTCTTTTGAACTAGTCAATTTGTCTAGTAGCTCAAGAAATGGAAATAGTAAATATGGTTCTTACCGTGAATTTTAGCTATTCAAACCCATGTTTCTAGATAAATATGGCAGGAAGAGTTAATAATAATAATAGCTAAGATTTTTCAAGGGCTCATCTTGCACCAGGTATTTATCTAAACACTTTATGTTATCTTATTTAATCATGAAAATAAACCTATGAGGTCAATGCTGTTAACTTCCCCCATTTGACAGATGAAGAAACTGAGGCTTAGCAAGATGAAATACCTTGCCCAAAGTCATTTAATTCGTAGGTGGCAGAGCTGGAATTCCAAATTAGGCAACATTACTTCATCACCTGTACACTGATCCATTATGCCATACTACTTTCTGAAAGATAAGCCAGATGTAAGCTATCTGGCTGCATAATTGACATTCGCTGCACAAATTGTGAAGTCAGTGCCAGGTAAAGTGCTAGAGGTGTAGCTTTGAACCAAACAGCCATGATCTCCACCGTCTTTGGATGGTATAGTGCCTGGCACCCGAGAAGTGCCATGTGAGTGTTTTTTAAATGAAAGGAATAAACAGAGAAAAGGTAATATGACCCTGAGCAGAATAATAATTATAATTTTATAAAGTAATGACAGAAAGAAAAAAGGAGAGCATTATTCATTCTGGATTGAGAACTAAGTAGTTGAAAGAGTTGACTATGGCTTATTTTCATACTGCAGAACAAGCAGTTTATATGCCTTAGAAATCTTACTTCCTGAATGCATTAACAAATGTATCTTTGACCCAGGCTTATTTGACAACTCAAATTTACATGATTTGAAGGGTGCCTCACCTCTCTGAAACCATGAAAAGTATATGCCTCAAAGGCATGCATATCAATATTAATGTAAAGTCACATGAAGACATAAAATATCCCGTTTTATTTCTTCTTCCATGTGTATCTCCTAGTCAATGTTTTTTTCTCTTTTCCAATCATTTAATTACTCTTCTTTCATTTAACGTAAAATATATAATTTATCTCTTAAAACCTGTGCTTACTATACTTTACTGTACCTATCTCTCTTGATACCTGCACTTTACTGATATCTAAATGTTTATTACTGTAGCTCTTTAAAAGAGGTTAATTACTGGGGTGCTTGGGTGGCTCAGTCAGCTCAGGTCATGATCTCACCATTCATGAGTTCGAGCCCTGCATCGGGCTGTGTGCTGACAGCTCAGAGCCTGGAGCCTGCTTCAGATTCTGTGTCTCCCTCTCTCTCTGCCCCTCCCCTGCTTATGCTCGGTCTCTCTCTCTCTCTCTCTCTCTCTCTCTCTCTCTCTCAAAATAAATAAACCTTAAAAAAATTTTAAGAGGTCAATTACAGTATTTTCTTAAATTTGAGTAGCAAATGATTATTATAAGCAGGTTAATAAAGAAATGAGAAGAAATATGGTGAGGTTTCTTTTCTTTTAGATAACAAACATATTACCAATCCTGAAGTCATATACTTATGAGTTTTTGAAAACTTATTTAAATCTATACTTTTTTATTTTTAATAATAGAACATAAAATATATAATATATATAGTTTTGCTGAGTCAGTACTCTAGTCAAAGACACAGTTATTTCAGGCTAGAAACACATCTTCTGTTAGAAAATATTTCACAAGATATATGTGTGTGTGTGTGTAGGTATGTATATATGTGTGTATGTATGTATATATGTATACATACATACACACACAATAATAGTAAATATTAAAATTGCATTACTTTTCAACTCATTGAATTGCTACTTTGCAACGAAGAAAAAGGATGAATCATAATATTTCCCTTCAAGTTTTAGACCTGTGTGTGTATAACCTATCTCTTAATCATAAACTGAACAATAGCTTCTTTTTTTTTTTGGTCTGTACCTTCTCCTTGCTCATAATCAGAGCTGCTTCCTTCCACCACATGCACTATAACTAAGGCTCCCCATGCATGTTTATTTTTAGGGTGATACAAAGGCTATGCCAATGTCATACCCTTTTATCTTTCTCTATACATGGTTTTCTGAGAACATTTCCCCATTTTCCTCCTGGGAATATGCTCCAGGTGCCTTGAAAGTTAGGTGACATTTTGTAATTTTAGACCCAGGAATTATTCTAGGAATTTAAACAATTAGACTTTGGCTAACATGCCTTTTCCTTGGTGGTTTAAAAATATTTTTAAGCTATTACTACAAATACTAAAACTCTAAATAAATCATTATATTATAAATATTACAATGTTAAATAGGTTATTTTTTACATTTATATTAAGTGTATTAAGTACTAGGCACTGTATAAAACATAAAAAATAAATGTTCATAATTTATATCCACACATTGGTCATGGAGTCTGTATATGAGAAAAAAAACCTTCCCTACAAAAGAACTACACAGAAATATTCAGACTACTAACTCTTTTGAAAATAACCCACTGCTTGATAAGATGAAACTTCCTTACTCCAAAAAGTCTGTAGGGAAGAAACAATGAACCTGGATATCAATGTTTTGAGTTATTAGCATATTAAAATTTGGATGATCATTTCATGAAATAGGTTGAATGTTTATAATAGAATTGATTTAGTATAAAAGTTGCCTGTGATCTTCACTTTTGTCACTTTTCTCTTTAGTGCCACCTTGTGGGTTAGCCAATAACAAAAAATATATAGGGTTTTGAGTTTGGGTTTTTTCGGGGTTTTTTCTCTGCTGCATTAAAGTTCATCTTAGAAAGTTTCGCAGTAAAACTCAGATGTGAAGCAACTTCTTTGTTTTCTCAGAGAACCAAACACTTCACTAGACGATATTTTCCATAATTCGGCAATTGGCCATTTCAGTCACCAGAAGAGTTGGAAATATTGGAGCCTACACAAAAATCGATATTCATTTACAGAATAATCACCGAACTTATCTTGGATAACATAAATGGCAAACTGTGACTTGTGATTTTTCCATAAGAAAAATGTTTTCTAAACTCCGTATCATCATTTCTACAACAGTGTCCCATGAGAATTGATTTTCGGTGATTTGAAACACTGCTTAATCCTGTTTCAGAAGAAGCTCCCATATCTGATTTAGACTTGGAGACAGCTTACTTCTAGCTTCAGCTTTAATTTGCACTGAGTTACCTTACTCAGTTTATTTTTTAATTATGCTGCAGTTATAAGGGAATAAGGAAAAAGTACACTATGTTGAAATGTCATTTTTATTGCCAACACACAGGACATGTGTTCTATGTTTTCTAACATTTTCCATACACTAGAGATGCTACAATAATCTTTTGAATAACCAAACAAAAAAGAAATAGTTTCTCCTCTTTAAAATACCTAAACATATTAGAATTTATTGCTAATATTTTTGTGGTACAATGAAGAAGTAAATTTGAAATTACATTTATGGAGTCATTTCAGAGCAAGTGAAAATCATGTATTCGGGCCACTTTGAAAATGTAAATGTCCATATCTGAACTCTTCCTGCCCTATTAGCAGTCGAAGGTTATACTATGTTATTCAAAATGTAATTTCCCCTAGATGTACAATAAAGCCTCAGCTTTGGCCTATAATCTGAATATCATAAACTATCAGTTATCTATTCTGGAAGTACACCAACAACAAAAAACATTTAAGTAGTATTATAGGCTTGCCAAAATCTTATTATAGAACCAAAGTAGCCAAATACTATCAAAAAGGTTGCAAGAACCTTGGAATTTAACTCCCTAGTCATTTTTAACTTGAATAAGTCTTATGTTTTGGTTCTAAAAGTAGTATATTGTGCTTTCCAATTTACGAAATACATTTTAATTGTTAAATTTTACACCCTTTGATATTTGAATTTTTCCAAGACATTCTGACACACAATCAGTTTCCCATGGATTTGGTACAAGAGCAAATTAAAAGGTGCCTTAGAATGGCAACGTTCACTCTATCATCTTCCATTTAGCCTTTACAGGACTATCATTGAACAAGTCCTTGTTCTTAGAATTTATCCTAAAAACAAAAAACTAGGGCAAGGGCTTTCTTACCTGGGGATCATGAAAAGTTGTGACTGTTTGTCCATTCATGCTGCCACTTTAGCTTTAATAACCTGCTATACGGTGCCATTCAGAAGATTCCTCAGACGTGTGTTGGCGGTAGTGGGGCTACACTATATTCAAATAAGCGAGACCTTTATTTGAGTACAGCTTACCTCTAGGAATGAATTTTAGCCTCTTCTCATTCTTATTATATTCACGTTCAACATATGGGACTTTTTAAACAAGTTACAAAAAGTAGCAAAACACATTCCATATCTACTCTGTTACAGATTCCAAATTAAGCAGATCCTGATTAATTGGGTTATGTTATACACCAACGGTCTTCCACTTTAATGTCAAAAGGCTTTTATGATCTGTGTTCAGTTCCTCTTAAAGTGAGACAGAACACAATATTTCCTTGACATTTCTGAGAATTTCAGTTTCAAAGGATCATTTATTCCTTTAATCTTCCAATGTGGAAATGTAATGAACATCGACTCGTTTTAAGAAGCGCTAACATTCAACTAGGTAAACTTAGTAAGTGATAGCTATTAATGTTCTCTTTTGTCTTCTAGACGGAAAATCAAAGCTATTTAAAGTAAAGGATGTGTTTAAAATCAATGTCCAGAAGTTAACATTAATGTTTACAAACACTTTCTGGGATCATTATGTCTTATTTGGGTGTGTGTGCATGTCTTTATTCATCTATATCTATCTATAAAGATATAAAGATAGATATAAACAGATGTTCCTATATGGTCCGATTGTTTTATTTGTCACTGTGCTAACCTGCAATGTTATAAAGTGCACAAATAGTTCTCTGTGCCTCTCCTTCCTTTTCAGTGTTTGCCACAATAGCCAAATTGAACTGCTCGTGTGATAGTCATCCAAATATATAATTCTAAAACCAGGATTATAGGATCTTTTCTTTATTTCTATGAGATTTACCTATAGTAATTATCTGTCTAATGTTCAGAGCTCTATAGCAGTTCTCTTTTAAATGTTCAGAGCAGGAGCTATACCTTCTAGGATGTGCAAATAATCAAGTTCTAGCAACATTATGAAATATAATCTGCATTATGAATTGAACAGAATGAGCCCTCAGATCTGATTGCCTAAAGCTCAAAATGTTAATGCTCATGACACACCTCATACATTTTAGCAAGTTGAAATTGCCTTAAAACAAGAGGGTGAATTGTGATCTTGACCTTTGCCTCACGTCACCAGCCTTTGCTCCTGCTCACGTGAGAGGGGAGATTCTGTTCTGCAGACTAAGGGCTGGCCACAGATCTTCACCTCCTATCTATTTCCATAATTCCAAAATGGATCGGCCTGAGGAATTTTATCTCGTGACATTCCATTGTGAACTGACTTAATTAAATTTTTCCCAAAGTGCAACATTCCCCGGTTCTTTCTCAGGAAAGCAAATTGAGAAGACACAGAAACAGATCTAAATGAAGTGCATTTTTTTAATTAATTCAAACAATAACACCATGAAAAAGCACTTTGAATTTTTCAATTCCCAGGCAATTGGTTCTAAAAAGAAAACCATTCTAAATTATCTACATGCTCTCATTTATTAGTCTGGAGCTCTTGCCCAAGGAATTATTTGCAAAGGTAATATACAGAACATCATGGTGATTTACTTACTTTTCTAATACCTTTCACCCAAAAACTCTGTAGAACTGAAAGTATGCCAGCAAAGAGAAGTGTCTATAAGAAAAGACTCAGTAATAAATAAGAAATATCAAAAAATAAAAGTAAAAGAGCTGAATCCCATTTTTAAAAATCAAATTTTGTGGGAGCTAAATGCCATAGACGTCGCTACTTATTTATTGATAACCACTTTAGAGTAATCTGTAATTTCTTCCTAATCCTCAAAATTAGGTGGGTTTCTGCCAGTCATGTTATCCCTTGAGGAGAAGTGTCTTATGAAATTACCACCTGATTATATAAGGCCCAGACAACTTTAAACAAAACCAAATACATTTCATTTGCCCAATAACCATTCACAAATGTTAAGATAAAGAACGGTAAACAAAATTAAAAGTCAACCATGCTTTAACTGAAAGATAATTTTCCGCACCCTTTGGAATCCAGTCCAAAACCATTGAGATCTAGAAAAATACAACCAGGAGAGGCACTGGTTGGTTTGGTTGGTTTTTGTTTTTTTCTCAGCAAGCAATTACCTACTTTCTTGGTACTTATTTGACAACTCAAGAAGGGAGAAAAATATCCTAGGATAGGTCTAAAATTCTTATCTAAATACTTCTTAAATTGTGCCTTTCAAATACATGAGATATTATGTGAAATGGATTTTTAAAGAAGTATTTAGAAATGACTTTCCAACTCTTATTAACTTTATGGAAAACAGTTTAGCAACAGCTGTCAAAATCCACAAATCTAAAATCTACAGCAAGACTTCTGAGACATCTTGTATTATAACTTGGCATGACTCTCTTCTACTAGAAAAAAAAAGTGTTTTCAGGGCAGGAAATGCATATATTCATTTCTGTATTTGTAAAGCAAGCAGAGTCTTTGGGTTTTACTGAAAACTTAGTAAGTATATGTTGAATGAATGAATACTCCATAGTCGTCAGCTTCTTGGCCCCTTCTTTCTCTGCTTTAAGGCTTCTCTGTCCTCCTCCTTCTCTTTGGAACACTCTTTGGCCTCCATGCCTGGTGTAGGTGCCCTTCAGCTTGGCCTCTCTTATAAGTTGCCCCGGGAACCACTCTCTTGGGCTTGTCCCATAACCAAGCCCCTGCTCTTTTCTAGCTCTGGCCTAGAAACATGGTATCAGAGTATTTATTGAAAGCATTTTTTAAACTACATTTTTGAGGCAATGAACTAGCAAACAAAAACAATTATCATTTTCTCTGAATAAGTCAGTAGTAAGTACAATCTAGAATCAGTATCTGTCCTGTCAGCTTCAATTGTGGAAACCAAAGCAATGTGTTCTCCTGCAAGGAGAATTTGAGACAATATAGGCCACACAATGGAATCATACTTTACATAGGAGTTAGATTCTGAAATTCTCATATAAAGTAAGAAGCCCCTATGGTCACATTTGCCCTTGAAAATCCCCTAAAACTGGGGTCAAAAGGCAGTGAACCATAGCTCTGTGTATTCATTCTTAGACAGCAATATATACATGTAGATGTAAGTGTAAAGTATGTACAGTAATACAATATTTTCATAAATACCAATATGTTGTGACCCCACTGTTTTAATAACAACACTTCTCCCAAGTCACTCCTATGTTTCTGTGGTGCCAAAATAATCAGCCAATGCAAAAAGTCCAGTTAAAAACAATGGTAATGCCTGCCTTCCTCTGCAACAGGTAGGAGTCAGGGCTCACACAGGGTGAGCTTCTGAGCAGATCAGAGGCCCAGCAGGATTGGATGATTAGCTACATACACAAAGAGATGGGTTTTTTATGCTGGAGAAAGAAGATTACAAATATGGAAAGGGGAAAAAGTACAGATGACCCCTGTGGGGTTGGATCATTGGATTAGAATTGGAAGAGTAGATAGAAACATATGGTTTTATAGATATATAGAGAGAAAAAGATATTTAAATGTGTGTATGTACGTGTGAAGTCATTAACAGGACCTGAGAGCATAACACCTAAGTAGCAAAGAGCAAATTTAATGTCTAAGTTTTGGTTTTTAAATACATTTTTCCAGGGCTCACTATAGATTCTAAGGGAGGATCAGGGAAAGAATAAGATCAACTTTGAACACATTAATCTGCCAAACAATAAGGAAGTTCTCAAAAGAATGATGGGAACGTAACCAAATACCACAGGGGCCAGTTGAAGAAACTCCCACTGACTAAATCTGGAACAATTTGAGCATTAAAATAAAAAATAACAATAATGAATTATAACCCACTGAAAAAAATATGAATCTATGAATCCACACTGATATAACAATTGATAAGCAGGAAGAAACCTTTTTTAGATTGGAATTCCAACTAACGCATACAGGAGGAATTCAGGCAAGACACATCAATGAATGCTAAAATTACTGAATGAAAGTAAGATGAGGAATAAGCTCTTACACAGTCTCAACATCTCTCTCTACAAAACATTTTTTAACTACAAGAGAAAAGAAAAATTTACAGTGGAGAAACCTCATAGATACAATCTGAATCAAGTGCTCAAAGTTAACACTACCAGTAATGGGACAAATCAATATCATGTGCCACCTGATAGGATACAATGAGAAGAACACATCACGTCTTCAGTATTTCAGCAAAGAAAAAAATTCATGAGCTGATTATAATCAAGAAGAAATATAAGACAGGGATAACAGGGTGGCTCAAAGGGTTAAGCGTCCAGCTTTGGCTCAGGTCATGATCTCATGACTCATGGGTTCAAGCCCCACGTTGGGCTCTGTGCTGACAGCTCAGAGCCTGGAGCCTGCTTTGGATTCTGTGTCTCTATCTCTCTCTGCCCCTTACCCACTCACGATTTGTCTGTCTGTCTGTCTGTCTCCCTCTCTCTCTCTCTCTCTCTCAAAAATAAATAAACATTAAAAAATGTTTAAAGAAATATCAAACAGAACTTTAGAAAATTTATTCTATAAAATAACTGACCTTCAAAAATGTCATGGTCATGAAAGTCAAGTAGACACAGAGGAAGTCTTCCAGACTGAAGGAGGCTAGAGACACATGATAGTTGAATACAAGTGTAGTCCTGAACTGGACCTTTTTGGTCTAGGGACATTATTAGAACAATTCGCATAATTTGAATCATGGGTCTGGAAGAAGGCATTAGGTTTGCCATGCTATTCCTGCAACTCTACTGAGAGTTTGAAATTACTTGAAAGTAAAAAGTTTTAAGAAAAAAGTCCAGACTTATTAGTACTTTTTAATTTTTTTTAATTTTTTAATGTTTATTTTTGAGAGAGAGAGAGAAAGAGAAAGTGGGGGAAGGCACAGAAAGAGAGGGAGACACAGAATCTGAAGCAGGCTCTGGGCTCTGAGCTGTCAGGATAGAGCCCAACATAGGACTCAAACTCACAAACCATGAGATCATGACCTGAGCTGAAGTCAGAGGCTTAACTGACTGAGCCACCCAAATGCCCCTCATTAGTACTTTTTTAAACTCCCAGTGTGCAGCTCCAAAATTACACAGCCAGCAAAGGAACATTGGTTGAAAAACAGTGATAACAGCATCAATAAAGTGTCAGAGATGAACTAATCATATGATGTCAACCAACCAATTTTTTCCCCATGCTTTTCAGATTTTATCTACTGTCTGAGCATCCCAAAGGCACCAGTTTTGCTTATTCACATTTTTCCTTTCACATATCCCATGCACCCATTTAAGACAGCAAAAGATATTTTGAGAATGCCATTTGCAACACTTTTATCTTTTTCTTTCCTTTTCTTCTTCCTTCCTTCCTTCATTTATTTATTTTGGAAGCAGCATTCATCCTATGGGGAGAACTCATCCTAAATATAAAATCCCTTGTCTCACCCCCTTGACACAAAGTAGCAGCTGATAAGACAGAAGAGAGAAGAGCCACTACACATCTACCCTTCTTCAGGCCTCTTCATCCAGCCACAGTCTCTCACACCTGTTCTTCTCTATCACTGTTTTCCTCCTTTCTTCTCCAGACATGGAATGTAAAACTGTCCTTTAAATTAATTAACAAAACTAGGCCTCTGGCAACTGACCCTGCCCTATAATCTCAACCCCTCGCTTGAGGTATTAAAAAAAAAAAAAAAAAAGGAAATCAAGACTATGTGCATATTCTTTTTTAACTCCTTTTTTTTTGTTTGTTTAAGCCATCTAACCTACCTTCCCCTGCATGAAGTCTGGGCTATGAAGCAGTCTGCCACTCTAAATGGCACTTGTTGGAAATATGGGAAATGGTTAGAAGAAACCTCACCAGCTCTGTGCTGACAGCTCAGAGCCTGGAGTCTGCTTTGGATTCTGTGTCTCCCTCTCTCTCCGGCCCTCCCCCACTCATGCTCTGTCTCTCAAAAATAAATAAACATTTAAAATTTTTTTTAAAAAAAGAGAGAAAAAAAACCTCAGAAGATCAAAATTCAAATAACCTTGACTACAATTAAAATAGCCACCATTCTGTCGTTATGACAGGAGAGGTAGGAAAAGAACTACAACAAAGAGATTGTCTAAGATGTCAAGCAACGTTCATATAACACCAGATGCATCTGAGAAACAACTGCCTCAAGTTCTGTTTGGAGAAATAGTTTAGTTCTCTTGCCAAAACCTACCTCACAGAAACTTAGGAAATATACTGCTAAATAGCCTAGTGCTTTCCTCCTTATAGTTACTCTCCTTTGATGATGATGATGATGATAATGATGATAAAAACAAAGCAACTAAGCAACTAGGCAGCACTATTTGTGGCATCATGAAGACCATTGCTAATATCTTCATTCCCTTTGAGATCATTTTAGTCAAGATGTATTTCAATTTAAACGGCGTACCACGTTTATTGCTTATTTCATATGATGCAATGTTCGCACATTGCTGGTATGAGAGCGATTGCTTCATTTCATCCAATAGCCGCTCTCATTAGGCTGCATCTCTGTGCTGAAAAGAATCCTGGGTCTATGTTCTTCTTGCCCAGGATCTTCCCCACACCTCTCAAAGTATCACAGCTTTCCTTAGATATTATGGGTACCACAAGGAGGGAGCTGGGATGTGTTCCACAACTTTCATCAATCTCTTTTCAGTATGGCCACTAAAGCAAGTGTTAGATTGGAAGGTTTCTTTTCTGAAACTTGTCCCAGGATTACCATCCCTGCTATTTATTTACTTATTTATTAATTCATTTATTCATCTGATATTTATTAAGAAGCCAGTGTGCACCAGGCATTGTTCTTGGCATCGTGAAAAAAATGGATTAAAATTCCTGACCTCATGGAGCCTACATTCTAATATTGGAGACAGACAATGAAAAAAATGTTAAGTAAAATAAATGGGAACAAGAGAAGGGATATAGAGAGTGATAGGTCCAGGGAGAGGGGTTACAATATTAAACATGGCAGGGAAATCCTCACATTTCAACAAAGACTTATAGGAAGTGAGGTGTGCACATCACTGAGGGAATGGGAATAACAAGAGCAAAGGCCCTGAGACAGGAATGTGGCTGGTGTGTTTGAGACATCACAAGGAGACCTGTGTGGCTAGAGTAGAGTAAGTTACAGAGACAGAAAAAGGAAGTGGAATCAGAAGGATAATGGGGAGCCAATATTGTACAAGGTTTTGTAGGCTTTTATGAGGACTTTGCCTTTATTCTAAGAGTGATGAAAAGTCCTTGGAAAATTTTGAGTTGGGGAATGACATAATCTGTTGTGAGTTCTAGAGAAACCCTGGTGGTGGATTTGATGAGAATCCACATAAAGATAAAAAAAAAAAAAAAAAAAAAGGAGAAAGAACAGTTGTGAGGCAATTGAAATAGTCCATGCAAGAGATGGCTCTGGCTTGGACTAGGGTGGTAGCAGTAGAAGTGGTGAGAAGTTATTTGGTTTTGCTAATTGTACTTGGACTATAAGTGAGAAACCTTAAGGTTGATTCTAGGTTTTCAGCTGAGCAACTGGAAGGAGGCGGTTGACATTTATTGAGATGGAAAAGGCTTAGAGTGAGTCAGGTGTGAAAGGACGGTTAAGATTTTTGTGTTTATATTGCTGATAGTTAAGAATGTATGGTCAGGGGCACCTGGGTGGCTCAGTTGGTTAAGCATCCAACTCTTGATTTCTCCTCAGATCATGATCTCACAGTCCGTGAGATCAATCCCTGCTTTGGGCTCTGCTGACAACATGGAGCCTGCTTAGGATGTTCTCTCTCTCTGCCCCTCCTCTGCTCATTCTCTCTCTCTCTCTCTCTCTCTCTCTCTCTCTCTCTCAAAATAAATATAACTAAGCTTTAAAAAGAAAAAAGAAATATGTGGTCAAAGAATTGATCATTATATTTGGCAATGTGGAGGCCCTTAGTTACCCTCACATGAACAGTCTCAGTAGATAGTTGGAGGCAAAAGCCTAACTGGAGAGAGTTCAAGAATGAGTGGGAAGAGAGCAGTGGTAATTGAAGAATACAGGCAAATGTTTGTAGTGTCTTTTTCTGTAAGGGGTGGTAGAGAAATGGGTATTATCCAGAAGAGGATGTAGCATTAAGAGGTGGTTTGGGGGTAAGGGGATGGGAGTTAATTATAACATGCTTATATGCTGATGGGAATGATCCAGTCAAGGAGAAAATCTTCCTGTATGAGAGAATGGGGAGAGTTGCTGGAATTATGTCCTAGAATGGATGATGAGGGGATGGGTTCTAGAAGTAAAGGAGTGGGCCTTGGTTTGAGGACAAACAATTCATTTGTCGGAACCAGGAGGAAGACAGTTAAGTGGGAAAATGTGGTAGTGGGTTCTTATGAACATTCTCTCCCAATTGTTTTTATTTTCTCAGTGAAAATAGGAAACAAGTCATCAACGGAGTGGGTAAACAGGTGTTGAAGGTTTAAGGAAAAGGTGAAATATAATCTATAGTAATCTAAAAGGATAAATAAATAGAAAATGGAAACATTGGCTTTGAGATTATTGGACCTAAGTACCCACATGATATTAGTACACACAAATTTAAAGTTTTATGGGACCACTCTATGCAGTGTGGGTGCAGGTCCAGAGTAGTTAGAGAGTTGGATTTAATAGAATGAAGGATCAGACACCTGCAACAGAGGGAGAGTGGGGAATGGGAGATTAAGGGTATCAACAGGGAGCAATTGTAAATAAATTACCATGGAATAAAGACTGAATAAGCAGGAAAATAAGGGTATGAGGGTTAAAGATAGTGAAAATAAGATGTATTTCATAGATTATATGTGCCTGTTAAGCTGAAGGGATAATTGTTTAATATTAGTTATTGAAATGAAGGTATTAACTTATTGAGGCATAGCGAATCCCAGAAAATAGTGGCTCTTGTATCTCAGTAGGTAATACATTCCTCTTTGCTCCAGAACTCAAATATACATATATCCTTTTTTTATACTGTCACTTATTAAGAATTTACATTTAATTCCACTGACCTCCCTCAACTTTAATGTATAGTACGAAATTCCTGTCCTATTATGAAACCATTCTTCGAAATTTGTTTTCTTCCAATCCTCTTCCTAATTTTTCCTTGCCATGGCTGACACCAGTCTTTCCACCAAGACTCCATTTTCATAGCAAACTTCATCACCATAAGCCCTCAACTTACAGAATGAGGTGGAGGACTTGGCATGATTGGATCAAATAATACAGAAAAAAACATTTGACAAAACTCAATACTCACTCATAATCTAAAAACTCTAAGCAAGTTAGGAATAGACAACAATTCCCTCAACTTGATAAAAAAAAAAACATCTAAAACAAACCTATAGAAATCATTCTTAATGGTAAAGATAAATACTTTTCACTAAGATAGGGAATAAAGCAAGGATTCAGTTCTCACCACTCCAATTCAACATAGTGCTGGAAGTTCTAGCCACTCAAGAAAAGGAGAGAAAAGGCATATATATTGGAAAGGAATAAATAAAACTATTCCTGTTTGCAGATGACACAATTGTCTATTTTAAAAATCTCAGGGCGCCGGGTTGGCTCAGTCGATTAAGCATTCGACTTTGGCTCAGGTCATGATCTCATGATTTATGGGTTTGAGCCCCGCGTGGGGCTCTGTGCTGAAAGCTTGGAGCATGGAGCCTTCTTTGGATTCTGTGTCTCCCTGTCTCTCTGCCCATCCCCTGCTCACACTCTATTTCAAAATTAAATAAACATTTAAAAAAATTTTTTAACAAAAAAATTAAAATATCAATGATTCCACAAAAATAAAACTCCTAGAACCTAAAAAATTTCAGGGGCACCTGGGTGGCTCAGTTGGTTAAGCATCTGACTTCAGCTCAGGTCATGATCTAATGGTTCATGGGTTCAAGCCCTGTGTCAGGCTCTGTGCTGACAGTATGGAGCCTGGAGCCTGATTCAGATTCTGTGTCCCACTCTCTCTCTGCCCCTTCCCCACTCATACTCTCTCTCTCTCTCTCTCTCTCTCTCTCTCTCAAAAATTAATAAACATTAAAAAAACATTTTCTTTAATTTTAGCAAGGTCACAGGACAAAAGATCTACACACAAAAAAATCAATGTCATTTCTGTATAGTAACAATGAACAAATGAAAACTAAAATTAAAACACATTTATAATCACTCCAAAGAAAATGAAATATTTACATATAAATTTTATAATATATATACTCTGCCTGTATGCTGAAAAATGCAAATGCTGAGAAAAGAAGTCAATAACCTAAATAGAGAGACATACCATATTCATAGATTGGAAGACTCAACATAGTAAAGATGTCAGTTCTCTCTAAATCTATCTGTAGGCTTAATGAAATTCCATTAAGGAAATGTGAATTAAACCACAATTAGCTATCATTACATTCCTATCAGAATGGCTAAAATAAAAAAATAGTGACAACTCAAATGTCTACAAGGGGGTAGAGAAACTGGATCATTCATAACATAGCTAATGGGAATGTAAACTTGTTGTGCTATACTGGAAAACACCTTGGAAGTTTAAAAAAAATTAAGCATGTGGTTACTATACACAGTAATTCTACTCTTCGGCATTTATTGCAGAGAAACGGAAATTTACGTTTGCACAAAAATTTGTACATGAGGATTCATAACAGTGTTATTCATAGTAGCCAAAAATTGGAAACAACCCAAATGTCCTACAGTGAGTGAATAGGCAAAAAAAACTGGTCATCCATACTATGAAGAAGAACTCAGCAATAAAAAGAATAAACTATTGATACATGCAATAGTTAGGATGAATCTCCAGGGAATTATGCTGAGTGAAAGTAAATTATTCCCAAGAGGTTGTATACTCTATGATCCCATTTCTATAACATTCATTAAATGATAAAATTATACAAATGAAGAACTTAGAGGTTTCTAGGTGTTACATACAACGGTAACAGTGAGTGGGAGGGAAGCGTGTGTAGCTATATTAGGGATCTTTGTGGTGATGCAACTGTTTCATATCCTGACTTGTGGTCACATGAATCTACACACATAACAAAATTGCATAGAATTAAGTACGCACACACCACACACATAACACACAGATACACTCCCAAATGAGTATGTGTAAAACTGGTGAAATCTCAATAAAGTCAATAGATTGTATTCAATGTCAATTTTCCAGTTCTGTTACTATACTATTGTTATCCAAGATGTTAACATTGGGGGAAGCTGGGTGAAGATATACAGGATCTTTCTGAATTGTTAATGTATGAATGCATGTGAATCTCAATTGTCTCAAACTACAAAGTTAAATAAATAAATTATAGTAATAGAAAGGGAGGGAGAAAGAGAGAGAAGCCTTTTCCTGTGGATAACAGGTAATTCAAACAACCTTATCCTTTTGAAAAGGAAAGAAGAAGTCAAAATCAAACAATTTTATATCTATAACTTATATTAAAAGTTACACACCATTTGGGGCAAATGTGAAAAATAAAAACAGGAGCATACATTGTTAGTTTTAACACTGATCTTTTAGACTATCTCTGACCTTTTCTTTGTCCAAAAGAAAAACAATAATCTTCAGGTCCACCCTGAAGATTCTGATACCTGTCTTTCTTAGTCAGAAAAGCTTCTGATACCTTTCAAAACAGCTTAGTGTCACACATTCTTTGAGTATCCTGAGTCTGTAACTTAATAGAAAAAAAAATTAACTTGCTTTATGACCACAACCCAATGAATTCTCATTTTATCCAGTTCCTGATTACTCTCTGATCTTTAGTAACAGAGCAACACCTTTCAGCACCTTACAATCTGTAATAGCAAAGTTTGGATGAGAAGAGGCATCCTCAAAGCTGGATTGTCGGGTCCCCAGTGTGATCTTACTACCATTTTCAGCTTCCGTTTTCATAGAGTTTAGCCAGGACTGACATTTCTACATACTAAACTGTCAGCATCTAATGATCTCTCTCATCTCTGAACATCTCTAACACTTGTTACCTATACTAATGTGTTTGTTTTCAACTAAAGAATATTTATATGCAATAAAAAAATCTCTCATTTTAAGTATAAGTTGAATCATGTTGAAAAATTAATTCATGTCCGTATAACCATCTTGATTAAATTATGGAACACTTTCAACACCCCCAAGAATTTCCCTTGGCCTTTTCTTCACCTCTCAGCCCCAGGCAACTATTATTTTGTGTTCTGTCATTATGGATTAGTTTTGCCTATTCCAGAATTTTACTTAAATGGAAGCAAAAAAGTGTATATTCTTTTGTCTCTGGCTTATTTCACTCAACATAATGGTTCTGATATTTATGCGATTATATGTATTAGCATTTGTTCATTTTCATTCTATTGTATATACAGTTATATTGCATATATATATATATATCCATTTATTTGTTGATAGCCATTCAGATTGTTTTTAGTTTCAGACTATTACAAATACAGCTGACATGAATAGTCATGTACCTGTCTTTGTATGGAGTCATACACTTTTTTTTCTCTTAGGTAAATACCTATGAGTAGAATGGCTCCTAGGATCAAATGGTAGGTATATATTTAACTTTATAAGGAACTGCCAGACTATTTCGCATTCCTACCAATAACATATGAGAATTACAGTTTGTATTCTTGCTTAAGCTTGCTTAGTCTTTTGAATTTTAGTTCTTTTAGTAGGCACCTAGTGAAATATCATGTGGTTCTAAGCTGCATTTTCCTCATGACGAATAATGTTGAAAATATTTCTATGTGCTTATTAACCTTCACATATCTTCTTTTATGAATTACCTGCTTGAGTCTTTTGTTCATTTTTTAATTGAATTGTTTGTCTTATTGAGTTTATATATTCTGGATAAAATCCTTTGTCAGGTACACAAATTGTGAATATCACTTCCCAATACATGGCTTAGTATTTCATGTTTTCTTAAGAATGTCTTTTGAAGATCAGAAGTTTCAATTTTAAAGATACAATTTATCATTTTCAAAATTTTATGATTGGTTTTTTTTTAGTGTCTTGTCTGAAATTTTTGCCTGCCCCACAGCCATGGAGATATTTTCCTGTGTTTTTGTCTAGAGGTCTTATAGTTTTATCGTTTATGTTTAGCTCAGTAATATATTCTAATTCTCTTTTGATTTAAAAATCACAATAAAGCCAGAACTAGACTCCCTCTGTCTTCATTAATATTAAACTTATTTAAATTGAATTTACTAGTGATTCAGTGTTTTATTTTAAAACCCAAGAATTACTATCACTGTAATAAATCAGAATAGTAATATCTATTAATGAGGGCTCCAAATATATAAACTGCTTAGTTTCTCAGCAAAAATATCACACTTCACAAGTACCAAGGTAAAAGCATTAACCATAAAAATTTCCACCCTAATCATGTTCTTCTCAAGTACTCTGTCCCTGCTTCTCCCTTTACTCTTGGAAAGATCTCAGTAGATGTTACAAGTACACGTGACCAAAGGAGACCTCGGTAAAAATTCCACTCAGCTCTTAATTATGTGAAAACTACTACATAACCAGTATATTCTAAGCCAGCTCTTGCTCTCTATCTTCTTCCCTCATGTCCTAATATATTTCTAATGATCTATGCTCTGAAATGGATTGGCCTCAGGAGACATCAAAGAGAGTTTCATAATGACTTAGAAAAAGCTCTTTGTAATATTAATTCATTTTTTATGTAACTAATGTGAAAACACATATGAACAAGCATTTTACTGTTTGATTTAAATATCTAATTCCATTAGTTTTATACATACATATACATACATATATACACACATACATATATATATACAAATATGCATAGATAGAGAGATAACCAGTGGTCTGTACTTAATGAAAATGAGGTTCCAGACACCATTCTGCTGTCTGTAATTCTGAAGAAGTGATTCTTGAAATTGCTGTGGCCCATTCTCCATGCAAAATAACTCTTATCTACACAATATGGCCTAATATTATGTTATGTAATTTTGCCTCTTAAATGTTTTTGTACTTACAGGTTTTTAAATACAATCCCAAAATAGATTCTGAGTGTCTACAATGAGAAAGACACCATGCTGTGTTCTACAGCAGTGATCTTAAACTCTGGCTACATGTTAAAATAACCTAGAACGTTTTGACAAAATACCAATGGCCAGACCTACCCAAACTAATTGAATCAAAATCTCTAGGGCTGAGATTCAGGGAATCCAAATGATTCTCATGTTCAGACAGATGGAGAGCCACTGTTCTAGATTAAAGTTTTCAAACTGAGGTCCCTGAGACCCTTTCAGAGGGTCTACAAAGTCAAATGTCAAAGCTTTCCCCCAAATTCCTATATAATTACCAAAGAGAACTTTCAGCATGCAATATATACATTTTGGTAAAATTGTATTGAATTGAGTTAATCATGATTTTGATCTTCATCCAACTTAATACAGTGCTTTTAAAACAGGATATTCTTTGTCAGAGAATAAAAGAACTGACAATAAAACAACAAATGTTCCAGTACTTTCCATTCTACTCAGAGGTTTGGAATAAGAAAACAAATCATTATTTTCAAGTTCACTCCTCTCTGCTTATAGAAGCAATTTGGTGGACAAGTTTCAAAAGCAATACCTTAATATAAAGAAGAAAATAACTTTTCTAACACTTAATAACAAAGTGTTAGAAACTAACCAAAAGCAGGAGGAATGGAATGGAAGGTGAGGTGATTATTCCTTTGGCCCTTCAGGGAGTGTCCTGGGTTTGTGTTCTTGCCAGAAGCAATAGCTAGCTATTTATGTTAAGCAAGTCAGCTGCTTGAGGTGAAAGCTAGCAGGCTTGAGGAAGACTGCTCTCTACACCTTCTCAGAAAAGATGAGGACAAAAATAAGAAAGAGGAAATGATCCAAAAAAGAAAACTGGAAAATATGTTTTTTAGGAGTCATAGGGGAATCAAAAGCCATATCCAAATAATACTGAGCAGATAAATATGGCCTAAGGGAAAAAGAACAGCAAGTTAGTATTACTGGAACTCAAATTAAGTGCATGCCACTTCTCACAAAGTAATGCACCAGAAGTCAGAGACAGGCAAATTTAAATATTCACAAGAAATCATTCTTCGCTATTTAATCAGCAAAACATTATTAAAGTTGATTATATGCATTTTGGGGACGGTATACGGAAACACAAAGTTCTTCCACTGTTATATGAATATAAAAATGACACAGTTTTTGGAGGATAATCTCCATTAAAAGCTAAAATTACTTTGACCAAGTAATTTCACTTACAAGAATCTATTCTTGATAATCAAACATGAGCACAAAGATATAGTCACAAGAATGTTCTTTGCAACACTGTGACTGAGACTAAGCGCCTAAAACCTCTTACATAAGGCCATCCAAATAGACAGGGTTAAACATAGCATGATACTTTGTATTTTGTTGTAGTTAAGAACAATGAGGTGAAACAACAAAATATATATTGTGCCCCCAATTGTACAAAAATACCTCAACTAAATTGTGTGTGTGTGTGTGTGTGTGTGTGGATTTAATTAAATATATAGAAAAATATTTAAATAATTTCTTACGTTGGGGCATGTAACATGGGAACAGGTATTGAATATATAAATACATAAATAGATATAAGGATATATAGATGTATGCCTAGATATATGAATATACCCAAATTAGTAAAGATGAAATATTTTTAAGTTTATTTATTTATTTGGGGGAGGGGAGGGGCAGAGAGAGGAGAGAGAGAATCCCAAGCAAGCTCCATGCTGTCAGCACAGAGCCCAATGCAGGGCTCAAACTCATGAAACCGTGAGGTCATGACCTGAGCCAAAATCGAGTTGGATGCTTAACCAACTGACCCACCCAGGTGCCCCAGTAAAAGGTGGACTTTTTGAAGAGAAAGCAACCCTGCCACTTTTTGTAAGGGTCAGAGAAAGGAAAAAGTCCCACAGAAGACACTTGAGAAACTTCCAGAAAGACTATAAAATCTTGGAGAGAAAACAAGGGTTTATAGCACTTAGGAATGTGGGATAGTGGAGTGCTTTCATTATGTTTTCTCTCTGAAGGTTGGAGTGTGGAAGTAAAAAGTAGAATGTAGGAAGTCAAAAGCTGGAGATGGATACAGACATAGATATAAAATCCAAGAATAAGATTAGGATTTCTAAATATAGTGAGTTAGAAATGTATTCACATCACACAATTTGTGAGATATTGACCCACACACTATCCGATTTTTTCTAGAATAATTTATATCAAATAGGATGAGGTGGAAAAAAATATCCAGATAAACTTTGACAATTTTTACTCTAATCAGCTTTTCCTACACTCTATGAAATAATTTTTAAATAATATTTATTTATTCATTTTGAGAGTGGGGGAGGGGCAGAGAGAGAGGGAGAGAGAGAATCCCAAGCAGGCTCTACGCTTTCATTGCAGAGCCCAGTGTTGGGCTCAGACTCACAAACTGTGAGATTGTGACCTCAGCTAAAACCAAGAGTCTGATGCTTAATCACCTGAGTCACCCAGGAGTCCCTATGAAATATTTTTTTAGTTGTTAATATCCCTTTCATGTTTTGGGGTCAAGTTCTAAAAATGTTACTATATGTATAAATGGTTGCAAAGGATATACTTTCTTGTATATTTTAAATAATGACATTTTTAAACAAAATTGTTCCATCATGTTTGATGTGAATCAAATGAATCTAAATACCATAGTAATTCAAAGAATACATGAACAAGCTCTCCTTTGTCAGTCTTATATCATTCCTTTTTCTTTCTGAATGTATACTTTCATTCCCCTGGCCCCAAAAAATTTGATCCTAATGCATATATTTTATGCTTTAAAGTCTTTTATTGATCAACTTGTCATATTCTCTTTAATAAAATATGTATATAAATTAAATTTTTAATTTTCAAAAATTTTATGGGACCATTAAGTATGATGACCTTTCTTCTGGACTGAATTATCATTAAAATAGCTTTTAGCACATAATTAATCAAAATTTAAATATATTTAAAACCATTAGAATTAGTAAATATAAAAGTAAAATTTTATTGAGAATTCATCCCTTAGTGAAATTAAGATGCTCTTTATTTTTCTTTTTTTTTAACGTTTATTTACTTTTGAGAGATAGAGACACAGAGCATGAGCAGGGGATGGTCAAAGAGAGAGACAGAATCAGAAGCAGGCTCCAGGCTCTGAGCTGTCAGCACAAAGCCTGATGCGGGGCTCGAACCCACAAACTGTGAGATCATGATCTGAGCTGAAGTCGGCCACTTAACCGACTGAGCCACCCAGGCGCCCCAAGGTGCTTTTTATTTTTCAATGAGCTCATGTATCCATGGATCATTACTACTTTTATTGAAAATGAGGCATCAGTGGAAATTAACAACCAAAAGAAGAGATATATTAGACCACCATTAGGAGGTGGACTTATAAATAGTGTTGTTAAATCCATCATTTACAATAGTATCCACAATGCGTTTCTATTAAATTACCCAACTGGATTACCATATCCCTCTTTGGAAAAGTTCATTTACCTCCAGGGTTTGTGTGCCCCAGTTTGAAAATCACTGTTAAAGAGTATATCAGGGTGGCATAAAATTATGGCAAAGGTCCAACAGGTCACATGAGAAAGTCACGAAGAAAAGGATCAATAATATCATAGACTCATATTTATATACCAATGTGAAAACAGTAGGTAATAAGTAAATCTAATAATATGGGTGATAAATAGAGCCTCATCCTGAACACTACAGCTAAGTAAATGATGTGAGATGATGGAAAACTATAATGTATTCCAAATAAACAGAAATATTTGAAGAAAGGCAGGGTAGGACCATATACCATATGTCCCTTGTATACCTGACTGTGGCAGCATACTGAGAAGCAGTTAGAAAAATATCCTAGAAGTCATGAATTGAAATGATTCTCTTATAAAATATGCCACAGACAACAAGGCCAGTTAGAAGAATTTGATGATGATTTTTTATGCAAATTGTAAATCTTAAAGAAGCCCCATTAAACAGCACTTCTCTTTCCCACCAGCACTTCTAAGAGTAATCTCTGAATTAGGAAGATGAAACCAGTTATTCACAGACAGTGATGGTTTTAAGGAGGCTTACATCAGCTTACAACAAGGATGAGTTAAGGAAAACTTAACCTTTCTATGGGCATGCTCACTCCTAAGTGAAATAAGGAAAAAGCTGAGACAAACATTCCAATTTGCTCTTGCCAAATTTACCAGTTCAAAACCTCCCAGGGACAAAGTGAGTAAAGAGAGGCCCATAGTTTAACTACTTTAGCTCCCAAATGAGAAAGATCAGGAGTAAGAAATAAATATTACTCATTAGTATAGATTATAAAACTGGCACAGAGACAGGAGAGGATATTATTAATTATGAAATTAACTACCTGAACATTTTGCCGGAAATCTTTCTTTCCTCTTAAATAAACTATCAGTGAGGTTTTTAATTGCACTTGCTAATACTTTCAACTCTCAGAAAGAAGATGAAATCGTAGGTGAAACTACCCTGAAGTTATTACTTCTTCCTCTTTTTTTAATTTAAAATTTGAGTATGGAATAAAAGTATACCAAAATTCAGAAGATAACAAAGAGTATGCTGTGAAAAGTATATCTGGATGATCTCTAACGAGAGAGGAAGAAATGATAGCCATGGAGTACCTTCCATGTGCCAGCCACTGTTCTAGATGCTGAAGACTCAGGAGTGAATCTGATAGACAAAATTTCTGCCCTGATGGAGCTCATAATATGGGAGAAAGTAGAAAACAAACAATGAATGATGATAATAAGTACTATGGAGAAAAATCAAGACAGATAAGGTACACAGGCACACTGGAGGTGGATGGTAAAATCTCACACATTTTTGGGTAGAGACCCAAAGGAAGTAAGAGCAAACGTTATGGATATCTGGAAGAAAAGCATTCTAAGTAGATAGATTCTTAAGTACAAAGATGCTGTAGGAGCTCACTGAACAAGTCTGAGATCAGCATAAACTCCACATGGTTGGAATGAGGGAGAGAGCTGAGGGTGATAAATTCAGAGAGGCAGCAGGGCCCTGATTTGAACTTTCACTCTGAGTGAGAAGGCACATCACTGGAGGACTGTGAACAGAAGAATGACATAATCTTACTTTTCAAAAAAGTCACTCTGGTTTCTATTTAAAAGAGAGACAGTTGCAATAATACAGACAATAGATGATGGTAGCATGAATTTAAGTAGAAATATAGAAAACAGTGCAATGGTTGGGTTAGGATTATAAATAGTTTTTGAATGTAGGAACAACAGATGTGAGATGCGGAAGAAGGAATCAAAAATGAATTTAAAGTTTTGACCCATGCAACTTGAAGAAACAAGTTGTCGTTTACTAAGATGAGAAAGACTACAGAATAAGCATATCTGAAGAGAAATTTAGGAATTTGATTTAAATATAACAAGTTTGAGATCCCTATTAGATTTCCATGTAGAACTGTTGAATAGTGGTTACATATATGAGCCTGAGATTCACTGCTCTTCAAGAGAAATATAATGGAAGTTACATATGTAATTTTAAATTTTCTAGTAGCCGCATTTTAAAAAGTTAAAAGAAACAAGTGAAGTTTATATTAGTAGCATATTTTTTAAAAATCTCCAAAATATTATCCTTTCAACCTGTAATTACTATAAAAATTAACAAGATACTTTACCTTCTTTTAAAAAAAAAAACTAGGTCTTCAAAATCTAGTGTATATTTTGCACTTCATAGCATATTCTCAATTCAAAATAGCCACATTTTAAGTATTCAATAGCCACATGTGACTGGTGGTTACCTTGTTGGACAGCATCAGTTTAAAAAAAAATAGATGACTACAGAGGAAATGGAAAAGTTCATGTTATAAAAAAAAAAAAAAACTTGACTGAATTATAGAAAGAATAATAATGTACTTTGAGATACTTTGGGCAACAAGTAAAACCTCACACCCCAAACCTCAAACAAGCTTAAAGGAAAGTATGTATCTGCCATTAGAGGAAGTTCTGAAGTGGGGCAAACTCAATCATGTCATCAAAGCCCAGGTTCTTTCCATGGTTTTACACTATCATCTGTGTTATCTTTATCCCAAAGCTGGTAGAAAATGGCAGCAGTAGTCCCAGATGTCACATCTTGATACAACAGCATTCAGAAGTAAAGCGAAGTATTTCTTCTAGTGTGTCTTAGTAAGAAAACTTTGCCAAGAGAATCACACCATCCTTCTCATAGGATTCATTTCATATTTCATTGGCCGAAGTTAAGTTAAATGCTATTCTTTAACCAATCACTATCAAGAAGTAGATATGGGAAGTTCCAGTTGTTAATAAGATGAAGTAGGCACTTTCCAACCTGTCTATACTAATAAAATCAAAAAAATATAAATGGAACAGATAGTTGAGGACTCTTAAAGATGAACATCAGCATACGGATTTGGGAAGAAGATAGGGATTCAAATCACCCCTGCACCAACAGTGAGTTTTTCTCTTTTTTCTCCAGTATCCCACAGCCTGGTTTCAAGGTAGGCGAAAAAAATCCAATACATTGGTGTGGATAGAGGAATCTCAAGAAGAAGCCTTCCAGTTCAATTTCAGGGAGTACAGAAGTCTACTAGCAGCAACAATCCTGTCAGCAGGAGCCCACATGCACCTAAAACTCCAAGGAAGACAAACTTTCCTCTCTGACCAAAGGATCTGTGGTCCCAAGAATGTGGCAAGAACTTCTGTTGCTTTTTTTTTCTCTCTCTCTCCTGATGAAAACAGATGACTACAGAGGAAACTCTCTGAAAAGTTGTTGCCAAGTTTCAGTTTGGTCCTTAAGTTGGATACAGTTGCAAGAACTACGTGGCAGAGCAGGGATAAATAATACCCCAGCTTTTCAACCAGAGGACCATAAAAGGGGGCCACAGGAACTGTAAACTACTGAGGAGCTTGTGGAGAGGGAGGAGCTTAAGAAAGCAACACTATAAGGTTATTTGTGAATTCCCAGGCTCATCCTGGAGCTGCACATACATGGATCTGATCCTAAACAGTATATCAAAGTCTGATAAATGAACTGAGAAACAAAATGACCCGACCAGACTGGCTACTGGATATGGGACAGATTTTCATAGTTCAGCAAAGGTTTTGAAATAGAACTGGTATTAAAACCATAACTCATAGAAAGCTAAATGGAATTAATGGCTTGAACCCCAATAGGTCCATTGGCTGCTCAACAAAAATATCAACAATGTGGATAATATTTAAATTAGACCCAAAGTCCCATCATGTCATATTCAGAATGCCCTAGTTAAAATCCAAGATTACTCAACATATAAAGAACCAGGAAAATCTCAACCCACATGGGAAAAAGGTAATCAACAGATGCCAATGCAGAGATGACACAACTGTCTAAATTATGTTACAAAGATCTTAAGGTAACTGCAATAAAAATTTTCAACATATAATGAATGAACGGAAAGATAGTAAGTCTCAGCAAAGAAATAGAAAATGTAAAGAAGACCAAATAGAATCCTTAGAACTAAAAAAAATAAAATAACTAAAATTTACAACTCATTAGATATTCTCAGTAGCTGAATGCATGTGACAGAGTAAAGTCAGTGAACTTAAGGACAGACTAATAGAATCATCCAAACTGAGCAACAGAGAAAAGACAATTTGAAAATCTGAACAGGGCCTCAGAGAGCTGAGAGACAATACCAAAAGGTTAATATTCATTTCATTAAAATCCCAGAAGAAAAAAAAGAGTATAGTACAGAACACAATATTTGAAAAACTAATGGCTGAAAACTTCCAAAGTTTGGTAAAAGGTATAAACTTGCAGATTCCAGAAACTTGGTTTTTCTCAAATAGAAGAAAAGCCATTAGTATCTTTATATCCATGCTCATACACAACACATTCATTCTACAGAAAACTAAAGAAGAGAATCTTGAAAGCATCCAGAGAAAAATGACACATTATTTGTAGTAGAACAATAATTAGAACGACTGGATTTCTCACGAAAAACCATAAAAACTAAAAGGAAATTGAACAACATTTTTAAAATGCTGGAAGAAAATATCTGTCAACCCAGAATTCTATAGTCGATGAAAATATCTTTCAGGAATGAAGATGAAACGAAGACATTCTTAGGTGAAGAAAAATTAAGAAAATTCATTACCACTAGACCTGCTGGAAAAGATTTGCTAAAGGAAGTTATTCAGACAAAAGGGAAATGATAACTGAAGTAAATTTGTAATATAATTGATAAAGAAAGAGCATCAGAAATATTAAATATACTGGTAAATGTAATATACTGCTTGCCTCCTGAGTTATTTAAAATATGATGGATGGTTGAAAATAAATATTATAACATTATCTATAGGTCTGCAATAATGAGGTATATATGACAATTATATCACAAATGGGTAAGATAAAGCCACCTATATACTGTGGTAAGATGTATACATTCTGCTTGAAGTACTTAAATATTGATTTTAAATAAACTTAAACAGATAAGTATGCATATTATAATGCCTAAACCATCCATTAAAAAAGTAAGTGTAAATAAGGATATATATTTTAAAACATAATAGAAAAATTAAAATGGTGTCCTAAAACAATGTTCAGGTAACCCAGAGGCAGGAAAGGTGAAACAGGAATGGAAAGCAGAGCAAACAGAAAAAAAATGGTATATCCCTGAAACTAAATAAATCAACAATTATATTAAACTTTAATGGTCTAAATATGCAAACTAAAACACAGAGATTGTTAGAATGGATTTAAAAATTGTCTGATTCAGCTATGTGTTGTCCATAAGACTTCACATCATATATAATGCTATAGATAACTTTAAAATTTTTTAAAGGACAGAAACATAAAATATACATGTAAACAGTAGTCAAAGCTGGTAACACCATGTTAACATCCGACAAATTATACCTCAGAGTACAGGAAATTAACAAGATAAAAGAGAAACATAACATAATGATAAAAGAGTAGAATGACCTCATCAGAATATAACAAACCAAAAAATGTATGTATATAACAAGACAGATTCAAAAATATATGAAGATTAAAAAGTGACAGAATTGAAATGAAAATAGATAAATCCACAATTACAGATGAAAAGCTCAACACTCACCTCTCATAAATTGATAAAATTAGACTGAAAATCAAAAAGTATATGGAAGAACTGGAAAATACCATCAACAGGCTAGATTAGTCAGCACTTACAAAACATTTTACTCAATGACATCAGAACACATTAGTTTCAATTAAACATGGACTATCGCTATTATAGACTATATCCAGGATAACAACAACAAAACCTTAACAAATGATAAAGAATTAAAATCATACAAAGTACTTTTCTTATCATAACAGAATTACAGTAGAAATCAATAAAATACAATTGGAAAACCCACAAAAACTTGGAAATTAAACAACATACTTTTAAGTAATTCATGGTTCAAAGAGAAATTCTCAGCTGAAATTAAAAAATATTTTGACCTTAATGAAAAAATTCAACATTTCAAAAAATTGGGGATGCTACTAAAGCAGTATTTGGAGGGAAATTTATAGCATCAAATTCTCATATTAGAAAAGCAGAAAGCTTTTAAATCAATATCTACCTTCTAGGGGAGCCTGGGTCAATCAATGGGTAAGTTGGTGAATTCATGCCCTAAGTCCAACTCTGTGCTAACAGTGCAGAGCCTGCTTAGGATTCTCTCTCTCCTCTCTCTCTGCCCCTCTCCTGCCCATGCTTGCTTACTCTATCTCCAAATAAATTAACCTAAAAAAAATAATCTAGCTTCTAATTTACTAAACTAAAGAAAAAAAAAACAAAAAAACATTAAAATCAAACATTGCAAGCAGAAGGAAGGAAATAAGAGCAAATATCAATGACATTGAGAACAGAAAAACAATAGAGACAAATCAAAAGCTAGTTCTTTGAAAAAATCAATAAAATTGATACTAGAATACAAAGATTGACTTAAAAGGAGAGAGAGAAGACATTATCAAAAATGAAGAAAATCAGGAATGATCTCTCATGAATATTAGGAATGGTAAAGCAAATTAACATTCCAGACATGGAAAATATAAGGGAATACTATAGCATTTTTATGCATAATAACAACTAAAGTTGTCCTGTGACTATTTAAGAAATTGAATTCATGGTTAAAACACCTTATGAGAAAACAGCTTTTAGCCTATATGGTTTCATCAGTGAATTACACCAAACATTTAAAGAAGAAATAATACCACCAATTCTATACAAACTCTTTTAGAAAATCGTAGAGGAAGTAATACTGCCAAACTCATTTTATGATGCCAGCATTACCCTGATACCAAACCTAGAAAAGACAATACAAAAAAAAAAAAAAAACTATAGACCAATATTCTTCATGAACAAAATTACAAAAATCCTCAAGACAATATCAGTAAATCAATTGTAATTATATATAAAACAAATAATAGAACACAGCCAAGCAGAATTTATCTCAGGAATGTAAGGCTAGGGCAATACTCAAAAATCAACTCATGTAATCCATCATATTAACAATATAAAAAGAAGCATATGATTGTATCAATTTATGCAGAAAAAGCATTTGAAAAAATTCAGCATCCATTCATGATAAACTCCGTAGCAAACTAGGATTAACAGAGAAGAAATCCCTCAACCTGGTAAAGAGTATCTATAAAAACTCTATCAGTATCATGCTTACATGGTGAAAAAACTGAATTTTTATCTCCCTAAGTTTGGGGATAAGGCAAGAATATCCACTTTTTTCACTCTTAGCCAGGAAAGAAGGAAAGAAGGAAGGAAGGAAGGAAGGAAGGAAGGAAAGAAAAGAAAAGAGGAAGGATGGAAGGAAAGATAGAAGGAAGGGAGAGGGAAAGAAGGAAGGAAGGAAGGAGGGAGGAAGGGGGGGAAGGGAACAAAGAAAGGTATATAAATGGGAAACAAAGGTATAGATTGGCCTTATTTACAAATGACATAATTGCTTCTGTAGAAAGATCCCAAGAAATTTATTAAAAAAAATTTTTTTGTTTAGCAAGAACACAGGATATAAGGTTAGCACAAAAATATATACACATATTTCTATACACTAGCAATGACTAGTGAGAATCAAAATTTCAAAAGTGATACCATGAAAATATCTCCAAAAGAAGAAATAATTAGCTATAAATTTAACAAAATGTATACTGGATCTGCATCCTGAAAGCTATAAAACACTAATTAAAGAAATCAAAGAAAACCTGAATTAATAATGAGACATTCAATGTTTTTGGATGGAAGACTTAACATAGTAAAGATGTCAATTCTCCCCAAATCAATCTACAGATTTGAAGCAAGCATTCCAATCAAAATCCCAGCAGAATGTTTACTGGATATAGACAAGCTGATTCTAAGATTCATATACATATGGAAATATGAAAAGGCCAAATAAACTAGAATATTCTAAACGATTTTGAAAAAGAAGAATAAAGTATGAGAAATCACACTATTCAATTTTAATACTTACTATAAGACTGTAGTGATCAAGACAATGTGATATTGGCAAAGGGAAAGACACATGATCAATAGAACAGAATAGAGTACAGAAATAGAACCAACAAATACAGCCAATTGATTTTTTACGAATGTAGAAAGCCAATTCAATGGAGAAGGGGTAGGCTTTTCCAAAAATGGTATTGGAACAATTGAACATCCATGCAAAAAAAAAAAGGAACTTTGACCTAAATCTCACATTTATAATAAAAATTAACTCAAAATGGATCATAGGTATAAAAATAAAATGCAGAACTATATAACTTTCAGAATAAAGCATAGGAGAAATTCCTCACAAACTGAGATTAAGCAAAATGGTCTTACTTATAACACATAGGTATAAATCCATAAAAAATAAAAATTGATAAATTAAACCATTAAAATTTTTAAAAATTGCTCTATGAAAGACATTAAAATATGAAAAGACAAGCTACAAACTGAGAGAAAATATTTTTAAATTATATATTTAACAAAGGACTTGCATCCAATATATATAAAGAACTGTCAAAACTTGACAGTAAAATAACCCAATTAATAACTGGGTAAAGGACTTGAAAAGACACTTTATCAGAGAGGACATATGTTAAGTTATATAAGCACATGCAATATGATCAATACCATCAAACATTGGAGAAATGGAAATTAGAACCACAATGAGATACTAGTACATACTTATAAGAATAGCTAAAATTAAAAAGATTAACACAATACTGTGAGCAGAGAAGATGCAGAATGAGGAGGAGTCATAAATTGCTGATGGCAATGCATGATTCAGTCACTCTGGAAAATGGTTTGGCATTTCTTATGTTAAATATATATTTACTACATGACTATCAATCCTACTCCTTAGTATTTACCCTAGGGAAATGAAAATTATATTCACAAAAATACTTATACACAAATGTTTACCACAGCTCTATTCATGATCACCAAAAATTGGAAACAATCCAGATGTCCTTCAACAGGTGGATGAATAAACAAATTGTGGTTTATAATTATAATAAATACTAGTCAGCATAAAAAGGAACAAAATAGTGACACACATACAATTTGGATGAATTTCAAAAGCATTATGCTGAATGAAAGAAGCCAGTCTCAAAATGTTGCACACTGAATGGTTACATTTATAAGACACTCTCAAAAAGATAAAATGATAGTAACAGAGACTAGATCGGGGGTTGCCAGGGTGTATGGGTAAGGGTGAGGCTGTCACTACAAAGGGATAGCACAATGAAGTTTTTGGGGTGATGTAACTGTTCTGTATCCTGACTGTAGGGGGTGGTACCATCTATCCATGTATCTGTTAAAATCTTTGGTACTGTGTGCACACACAACACACACACACACACACACACACCACTCACAGTGAATTGTATATTAATTTAAAAAATAAAAGCAAGTGAAATGGGTTAGGCACATAATTGCATATAAAGGGAAGTTCTGGGTAAGGATTGGGATAATTCAACCACACAGGAATCCTTTTAGGAAGAAGAAAGGGAAAAGATGTGTGTTCAATATACACAACCAGCTGTGATCAATATAAGCATACCATGAAGGACAAATAGATGTAAGAAAGTGGCGTAGATCTCTTAGAAATTGTGGTCATGGTTAAATCCTAGATGGAATTGAGACATATGAAAAATAATGCAAAAGTAAACTTGATTTTTTTTTAGTTATTTGCAGTAAAAATAAGGAAGCAATAAGCCCTCTGCTAAGGGCAGATGGTATAAGGTTAACAGATGTCAGAGAGAAGATGGGACTATCTAGTTATCATTATGACTCCATTCTATCTATCAAGGAGAGGACCTTATATACTTCAAAACAGAATGTACAACATAATTCCACTTGAAACAAAGATAGACACACACATATGTGTATGTACATAGAATAACATGAGAAGGATATACCCTGAAATGTTAGTCATTATTTCTAGGTGTAAGGGTTTCATTTTCTTTTTGCTGTGCACATGTATTTTCTAAATATTCTTCAATTTACACTTATTACTTTTAAAGTAAATCATGACAAATAAGTGATTTTAAAATGAAAAATAGGGTAAAATAAATTTGAAGAAAACAGAAGCTCCAAGTGAGAAGGTTTTAAGAGAACATACAGGTTTTATTAGAGTTACAATTAAGTACTCCCCAAAGCACCACAAGAACTTTTGGAGTATAGAACACATGCAAAATAATTCCAATCTTCAAAACAAAACAAACAAACAAAAAGTCAGCTTCTGAAAACTATAGCAAGATCCTACACCTAATTACTGAAGAAGAGGATTTGGAGAATTTAGAAAAGAAATACAACTAGGATCCCAGTTTAGGGTCACTAAAAATAAGTCACGAAAGACTATTTCTTTTCAGACAGTCACTACAAGATGTCATCACACTTGACCTATTCAACCTGTTTTTCTCTCTTTCTGATGATAGTATCATGATTTTATTTGGGGAAATTATTTTGATAGACTTCTAAAACTTACCATGTCCAATAGTTAATCCATCTTTCCCCCTAAACCTGGTCCTTCTTGTATCTTTCCCATCTCAGGGCATAGCAACTGCAACCTTCTGTTACTCAAGCTACCGTCCTGGAATCATCCCTGACCCATCTTTCTTTCTCACACTGCACCTTCAAAACCATCTGCAAATATTTTGGTTTTACCTTTAAAATACATCAAAGATCCAACCACTTTCTTACCACTGCTGTTACTACTGCCCACACCCAGTACCATTCACCATCTTTTTTCTTTCTTTCTTTCTTTCTTTTTTCTTTCTTTCTTTCTTTCTTTCTTTCTTTCTCTCTCTTTCTTCTTTCTTTCTTTCTTTCTCTCTCTTTCTTCTTTCTTTCTTTCTTTCTTTCTTCCTTTCTTTCTTTCTTCTTTTTCTCATCAGGTTGTTACAATAGCTTCTAAGTGGAATCTCTACTTCTCTTTTGGCCACCTACACCCTACTATCCTTTTAAAACACAAATTAGTTTATGTCATTCCTGTTAGAAAACTCAGATGACTCTTCATTTTACTCAGAGTGAATGCCAAGGTCCTTACCATGTCCTTCAAGGCTGCTAATGAAATGCTTGGCTTTCTTCTCTCCCTCCTTCTCCCTCTCTTGCTCACTTGGCTCTAGCCAGGTTGCCTCTTTGCTAGGCCTTGAACCAGCCATCCACATTCCTGCCTCAGGGCCCTTGCACTTGCTCTTTCCTTTACCTGGGAGTCTCTGTCTCCAGATTCCCATGTAGCTAGGATGACCATATGTCATGGTTTGCCTGAGAGAGTCCCCATTTGTGCCTGCTATCCCAGAATGACAAGCACAATCTTAAAAATGTCCCTATTTGGATGATAAGTTATATGGTCACACTATTCATGGCTCACTGCTTCATGTCTTTCAAGTCTGTTCAATCTCAACTTCTCCTTGAAGACTCTCTGACACCCAGTTTAAAATTGTAGCCCCACCCCAGAATATTTAGCCTTTCCTTGTTTTATGGGTTTTTTTTTCTTTACAGCTCTTTTCACGTCCTGCTTTACTATATTACTTTCTTATTTACTGTTTTACTCTCTGATTCTGCACTAGCTGTATAAGCTATGAAGGCAGACATCTTGCCTATATTATTTTCAATATCGTATCCCCAAAGCCTAAAACAGTCCCTACTATACAGCAGTTCTCAATAAATGTTTATTAATAAATGAACATACAAATGATTGCCTAGAAACTTGTTTTCTCACCAGATATCAAGGTAAAATAAAATGCAAATTTATCTTTGGGAACCTTGAGGAAAAATATTCTATAAAACATTTCTTGAAGCCACATTATCCAACATGCCTTATTATCTAAATAAAATTAATTGTTCTAGTCATAAAAGATGTTGGAGTTTCACTTAAATATTTTCCTGATTCAAATAAACATACATAATTATATTGAATAAATATATGCCAGGATTCCTTTATTCCTTTAGTTGAAAGTGATAGGAATTTAACCTGAATGTCTTAAGTAAGTAAAAAAAGCAGGGAGGCATTGATTGGAAAGATACTGTGGAGCCTCACAGAAATGAAGGACAAAAACTTAGCACACAGCTTCTGAGATTTTTAGAGCCTAGACACAAGAATTTAAACACAGACAAAATTCTCTCCTCTCTTTCCTGTTATTGCTGTATTTTGGCCTTAGTCTTTCACTATTGCAAACTGACTGTGGAAGTATTTTTTCTCACAGCTCTCAGCTACAGTTAAAAAAAATATATCCTAGGAAAAGACTGACTTCTATTGGTCCCAGCTTGAATCACATCCACTTTGGAAAGAGCAAGAAATGCTATGTTGCCCCTGTCCCCCATCCCACCCACTAGCAGTCACTGTGGTCAAAAATGCAGGTTCCTATCACAAAATGACAACTCCTCTCATGTAAACACAATGAAGGACAAGTACTTACTGAAAAGAAACCAAGTCCTTTCCTGAAAGGAAATGAGAGATGAGAAAACAAAAGAGAAAGGTCCACCTCAATATCTTTTTATATTTTTAAAATGTTGCATAATGCTATAACCTATTCCAGAGATTAATAAACACAATATGTTGTTTACTTCTAAACGTGTAATATTTTTTTCTATACATTGAATCTCTGATTCAGCACTTTGATAAGCTCTTTGCATTTGTACCATCCAATAGCCAATTTACTTTGCTTTAATAAGACACATTACCGAAATACAGTCATTGGTAGTCTCTCTTTTTCACTATGTTAAATAGTGATATATACTTTCAATTTATCTATGGTGAATGTTAGAATGTGACAGCTGTATTTGTTTTTCACGATGTAAAGTGAATGATAATATCTCACAAGCTGATTTATTTCCTTCTTTTCTATCCACAATGATCTCACTGTGCTATTTCAGCTCAAAAATATGAATATTGAGGCACCAGCTGCTTTAACACTTGAGAATAGTGCTTTCCCATGAACCAACAATTTTCCTTAAAAGAGGAAAGAGAAAATAAAGGAGTATTTCTCAGGGCCACCTAAACCAAATAAACACCAACTCAAACACACATACACACACACACACACACACACACACACACACACGTTTTGACAACACTGCAAGATTTCTTTTGTTAAGGTACAAGATATAAAAATTCCCAGGAAAATAGCAAAATCAGGCAAACCATGAATTTTCATAATTAAAGTTGTCATCATTATTATGTTGTTGACACAAAAATGCCTCATCCACATTCCCAATTAAATGTGCCTTACAACTCATGGAAAGCAAATGTTATAAATTGAAACTAAAAGGTTGTGGATAATGCGTCCCAAACTTTTTTTTTCATTTTGTTTTGCTTTACTGGCTTTTCACTTTAAAAGAATCTAACAGATTTTATCTCCTTTTAGAAAAGCATGCGTGCAGAGGCTGCAGCAGTGATTTATGCTGTGACATAATATGTTTTTGACACAAAAAGTACTTGTCACAAATGCAGGATACAAAAACAACTATTCTAAGTGTTTTAAAGGGAGCAAGGAAAACCTGGCTTTTATCAGTCAATAATACATCTGACATAAATAGTGATTGAAAACTGACAGCTATGAGATGTGATTTTAGATGCTTCAAATCCTTGAAAATGAAAAGGTAAGAAATATCGGTTTTATATTTTACGGTAATTTTTCCATAATGTAATTGAACAGCTCATTGCAAAAAGTGTTATAATAATTACATTAGTAATTGGTGAGTCATATCATGAACAACATCTTTAATTGAATACTTGTTTTCATAGTCTAGCTACAGCTCTGCCTCAAAATTGAGTTCGATTTGGCACCACAGAAAAATAGATTTAATCTGTCATCTTCCACCTGTCTTTTATGAGTAATTTTATTTTTAAAAATACAGAGAAAGGAGAGAAAAATCATGAGGTTAAGTAATGATGTAGAGGTTTAACTGCTCATGGTCCTCAAAAACAGTGAAGATTAATTGGGAAGATGTGAGTTTCCTGCAATCCTGCAAAACTGCAGTAGGCTTTCATAAAACCAAAGAGAAATGTCTGTTCTAAATGGCTTCAGGGAAATCATGCCTTCACAAAATATTTTC
Source organism: Cryptoprocta ferox (assembly GCA_028646485.1). Taxonomy (NCBI): domain Eukaryota; kingdom Metazoa; phylum Chordata; class Mammalia; order Carnivora; family Eupleridae; genus Cryptoprocta; species Cryptoprocta ferox. The sequence goes on from CM053571.1 coordinate 42,985,820, forward strand.
CTCAAAAGACTCATACTCTGCTTTGGGACTTCAAAACTTCCCATTTGTGCATACTGGCTCTTCATTCTGACGTACACTCTGGGCTCTGACACTCCAAGCTCATTTTTACAGGACAAGATATAGGGAAGAATCAGTATAGGTGGCTTCCTCTTTTCACATGACCACTCTGCCCACTCAGTTCCCCCAAATCCCAAGACTTCCTCAGTTCCATTATCATAAAGCTACGATTTTATACCAAGATCTTATCTTCCCTTTAGAAAAAGACAAAATATATCCAAGTCTTCCTGCTTTGGGCTATATTGTGGTAACATAAAGCACAAGCTCAAATACCCATGCTTTGTTGTACACCCACATGAACGCCTTTTTTTTGAATTACTTTTTTTGTTGTTGTTTCTTTATATTAGAGAGAGAGAGAGAGAGAGAGAGAGAGAGAGAGAGAACACAAGCCAGATAAGGGCAGAGAAGGGGACAGAGCCAAAAGATCCAAAGCGGGCTCTGCACTGACAGCAGAGAACCCAATGCAGGGCTTGAACTCATGAGCCATGAGATCATGACCTGAGCCAGTCAGATGCTTAACGAACAGAGCCACCCGGAAACCCCTCACATGAACGCCTTTGCCTACAAAAGTACATTGCCATCCATGACAAAGACTGGCTAGATGCTCTCACTAAATCCATGTATCCTTCTTCCTGCGTTCACAATTGTATTTCATTTCCAGCCTTTCTTGGAGCTAGGGGCATCCGTGTGACTGAGTCCTAGCCAACAGAATGTGGATAAGTAATGGATGCGACTTCCAGATTTGGTCCCTAACACGCTGTCACACTCACCATTTTTCTTCTGTGTCTGCTGGCTGATTGAAGAGGTCTCCAAGATCATAGAGGAAGACAGAAGCAGCATGCTAGTTTAGGACCTAGTTGACCTCATAAATGAACAAGTAACACATTGCCCAAATGTCACATGCATGAGAAATAACCTATTATTATGTTAAACAATTGACATTTGGGGTCTTGTCTAATTTATTAGCTAAATCTTAACTAATACATACTCCAACTCCTCAACCTGGTTGAGTGGTAACCAGGGTAGATGGACCATTTGGATTGCTATTCAGAAAACATTCAATACCCTCTTCCTCCCACTGTGGGAAGGATATTCTTGCTTTAGTACTGATGTTGTGCTTTGGCCAATGGCATGTTTGCAGATGTGATGTGAGTAGAGGCCTTAAACATGCTTGCGTAGTTTTAGGCTTGGCTGTGACACTCTGCTGAACTGCTGAGAAAAGTGTGCCCTGCATAGGTGTTCCCCTTCAGCCAAAAGCCTTCCAAAACCACACAGACCTGAACCCAATCCACAGCCTGGGGCAAAGGCCATCTGTCATCCAGCTAAGCCCTTGGTAGATCAGCCAAACCATGGTTAGTTTACCTGGTGACCTATGAGCAAGAAAAGCATATGCTTGTAAGCCACTGAGTTTGGAGATTAGTTTGTTAAAGCAATAGCTGATGATACAGAGAGGTAGTGTTAGTGTAGTGTGAGTAAGGGTGTAGACTATTAGGCCAAATTCTTTATGTCAAATCTATATAGTTTATTAGCTATGTTTCCTTGTGAAAACTACTTAAAAACCATGACTTGGTTTTCTCATTTATAAAATGGGATAATAGTACTCATCTTATAATAACACTTAGTAATAATAATAATAATAATAGTATCTATTTCATACTGTTAATATTTATAAAGTGCTACAGTGCCTGGCACATAGTAGCCACTGAAATAGTGTACCTGAAATGAACAAAATAAACCTCATTAACCCATAAATATATCAGCAAAATAACCCTGTCGAGAACATGGCAATTTCTGCATTGGTTGCTGCTTTTCCAGAGGATGTTTGAATTCTCCAGCCAGATCCTTCCCTGGTAATCAGGAGTCTCTGTTACATAATGTTAAGAGTTCCATCTGTTGAGACTTCCTTCTGATGAGTCAAACGGTCTGGATTTAAATTCTCGTTCCACAATCTAAGAGCTTGTTCCCAATCCAATTCCCTCATCAGTAAATGGAGACGGTAACAGTATCTAGCTCTGCAGTTATCAGAATTGTAGTAGGTGCTGTATAGAAAACATTTTAACACAACAAACAATGCCTACTTGCTTAATAAATGTTAGCTATTTTTAATTTGGGCAAATAATTTTAGAAACTACAAGGTCACTTTTAGCTTGCTAAGAAGTGGATTGTAACTTCAAAGTATTATATATCAAAATTCACAAAAGGTAACCACTAATCTATTTGAGGCAAAGTCGATTTTTTTTAAAGAACACCTAAAACCAACAAAAGTAAGACTAGCATTTCTCTCTTCTACTAACACAAATCTCTTTAGCTTTTATTTTCATTTTGTTCAGATACATTAGTGTAATGCAAATCATGAAAATCATAAAAATGATCCCTGTTATTATGTCTGTATTATCTTCTTTTTATTTTTATGTAAATAATGTTGTCTCTACCTTCTATTTACTAACAATATTTCTGGTATTCATCAAAAAGAGCCCTCAGATCACATTCAATTCAACAGCAATTTAATTTAAAAGGTAAGCGATGTGGATTCTGTGCAATGCTAGGCCACAATGTGTGTATCTTTTACATGAAAATAACCTTAATTTCCCTGCTTGACTGAGAAAAGAAATAAAAAGAATGATTGCTATAAATCAGGAAAAATTCATAACTTGCTGGAGGTGTAACAGCTGTTGATTTAAGGTTTGCATCTTTGATAACACAATGCTTCTGAGAAGATAACATCTTTCTGACAAAGCTGCGAACATAAAAATTACATGGCTTTATTCAACATTTAAATATTTTCTCTGTATCATTTACAGAAAAAAATTGTCTTTTATTCATTTATACTAAAATATATTTGAAGTATACTGTATCTCATCAGCAAGCTTTATAACAAAGCTTAGTGTTTTCTGATTCCATAGGTATATAGTAGACTTGTCACATCATGAATAAAAATCATTTAAATTATCCTCACTTTAGAGAAATGGTCTACTATTATGATATACAAGGAGTTCCTGCCACTGGTAATACAAACACAGAATAGAGCATATGCTCAGGATATTATTCATTTCTCTTATTATCAGCTAGAAGTAGGTGATTGAAAAATTAGGTGACAAAACAAAGTAAGTATCGCATTGACTGGGGGAAAATATCTGCGAAGTGGAATCTTGAAAATGTATAAAAGAGAATAACTTTGCCAAGCACTTCGAAACAGTAGTGGTGTTTTTATTTATCTAAAGGCTGCTGCGTTATTGTACATGTCCTTGCACGGTTAACTCACAGACTATGAAATTTTATGCTGAGGTTTTGTGTTTCTTATATATCAGTGAAATGCACAGTGATCATCAAGGAAGTATCAAGAATGGCACGGGTATTGGCCTTGTCTCCTCACTCACTGTTCAACAAAACTCAGTGTGCTTTCTTCTTCTATGAATTGCACTTACCTCAGAAAGTCAGATTTGCTTATTATTAAATATATCTTTCTTTCAATGTTCTTTTACCTAAGACTCTCTTCCAATGTCATTGTAATGCATAGGTACCCCAGCACTCCTGGCATCAGAGTCACTTTATTTTTGTTGAAGATTCAGATAAAATGATTTGATTGTCCATGCCACATACTTGGGGAAATCCAGTCCTCTCTTTGCCCCCCTGAGAATTGGGGCAGAGTTGCTTACAATTCTTCTGGATACCTCTCACGCTTCAGCTTTACTCTGAATTCTTACTCTTGCCTATTTCTTGATCCCTACCCATGGTTTCTTCAGGAACTACCATCCTCTCTCTGTACCCCTTCCCCCAAGTTGGACAGTACTCCCGGTTCATTGTCCAATGCACCATGACCCAAGGTGGCATGTGATATTGGAAGTTTCAGGAGAACAGAAAGATTTAAGTTAAATGTTGAACATCACTCTCCCATTCATTAGTTCATTCATTCAACTAATATTTATTAAGTACCTACTATGCACAGGCATTGTTCAAGATAATGGAGATATACCAGTGAACAAAATATTTTTTAAGCCCTCCTTTTATAGAGCTTGTATTCTAGTTATGAGAAAGAGACAATAAAAAATAGTGAATTGTATGTTATAGAGTGGAATGATCAAGAAGAATAAAGCAGGGAGGGCAGAGGAACTGTTAACAAGGATACAATTTTAGGTAGAGTGGTGGGGAAAGATTTCCCTAACAGTGTTTTTTAGGTAAAGATATGAAGGAAATAAGGGAGGAAGCCATGGAGAGAAGCTTGGAAAGAGAGCTTTAGGTAAAAGGAGTATCAAATGCAAAGGCCCTGAGGTGGAAGTTTCGCTAGTGTGTTAGAGTAATAGCAAAGATGATACTGGGGCTAAGGTCTGAAATTTTTCACTATCTAGACTCTTCTCCTCGTTCCAGAGTCCTGTTAACTATATTTCTTTATTTTCGATATTCTCAAAGCTCTGGCATCGGGGGTCTCCCATCTGGGGAGAGACTGCCCCTCGAGGGCCATCCAATTCTTAGAGATAACAAATTACTCTCCAGGAGGAGCACCTCTCACAGGCAGATTAACCAGTCCAGAGCCCAAACTCAGAACCTTCTCTGCTCTCTGGCTTTTATACACCAGGAGGCAATATCCCTCTGCCCTAATCACCCCAGGGCCAGGTACTAGATAACTAGGGACCACACCTATAGCCCAGAGTACACCAAATTATTCAAACTATCTAATCCCAAACCTCCTCAGCTGCTTATCCTGCTCCACCCATTCCTTCCTTGGAAACCAACAATAAAGGCATTTGCCCATGCTCTCCACCTTCTTCTTCTACGTTCTTATTGGCCCTGGTGCTTATTCATGTGGCCTTGTTCAGCAAGGCACCCCTTTTTTTCTTGGAAACTCCATTGAAGTCAATCATTTCCTTATCTTTTGGCCCCACCCTACCTGAATAAAACCAAAATCCCAGGTACATTTTAAGATAAGTCCCTAATGGGCAGCCCAGAGAGCTCACAAATTCTTTTTTATTCCTCAAGAGAGGAACAGAGATTCTTCCTTTCCAGTAAGGAAGTAGTACCTTGGCATTACTAATAAACACATTAATTAGCTTACCTACACAAAACAAAGGTCTTCTATGGCACTAAAATTCAACTCTATGTCTAATTACATGATCGTAACTCCCTGCCATCCCTCCATAGCCTCATTCCAATGTCCATAACACTTAACTCTTTATAATATAAGAGGCACATCCTAAGTCAGATGTAATCTACCACCTTAATTTTGAGCAGTGTGTTCACTAAGGAAGTGACCAAATCCAAGCAAAACATATCCTAGACATAAGGTCTTGTGATCCAAGAAAACTTGTAGGTTTTTCAGAGGTAACCATCTACAGACCTTAACAAATTGGTTTCCCTAGACATTCTATGCTCCACATTGTCTGGACTTCAAGAAAACCACCCATCTGGTTTGATAAGACAAAAGTGTCTAAGGCAGGAGTAGTATCTGGACCACGCTTAGCTCTGATTGGGAACATAATGAGTTGGGTTTCCCAGACCATTGTACAACAGAACTCTCTTTATAACTCATCCTACAAAAGGGAGGGTTTCTTTGGGCAAATAAATTTTATATCCTGAATAATGTATTCCACCTCTATGACCTTGGAAGTTGACTATGTACATTAGACTGTTAAAACTGTCTCACTTGAGTGAGGAAAAAAAGTAAATAAATGTTAGAGACATTAAAAACCTGATCTCATAGATTGTGGAAATCTCAGTGACTAGCGAAACATGAAATATTTTGTTTTGTTTTGCTTTGTATTTTCATGTTTTTCTTTTTAATTTTCATGCTTGTTTCTTGGTTGTCAAATAAACATACATTTTTATGGACTTTTAATTTTTTTCTTCTCAAAAGACAGTTAAAACTTTTAATCTGTAAAATGCTGCCTTGTATGTGAATTAATTCTTTGGGAATAACAGAGTTCTGACTTCTAAGTGTTGATAAATGTCCAAATTCCAAAAATGACAATATCATTTCTGTTACTCATTTTCTTTGCACAATTTATGTTAATTCTTAGTCCTAAAATAACCCCAGTGTGTTATTTTTCAATTACATTTCTATAGAGAGATGAAAACAGAATCATGATTCATAGTAACAGTATGTTTGCCTTAAAAAGAATTTTGTGCTACTGGAGGGGAAAGACTACATATCTGTTTAACACATTACCATATTTTCTGGTTTATAAGCTTTGGCAGTTTATAGAGCACAGCCAACTTTTATAAGCATATGTTCGGGATAAGGGGGAATTTTATAGCAAGGAGAGTAGAAAGAAAATGCATCTCCCTGCCCTGACAAGGTCAGTGGGTCTTTCTGCTAGGGTGCTCTGAGAACTTTGGCAATCAGACACTCCAGGGAAAGCTTCGGGCTTTGAGTGGGGAGCTCTGGAATTTGTTTGACTGTCATTATACTACAGTGTCATAGGATTTCACCATCTAGTGGCAGTTACTGAAAATGATAACCCGTTACCCTGAATGACATGCATTTTGGGTGTGTTGTTAAACAATTTACTTCTGTATACAATTTTTATTTGACAGGGTGAATTTCCATAGTCTGAATTGGATTTGATGTGATTGATAAATTGCAAAACATGTTTTGCAAAACACAGATTATCTGTTATAGCAGGATCATGTCTGGGTGCCAACGCATTCATATAAGAAAAAAATTGAAGCAACTGTTACAACAGCTGCTTTCTTTATCATAATAGGGGTAATAAGGATGATATGAATGTATGGAAGCACTGAGCTAATGGTAGGGTTAATGATAAGGAGAATACAAAGACCATTATTAATAACTAAAACCTAACGGGACCTAAGGCAATATTTATTAAAACTCCTAGAGGAAATACGATTTTATATTTGCAGTCTTCAAATTCTTTAGGACCTGAGGCCCTTTTTGTCACTGACACAACTGTTTTTATAAAACAACTTTTGAGAACGAAGGTTTTGGAGGAGCAAAACTATCAGGTTGTGGCAGACCCAAGGATCCTCTCGCTAGAACATCCACAAACTGACACTGTCTGTGTCATTTCTTATATTGTAAAAATAGTCATTTTTTCCCCAGATCTCACAAAATGAACATTGAGTTATACTATGTGAGAAGTCCATTCTGTTCTGTAACACCATATTAGCATCTCACCTCTCTGCTCTTGTAATAGTTCTCTCACTGTCTTTAGGGACCAGTTATTTATTCCTCCAGTCACCATTATGGAGTTCTTCATTTCCCTCTTTCTCAACTCATAGATCGCTGCTAAATCTGATCTCTTTCTTTATTTATGAGTTTATTTTAGGCAATGTGTCATTGTAACTAGTTAAGCTAATTTTAATTAAAATTTGAAGTAAGCTTTCATAAGGCATAGAACAAATGATTTAGTGAAGTCCAGATGTATTATATCGGCTGAATTCCCTTCATCCACTTTGTAATTTGATCAAAGGAATGAAATTGAATATGTCTGGTATAATGTGCTCTGTATAAGCCCATGCTGTTTATCACCCAGGCTTTCACTCTTCTCTTCATACTTACATAATACTTTTTTTTTTTCTTAATATCCACTCTGTTATTCTACTAAGAATTTAAGATAATAATGGCCAGAAGGCTTCCTTCTTTCTCTTCCTTTCTTTCTGGAGTATTTTTAACTTGGTTATTGTTCCTATTGTTTTTGAAATGCTTTGGTTGCCCCAATCCCAAGAAATATTTCCCAATGGAAACATAAACACAGTGGGTAATCTTCCTGGCTAGTAAGGGAGCTTTATTTAAACCAAATGTGCTTAATTGCTGTGTTCCATGTGTTCATTTTTAGCCTATTGAGTTCAAAAAGCTTATTGATGTTACCATTAATCTTAGGCACCATTCTCATCCTTTCAGCTAATTATTCCCTGATAGAATCATAAGAAAAATCTGTGGTTTCTGAATCACATGCCAATTCAATCAGAAGTTATGTTTGTCATCCATTTTACAGTACTTTTAAATAGCTTATACCAACTTCATGACATATTCAATTATGCTAGGCTCAGCATACTTAAATGATAATTCTATTTGTCACTTGGGTACATTCTTTACAACAGTAAGTCAAACAGCTACTAGCTGGTCCTTGGAAATTCACAAATCAGCAATGAGGTTTACAGTCTATTTATTTTACACGATACATTAAAGATTGTAACTTGAATTTCTACTAATTAGAAGTAGTTTCTATTTTATTCATATAATATGTTTATTATTATAACTGTCAGTTCAAATACACTGCAGTTAAAAATCCGTTGGACCTATTTTAAAGAGTTTCCATGAAATAAAAAGACTTTTCACAATTTTGTATGTATAGGAGTTTAAAGAAAATAAGGATCTGAACAGTAAGGAGTAACACTAATCCCTTTAGAAACTCTCTGGAGTGCACAGGGGAAGGTATGCGTGCTAATATAACCAATGCTCCTCATAGCCAAAGCGCAAGGAAGTATCACCTTTCCTTATTATATCAAATCAAATCTACCTCTGGACCCCCAATTGCTATGGTAAGCAATGTCGGTCATTTTCAATGGCTCCCTTTCCTCCTTTAGGAAGATTGCAGAATCCTAAGCTCCCCTGAGCTTACAGAATCCTGAGGAAATAAAGGACATATTTTGGTCACAGTTGAGATGCTCATCATTCATCCACACACAAAGGTGGACCACTCTGCAGGTAGTATCCACATCATCACTGCCCCCCTCAGCTGTGGTCCCCGAATGACAACACTTAGTGCACAGCCCTCCCTGACACCCATAAGAATGTCATTTAGGAGTTAGGACACCTCCTAGACTCTGCTTTCTGGTGAGACCCTGGTTTCCATCACCCAAAAGAGTGGTTCCTTCTTCTCTAAGGAATTCTCCTGCCTTCTGAAAGGTTAAGCTTTCATTTCTCCACTCCCTCAAACAATATAAAACAGAACAACAACAACAACAACAACAACAACAAACAACAAAAACCCAGCCTTTCTTTCTCTGATCCTTTTATTGTGGCACATCATGAAGAACTGTGCAATCAGACAGCCAAGCTCCAAACCCAAAGACCACAAAAGAAACTATTCATGTTCCTGGTTTCTCTAGGGAGACAATAACTTATCTCCCACCTACCAAGGAGAAATGGCATGCTTCTTATAAACAGTAGAAAAGAAACAATACACTTGTGTTTTCAAATATCACCACATTAAATGCTTAATAACTCACCTTTTATATACAAGGAAACCAACACAAACATTTCTTTAAACCAGGATGAAAATCTTTTGAGCAAATTTCAATGCCTATATTTAAAGCCAATTTATACTTCATCCCATTACCCATTCCTGTTTCCTGGCTTTCTTCTATCTCTCCACTGGCTCTTCCCCAACTCTCAAGACAGTTGAAGAGAAATTAGCACTATGCAGAAACCAGTTGGCATCAGACTTTTAATAAACAGCTATTACATATAATAGTAACAAATATTATTTAAGCAATTCACTTTGTTAGAGGGTATAATGCTTATGGGGCTAAAGTTGCACATTCATTCCTACCTGAGACAATTAACTTCATAGACAGAAAATTCTTTCTGCAACAAGGCTGTATCCCTAACTACAGCCAGTAGAGTAATTCAGCATGATCACCAGAAAAGATTTCAGAGAACATTTTCTGACAGTTGGTCAATTGCATCATTTTAGTATATGACAGACAGCATACTATTATACTATTATTCACTAGGAAGAGGCGTATTGCTCTGCAGAACTTCTTGCAGAATCAGGACTTACCAATGCTTCAAGAATAGGAAAGTTGACTTAAGCTCAGTGCGAATTATTAATACCAAGGTAAACCTAAAATTACTTATACTCAGTACTGATAAATAAGATAGTTAGAATAAACATTAAAATTAAGTGATGAAATGCTGAGTGAGCTAATAAGGATTTTAAAAAGAAGAGGAGGATGATTAAAATGTAACCATGATATGTAGTTGCATTAGTGGAGAGATATGACTAATAATCACACCATTGAGATTGTTTATAACCCATTTTCATATTTTAAGGTGGCTTATAGGATACATATGCTGCAAAATACTAATTAGTATGAAGCTGTATCCTAGAAGTTAATTTCGTTATTACTGAAGTATAGCTTATTGATTTCTACCTTTGAGCAAGTCATGATGGCAACTCAGGGGAGCTGTGATGAAAGCATACAGAAAACACACCCTTTCCTTGGAACATAGAACTTATTACCATGCCTAAAAGGTAATCCCTCTGCACAACCCTCCATTGGAGAACCACATGACCTTGATGCTTCAATACCAAGTTTCAAGCAAAGATAATATTTTTTATTCACCAAAGCTAATTGGTGTGTGGAGCAAATTGGTATGGAAGATGAGATGATATTCAAAGGTCAATCTGAGCAGCTGTCTTTTCCATGGCACCATGCCCCTTAACCCTGGGCTCTACATCCTATGGTGGTTCCTTGGATAGACATTACCTACAAAGGCACCAGGCTTTTTAATGGCCTTCTGTCCTCACAGGTCCCAGTCTCACACAGGAACCCTTCTTATTTGCAACCACAGTTATGGACAGTATACAGTTTTATATATTTATGTATTGAAGCAAGCGTTCAGTGCAAGGAAGGGAAGACTATAGCATGTTTTCAGTCTCCAATCTTAAAACTGGAAGTTTTGAGCTATTTTGTCCCAACAGGGAAAAAATATTTTGAAAAAGATAAACACATGAAATGACAAAACCAAAAGGTGAAAGAAGGCAGAAAATAAAGTAGAAATCCAGAGTGGAGCTAGTACACACAAGGCATTTGGTGCCATTCTGTCAACTTGCTGGACACAGGTCAGAAATCTAAGCTTTCATTGATTTGCCCAACTGAAAGACAGAAACATGGTTAGATACATGACTCAAAGTGAATAGTACTCAGGAGAAGCTGGACTATCCTAATATTGGATCAGAAATAAACACATCCCATTAGTCTGCACAGAAGAGACTGTATAACATAAATAGAAAATGCAGTGTTGAGCCTGAACTCCAGGCTTGATAAAGCTTAATTTAGCAAAAAGTAGTTCATACTGGGATGCACCAATGAGATGGTCTGGCTTAATTTTTTTAAAGAACTGTTTTTTAAATGTTTCCCACAAGGAAGAAACTATCCTCCAGGGAGCATTTGGGAAATTTGAGAGGTTTGGGTTTTGGTTTTGTAACTCCCGTGTTTGTGGGGGCACTACAGGCATTTGATGGGAAAGAGCCAGGAGCACCCAGACGTCCTTAATGCCCAGGAGAATCCCACCCAATGAAGATCTGTTTCACACCTTCATACCTTTCACACATCTTGCCAGACATTAAACTACTGAATACATGCTTGGACATGTAGTGGCATTTCAAGTTGGGAAATATGTTTTTTGTGTTATTTCATCATTTGCTAATTCTTAACTTTCTCCATTTTGACAGTTTGTAATTTGCCACAGCATTGTTAGCCCTACCTTAGTTAAGGTTCTTTCTTTTTTTTTCTTATCATTTACATATAAGCCAGGGTATTATTATTACCTGTCATTCCATGAGCTTTAATTAGGGTCCAACAGCTCTCTGCCCTTTAATTTTCTTTCCCATAGACAGAATGACTTCAGGCTTCTTTATCTTAAACCCAAATATTCATCATAAGTGGCTGCAAGCATCTGACTACTTCATTACGTTTTCTAGTACAATCATGCCTGAGCACTTACTATTAATATATATTACCTATTATTTTATTATAAATTACATTCTTTTTCTTTTTCCTTTATTTTTCAGTGTTAAATTATTCTTCTTAAATCACATTCTTTTAAAAGTTAAAATATTTTCTTTTATGATATTTTATTACCGCTAAATTTTATTTCATGATTTATAAAAGAGGATATACAAAGTATTTATTATCAAAGGGGGCTTGAGAGAGATGAAAGCCACTTGTAGGGATGGGAAGTACTTGGAAAAAAATAGACTACTGTCTCAATTCTTGATTGGATATCCACTTATGTAGCATATGAGTTGCCTAGGTGGACAGGGGGAAGGCATTAGAGTAGAATTAAAGTAAAATAGCGTGAAGTAGGGAGAGCCAGTGGGCTAGCCTGCTCACTACCATTTGAAGTGGCAAGGATTTAAGAATCCTTGAGTTTGGGTTGGGAAGGAACACCACAGAAGATAACTAATGGGGTTCTGACAGACAAGGGAACCTAAGCAATGGAAGGGACTAGAGTGCACCACTGGGGTCCAAGACTGATGGGACTTGAAAGAGGTCTTGCAGGAGCCCATCTCCTATGTCAGGGATGATGGAGTGAAGACTCTCCAATGGGGCTTATGAAGAACAAATACAGCCTATAGGGAAGCCAGGCTTTGGATTCCTGTTTTACAGAAGCCATCAATTATAAAAGAAGGACAACAGAGGTACTATTGAGTAGTGCTATTTAATTTCCTCTTCTGTCATTTTTCTTGCCAGACATCAACACCATAAAGGATACACATTAGGCCCCAAAGAGAGGGGGAAGCAAAGGATAGGTTCCTTCCATTCCCCAGCAAGTCTTCCTCCTTGATCAAGAGTGAGATAGAAGATAGGTAGTGCTTTGAGCTAGATGTGAGATAGAAACTTTATTTTTTTAGTTTATTTATTTATTTTGAGAGAAAGAGTGCATGAGAGAGAGAGAGAGAGAGAGAGAGAGGGAAAGAGAGAGAGAGAGGTGGAGGGGCAGAGAGAGAGGGGTTGAGAAAATTCCAAGCAGGCTCTGCACTGTCAGATTGGAGCCCAGCTCCAGGCTTCAACTCAGGAACCTGAGATCATGACCTGAGCCAAAATCAAGAGTCCACTGCTCAACTGACTGAGCCACCCAGGCACCCCAAGGTAGAAATTTTACACTACACTGAACTTTGTACACCTGGAATGGACTAGAAAATAATAGAAGTTGTATAATTGTAGGTAAGAGATGAAAAAGGACCATTCAACTGAACATGTTTCGAGTCAATTATTGGGGAAAAAGATATTTTATATCTACATTGCACTGAGTTCATATGGCTGAACATATTAATTAAAAAAGATGTAGATAGGTAAATAGATAGATAGATATTAAGCTAATACATCTATAATTTGAGGTAGAAATGATTCATCCTTTGAGAAAAAAAAGTTGAACAATTTTTTATCTAGTCCAGCTAAACAGAACTATAAACCTGGATTAACACAGACAAGGATCAGAGCCCAGTATTTAAAGTTGCCCTTGAACAGTATTGGAAAAAGATGCTCCTCTCTGTCTGCTTTATTTGCTTTGAGCATTTAAGTCAACTGTGAATAAGCTTTACCAGCCAGAGTATCCCAGTTTCCACAAAATTCAGAGTTGTTAAACTTGAGTTGCAAAAGCAGGAAAAATAAACCTCCAGATGTCCTCTGAATGCTGAGCTTCATGACATCATCACCAAATTCAGGAGACTATATTGTACAATCTGGCCTCTTTTGTGGTTTCACAGCTAAACTCAGGTCCTCCCACATGGATTAATTATATTTGAAATTGTTACACCATAAAAGGAGATTATAAGAATATTTCAGTTTGACGAGATCCCACATTGCCTCTTCCAGTATGTTTCTCAGGTCACTACACTGACTTGGTGAGGAGTTTGGGGCAGTAGAGAAACCCCTGTCATCCAAGACCCTACAAAGGTGAGTTGCCCTTCACTATATGGATAGAACTTGTCTTAGGTTTTCAGTAGTCCCCTGAAGGAAGGACACCTGAGGCAGAATTTGTTTTTAATGGTCAGAAAGCAGCAAATTATCTTCTGTGGTATTCTCTCCCACCAAAAACTCAAGTACCCTTGCCACTTCAAATAGACATCTGTGTCAGCTTTTCAATAGGAAGATGACATGACCAAAGTAAACTTCAAGAAGAATAACTTGACAACTTTCAGGATCAAAAAGAGGAGACTCTGGAGGCTGCAAAGACATTTAAGAGGCTTGCTGAAAATGCAATCCAAGTCACACAAAATTTCCACTCTGAAGTCTCTGGCCACATTTTGCACTCTCCCCACCACACACCCTTTTCCTAACCACTCTAAACTAATCTGCAGACATGTGGTGCCCTTTGAAACGCCCATGCCTTTTTACATGCCCTTTATTATCTATGCCTAGAAGACCCACTCCATACTTCTTTCCTTTGTGAATCTTAACCTATTCTAGGGTTGGTTAGTTATTTCTTCATCTCTCCGAGTGGCACTTTTCCCGTACCCTGGGGAGGGTAGTTAACCATGTTTAAAATCATTTAAAATCATTCTTGCCCACAAGTTACTCATGAGAAGGGCCTGTGTACTATTTATCTTTATTTCCCCAGCATCAAACACAACATCTCAACAGGTTGCCAGTGAATAAATGCACAAAATCAGCACCATGATGGACTAAAGGACCATAGACTATCAGTAAAGACCTGAGACTGAATGCCATGAATTTGTAGTGTACAAAAACAGTTTTACGATTTCCCGTAGAAATGTTCAGTGTCCCAGTGGCAGAAGGTCATAAATATATTTTGATTTTGTTTATACAGATTCTATTCCCTCTTTCTAGCAAAAGGCCTATCATGTAGACCTCAGCACTGGGCATGTGACCCAAGCTGGGCTGATCATAGTACCTGGCTCACAGTCACAGTGATTGGTTCAAGGGTGGGCAAGACACATAACCCAGGCTGAGCAGTTGGGGTCCTTCTCTGAAAATGACTCACTGTAGCTGTTGGGAAGGATTCTTACCTCTGGTTGTCTAGGTTAAAAAAAAATGTAGGTCATGACAATGTGAGCTTCATGAGAACGTGGGCATTTAATATCTTTTTTATAGCTGGACACCAATCGGTACAAAATAAATACTCAAAAAACGTATGTTGGGTGGCGCCTGGGTAGCTCAGTTGTTTAAGCGTCCAACTTCAGCTCAGGTCATGATCTCACAGTTCGTGAGTTTGAGCACTGTGTTGGCCTCTGTGCTGACAGCTCAGAGCCTGGAGCCTGCTTTGGATTCTGTGTCTCCCTCTCTCTCCACCCCTCCCCAACTCATGCTCTGTCTCTCTCTCTAAAAAATAAATAAGCATTAAAAAATTTTTAATGACTTTTTAATGATGAATGACTCCAGAGCACCCAACAGCTGTATTTTCAGACATAGTTGGAATTTTGGCCACTGGCAAGAGTCCTAATAGGGAAACCAGGTTAGGAGATTTATTACATTAGTATGGTCTTTACCAAATGTGGCCTCCTCCCCCCCCAAAAAAACACCCAATTTTTATTATTATCTATTATCATCACATTTGAATAAGAAAAATCTTGGAACACAGGACCGTTATTTATATTTAATTCATTGACTTTATGAAGAATTAACTTCATTATCACTGATTCTCTTATTTCTCTGCCATCTGGGAAACTTAGGTCAGATTTGAACCAATTCTTGGAACTAGAGTAGTAGGGAGTATAGTAGGTTGAATAGGAGCTCTCAAAAAGCTATGTCCAAGTCCCAATCCCTAGTACCTGTGACTGTGACCTTATTTGGAAAGAGGGTCTTTGCAGATATAATTACATTAAGGGTCTCAGGATGAGGTCATCCTAGACCCTAAATCCAACGATGAAGGTCTTTATAAGAAAAATGCAGAGGGGGATTTGAGGCACACAGATACAAATGGAAAAGCCATGTAAAGACAGAGTGAGAGATCAGAATTACACAGCTGTAAACCAAGAAGCACCAAGGATTGCCAGCAGCCACCAGAAGATATAAGAGAAGCCTGGAATGGGTTCTCCCTGAGAGCCTCCAGAAGGAATAAATCCTGCCAACACCTTGATTTCAGACTTCTGGCTTCCAGAACTGTGAGAGAATAAATCTATGTTATCTTTAACCCCCCAGTTCATGGTAATTTGTTACAGCAGCTCTAGGAAGCTAATACAGGGAGCTATTCAATTGGAGAGTGACAAACAGGGCATTATGAGAATGTAAGAAAAAGGAGGAATCTGTAATCTGAGAAAGGCCATTTTTGTGTTTAGTATTTTATATCAGAAGCAGAGTATCAAAGTGATAGCACTTCCAACTTTGCATTTCTTTTGGTTGAAAACTGATAACTATATGTAACCATAAAAACTATATTTTAATCAAGCTTGTTTGACCAAATTTATACACGACCCAGAAACCATAGTGTAAAACTTTCCATTATTTGCTTTTAAAATCTCATTGACCTAAAATCATGATCACAGAGGAAGTAACTTCACATTTTTCCCTGTACCTATATTGCCTATGGCTCACCTTAGAATCTTTATTTGAATAGATATGTAATATCATTTTATTACTTATCTATGAAAGAAATTAAAAATCAGAGTTACTGAGGTAGGTAGGCTACTTTTCTTGCAATTGCCAAATCATGAACTGAGCTACATCATGACTCATAATCATATATACATTCTTTGCTATATACAAAGGAAATTAAAATTTAAAACTGATTTTAAATTTTATTTTAATAATATGGAGAAACAAGTGAAGAATGAGTATATTTGGTTCTGGGTCTCTGCAAGGTAAGTCCAATATTTTGTTCTAACATTTTCCCATAAACATAGTAAAAAAAAAAGTTGAGTTGTTGTTCTGCAACCTGACATTTAGGCTTATGTTTTTAAAATTTTTATGTTTCTCATGTTTCTGATTCATTATATTGTGCAACGAAAGCATCTCTGTTTTACTTAGCATTCTGTTGAATCTGCAGAGATCTTGCTATTTTAAATGTATATGCACTGTTCTTCCAGCATAAAAATCAGCCATTAAGCCGGAATGATGGAACAGCGATTTCTGGTTTTCATAGTGATTAACAAGGCTTACTTCCCCCTATAGAGACCATCTAACTGACATGCTGTACATTGATGACCAAATAAGAGATTGACAGACGCAAGTTACTCTCATGTCCTGTCAGACATCCATTGGATTTTTCCAAATACAGTAAATGATCTTTGGCTTTTCAAGTAGCTGTTGAAGAACGCTACCATCCATTAATTACTAAAGGCGCTAGGGAAAGTCCTTAACCAAGATGTGGATGGATAGGTATGTAGAAAACCAAAGGCTAGAAAGAGAGCTATTTAGTATTAATGAGGTTATAGAGTAATTTGATTCATTACGGCTACTAGCTGAAATTGAATGGAACAATCAAAGTTCATTACCAGGCCTGATTTCCTGAGCAGGGAAAGAGAGAAAAAGAAATAGTGTGTATATAACTATCTTCCCTACACCTTCATTTGAGCTTTTTGTTTCTTATCAGTAAAAATTATCCTCTTCCTGTTTTCTTTACTGAAGGTACAGTGCACACCAACAGACATTACAAAAATAATTACTTATGGTATGTATAATGAAATCAGAAACTTATAATTGCTCATCTGAACAATTCCCTTAATACAATCTTACTTAGAAAAACTGACATTACCTTAAAATCTTTTCAATGACAAAATGAAAAAAAAAATCAATTTAGGTTGCTGTTTACATTCCATGGCCAATACCATTAAAATGAAACGCCAAGAACTCAATTTATGTAAATTTTTTCAGTTAAATTATTTATAATAGGAAATTCTCTCACCTTTCTGAAGTGAAATAAATGCAAATTTAATCATTAGATTTCTAAACTGGTATAAAACCTTAAAGGAAATGTAAATGGTAATTGAAAATATAGAAATGATACTTGTTTTGGTGACACAACAAATCAATCAGCATAAATTGTCAAGCTTACAAAAATACCATTAAAACGCACTCTATGTTGCTCATTAAAAGGTATGCTTTTCTATTTAAGTCACATGCTTCAGAGTGGAACAAGAGAAGTAGGAATTGTGGGTTCAAGTTGATCTGAATGCCATAAGCCTTACAGCATAACCATATCCCCACCTCTCAGGAGAGACCCCTAATGAAGATGTTGATGAAGACAGACCTGGGTTTTATCCTAACTTCTCTCCCTGATAATTCTATGATTTTACCGAAGTTATGTGACCTCTCTGAGCATCAGTCCCCTCATCTGTATTAAATGGAGTTTAAATCATAAATATATAAATTGTTCATCTTGCCCCTACCACAAAGATTTTTATAAGAATCAAGTGAAATAATGAAAGAACGCTTGGTACATTTTAAAGTACTACAGAGCTAGCATGCATTAGTATCTACACATGAGTCCCAAGCTGCCAGCCTAGAAGTCTCATAGAATTAAGTACCAAATCCATCCAAGCAGTATTTCCTTGGCTGTCCTTATTCACTGGATTTCTGGGAAGTCTGAGGCCTACTGCTATTGGTAAAGTGCCTATGATCTAGTCCTTTTTATAACCTAATTTCATCCCCATGACAATTCAGAGAGCTAGGTTTTGCTATCCACATTTTACAAATGAGGAAAGAGACTCATATTGACTAACTTGCCTAATTTCATTTGGAAATAACAGCAGAGATGTGCTGCAAACTCAGCTAGGTCTTGCTGAAATGCCCAAACTTTTTTTTTCCTACCTAAATCTGTAACCCATCCAAATATCTCCTTCTGGCTAAAGTGCAATTGGAGGGGAAGATTCACAAGTGAACTATAAGCATAGCCACAATCATCTGCTATGTTCAAAGGTAGCTGCTCAGTTTCCAGATTGTCAGTGTCCAACCATCCCTGAGGCCCCCAGGGAATTCAGGTGTCCCTGAAGCCATCCAAATGAATTCCAGAGCACTACTATGCCACACATTCATTTCCACTTGTCTTTGTAAACACTTGAAAAAGATACAAAACCAAGCTGCCTGATAAGCCTACATTAATCTAAATCTTCATGCGCCCTGAGAATGTAGCTGTGGGATCCCAGGCTACACTATTCCCATGACAATTTAATAAGGACAGCTGAGGATGGACAAAGAGTTGTTGAAAAGGGGCATAGGGCATCGAAAAAGTACACAATGAATTTAGGAACTACAGCTGCCTCCAATGCTTCCCATCCCTAGCTCTGTGACTTCTGGCAGTTATCAGACCTCTGTGAGCCTCATTTTTCTCAGGTACAAATGGAAATAGCACCTCAAAGATAAGTGTTGGGAGATAAGTGGGGTCAGGTAGGGGAAGCTCTGAACACAGAGAAGGCACTCAACCAATGAAGAGTTTGGTGGGATTAAAAAGTGACAAAATACAACTCTTCCTGTAACAATGGCTACAAAGCTTTCAGAGATTAGGACAATTGCCACCATGAATTAACAGCACAGGAGAGGAAGAAAGGAAAAAAAGAGTTTGTTTCTTTGACCAGGGGTAGGATGGAGAGAAATTATGTGAGACGAAGGAGAGTACAGTTAAATCCAACTTCAGTCGCAATTTAAAACTTGTCTAGATAGGGTCTCTGTCTTTTACTTCAGGAAAATGACGGCTCATTCAAGAAAAATAGGTAAACATTATTTGTCACGATTTGTTTTGTTTTTACTGTTTTATATTATAGTCATGGAATAATTTTGTTTAAAATGTTTTATAAAAACCCAGTTCAAATACAAAACACTGAGCGTGGTCTTACAAAGTCACAGAAACCGTATCATTAGCTTTGCTTGTTATTCAGCAATTGAGTGAGGCAGCACGTTAAAACATCTAAAACATCTAGAAAACCAAATTCCTGACCTCAGAAAAAAGCAGTAATTGTTTTGTAAATTAAAATCCTCTTCCCCACTCCAGTCAGTAACTTAATCTTTGAATGTAAATGTGGTCTGCAATGTGAGTAACCTGACGGGAGGAATCACGTATCATTTTGCCTGAGTGCCAGCAAAATATCTCCAGTTGACAGTTATTAATTTCGAGTCAAATTATCCCAGAATAGGGTCAAAGAGAACTAATCGTTTTATTTTACATTCCAGGAAGTGTTGTGTTTCAGTATTCAGAACGCAGTGCTCTGTAGAGAGAGCTGCAGCAGAAAGCAGAGACCTGTGTGCCCTCTCCAAAAAAAAATATTAGTGAGATTATTAAGTGTATTAACCCTTACCCATGTCTCAGGCACTTTCCCACAAACCATATTAAAAGTATCAAAGCTGATTTTTCATTCTTCATCAGCTTTGAGTGAAATGTACAAAGTTTTAACTTACCCAAAAATATAAATGTCTGGCAATGCATGAGTGACCAAGGATTGAAAGAGCTGTTACTGTTTTCATTTACTTTTCAATGTGTCTTTGACTTTGGAATTTTAGCACAGTAAATACGCACAGGAGTAAGTAAAGGGAATTTAAGGAGTATTAGTTATATACCTTTTTTTCTCCTCAGTTCCTCTCTAGGTGGTCTGTATAATGTGGGCTATAGCATGACAAAATCAATTGTTTTATTCAACTTCTCTGGAATCCTTTCAACTGGCTCACAGAAGTTTAAACACATTCAGTGTTATGGTGTCACCTGCAAATAATGCCAAACAATCCTACTTGGGATTTTACAAAATTGTGGTGCCCATTCAGGTACACCTTTGGGTAACTATAAAAATCGTGTTGGAATTTAATAGATGTATGATAGGAGAAGCTAGGTTTCAGTAGGCAGAGAGGGAAAGATTAGGGCCCGAGGTCCCTGGGTGGGGAAAAACACCTATTTTGGAACAATGCTGGGAATGTCTGACCACAGCAAGCCCACTCAGGCATAAGGTTCCTCTTCAGAATGTAACAGATCCCACCTACTCCCACTCAAATTTCCCCTCTGGAATTTAACAAAAGACCTAAGTATAGCCATAGACCATCCCTCATACAATGGAAATGAGCCAGTCAGAAATGGACAACCCAGAACCCAGAGCTATCAAGCCAATAAGGGTAGAATCTGAGATGGAACAAGGGGGAAGCAGAAGGGGAGGGCTGACCAGAACCTTATACAACAAGGACCATAGCCTAGAGTTCTCAGGCATTCACTTTCGAATGTCCCCTCCATGCAAAGAGAGATTTCCTATTATTCTTCATTTCTAATCTTATATTCTAATAAACTTTTGCCTGCAGCTCATTTTGTATCCACCTCTTCATTCTTTGAAGTGGCAAGATAACAAATCCCGGATATTGTGGTAAAAAATCCTGCAAACGTTGCAGGTGTAATATAGCCAGTAGCATAAATGGAAAGAGCAGGAGATTTAGATTCAGAAGATCTAGTGTCCACATCCTAGGTCTGCTAACATGGCCCTTGTCCGAGTCCCCTCTTTGAAACTCACTTTCCTGTCTTCAAAAACTCATTGAAGATAATACCTTAAAAATTATTAAGAAATAGCAACAAAGGAAATGCCTGGGTGGTTCAGTCGGTTAGGCATCTGACTTCAGCTCAAGTCATGATCTCATGGCTCATGAGTTCAAGCCCTGGGTCTACTCTGTGCTGACAGCTCAGAGTCTGGAGGCTGCTTCAGATTCTCTCTCTCTCTCTCTCTCTCTCTCTCTCTGTCCCTCCGCAGCTCACGTGCTCACTCGCTCGCTCGCTCTCTCTCTCTCTCAAAAATAAACAAACATTAAAAAAAAAAGAAATAGCAACAAAGATTCCTGTGATGTTTAAGAGAAATGTCTAGGGAAGTTTCTTTGCTAATTATAATGCACTCTAAAGATATGGTACTTTTTTAAAAAAATGTATTTAGTTAACAAACAGTGCAATATTGGTTTCTTGAGTAGAATTCAGTGATTCATGACTTACATACAACACCCAGTGCTCATCACAACCAGTACCCTCCTTAATACCCATCACCTGTCTAACCCATCCCCCAACCACCTCCCTCTATCAACCCTCAGTTTGTTCTGTATCATTAGGAGTCTTTTATGGTATGTTTCCCTCTCTCCTCTCCCCCTCCACCTTCCTATATGTTCATCGGTTTCGTTACTGGTACTTTTCATGGCTTAATTGAGATATAATTCACATACAATGGGTATAAGTCATCCTCAATGTTCCCTGCTCCTTCTGCCCCCATCTCCAGGCATCCAAAAAATCCACCTATCTCTATAGATTTTCTGTTCTGTACATTTCACATAATACTCTCATAATACATAATCTTTCAGGATTGGTTTCTTTCACTTGGCATAATTTTTACAAGGTCCATCCATATCAGTATTTCATTCCTTTTTACTGCCAAATAACTTTCCATTGTATGGATATACCACCTTTTATTTATCCATTCATCAGGTAATGGATATTCACATTATTTCCATTTTGGGGCTATTATGAATAACGCTGCTATGAACAGTCATGTACAAGTTTTTGTGTGGGCATGTGTTTTCATTTCTCATGGGTATACATCTAGGAGTGCAATTGCTGGATTCTATAACTCTGTTTAACGTTTTGAAGAATCTGCCAAAGTGTTTCGAAAGCAGCAGTATTTTACATTCACCAGCAATGTATAAGAATATCAATTTCTCCACATCTTCACCAACACTTGTTATTGTTTAACTTTTTTATTATAACTATTCTAGTGGGTGTGTAGTGGGATGACATTATCATTGTGATTTGCATTTCCTTAATGACTAATTAATCATTAGTCATGACTAATGGGTTGAATACTTTTCATGTGCTTATTCACTATTTGTATAGCTTCCTGGGAGAAATGTCTTAACTCTTTACCCATTATATAATGGGGTTATTGTTTTATTATTTAGTTGTAAGAAGTCTTTACATATTCTAGTTACAAGTGCTTTATCACCTATATGGTTTGCTACTATTTTCTTCCATTGTGTGGGTTGTGTTTTTACTTTCTTATTGTTATTTGTACCACAGTGTTTTCATTTTGATCAAGTTCAAGCTATTTTTTTTTCCTTGTTGCTTTGCTTTTGTTTTTGGCATTGTATAAAAAAAGGCTTTGCCTAACCTAAGATCATAAAGATTTACTCCTAAATCTTCTAAGAGTTATATAGTTTTAGTTCTTACAATTAAGCCTATGATCCATTTTGAGTAAACTTGTGTTTATAGTCTTAAATAAAGGTTCAACTTTATTGTTTTGTCAATTTAATATGCCCAAAGCAAAACATGTTCATTAGAGAAAAATCAGAAAATATATACAAGTAAAAGGAATAAAATAAAAATAGTAACAATCTTATTTATTCCAGAATAGCTACTTTTAGCACCTTGATTTATATGTGTCCAAAACCTATTCTCTATATGTGTATTTTATTTAATTTTTAATGGATCATATAATGTACACAATTCTGTAGACAAATTTTTCCTTTGATAATTGTTAACATATTTAAATATCAGTTATTTGGACTTGATTTTTGTGAACTTCAAGTTCTTCAGCTGTATAAAAGCTAGTGGTTGTGATGATCAAATAAAATAATGGTGTAAAAGCATTATGTAAGACTTTATTCATAGAGTGAATTTTGTTATTACTGTGCTAAATTAGTTGTTTTTACTGAAATCCTATCTTCAAATACTCTGTAAGAACCCTCATCATATTACATTAGCAAATTAGTAATTTTTTAAATGCCAGTGTCCTCTACATTTTTCAAGATTAGCAGTCTATATCTTTGGATCCCCAAAGCCTGTCACAATTCCTGGCCCATATTAGTGCTCAACAATTGTTGGGATTAACGCTTCCTATAAAACCTCTGAATCTTTTAGAAGTGTTGTTCTTTGATCATAAAGTTAATGTTATCAAATGCTGAATGTACGTTTATAATTGTTGTATCTTCCTGATGGATTGACCCGTTTATCATTGTAAAACATCCCTATTTATCTCTAGAAACATCTTTTGTTTTAAAGTCCACTTTGTCTAATATTAACATAACTATTTCAGCCCTCTTATGGTTCCTGTCTGCATGAGACATATTCTTCCATCTGTTACATATAAACTAAGTTCCCTCAACTGGAGCTCTTCATCCTAATGGTCTGCCTTCCTCCCTAAGGCAGAACACCAGCATCACTGAGTGGAGCTGGGAGTGGCTGCCTCTGGTCTTCTCGGTTGCCACTCCCTGGGGGGAGGGGGGGGGAGAGGGGGAGGACCTGTATGGGATGAGACATCTGGGGAGGGCAAGATTATGCCCCCAGTATTCAAGGACTGCCGTGCCTGAGATACAGTTTCCACCCTATGAATGGGGGCGGGATGGGGTAAAGTCAACCTGGTCCTCTTGCCATTGCCAAACTGCAATTGAGGCTGGCGGGGAGGGAGGGATGAGAAATGCTGGCAGCCTGCCCCTCCTGGGATAAAATTGTAGCCCCAGGATGGAAACTGGGGAGAAAGAGAGCTCCCATTTCCTTCACTACACCTGCCCAGATTAGAGCACACCAGGTGGATTTTCATAACATTGGGGAGGTGGTAGAGTGGGCTGTGGATGAAATACCATAGACTCTGGTGTTCTTACCAAGATTTAGCAGATTTTCCTGAATGTACACTTCTCCATTTGCTGTGTACCCCCAGGGCAATATCCCAAGACTTCAAAGATAATTTTTTTTATAATTTTCACTAATTAAATTGTTTAGGATCTACAGATCTCCTTACTCTGCCATCCCCATTATGATGACTTTTCAAGTGTCACTGAAATTTCTATCAGTAGAAACTTTCTGGGCAAAAGGCATTATTGGCTCAGAAACATCCCCTTAGAAGATTTCAAATTTCTTGTTTTATAAGAAAGGAGTCGAAGAGAAAAAAAAAAAGGAGCCTAGAGGCAAAGGCCTAAGGATGCTGATGCTTGGAGGCAGGTACCAAAAGAGATGTGAAGTGTTTAAGAATAACAATAAAATGGACCTAGAAGGCATTATGCTGTGTAACAGTGATACAGCAGACAGAGAAAGATAAATAAATACTGCATGATTTCACTTACCTGTGGAATCTAAAAAAATAATAATAATAAATGAACAAAAAAACATAATAGAAACAGACTCGTAGATATAGGAAACAAGCTGTTGTTTACCAGTATGGGGGGGCAGTTGGGGAAAATAGGCGAAAGGGACTAAGAGGTACTAACTTCCAGTTATAAAAAAAAGTCATGGGGATGAAATGTACAGCATAAGGAATATAGTCAGTAACATCGTAATGACTTTGTATGATGACAGATGGTAACTAAATCGATTGTGGGGATCATTTTGTAATGTATAAAAATATTGAATCACTATGATGTACACCTGAAACTAATAGAATATGGTATGTCAATTACACTTCAATTTGAAAAACAAATAACAATAAGACTTTGAGATTATGCTGATAGTCTTCAGGACAATTATGATTAGAAGTTGCCTGGGGGTAGGGCTGTTCTCAGCTCTGTTTCACAAGCAGACCTGCAAGGTTCACGCTAGTGAATATCAGCTAACAAGATTGTGTTTGCCTTTATTTTCTCTAGCAGAAACCAAATTAAAATAAAATCCAATACAACTCAGTATTATGATATAACCTATAAGCCTTGGTGCCTGTCTTCTACCTCATCCCTGGGGCTTAAAGGATAAGTTTTTAGACAGAGGAGGAGTTGGGAGATGAGTTAGGGAGAAATCGGTGGAGCAAAAGAGAAGGGTGCTGGGCTGGCAGACAAAAGTGTCTCTCTCTGGAAGCAGCAAGGAGAGAGGCTTTCTGCTTCCACGGTATTCACCTGACATTCACAATCCTTTTTATGAGGGGGAGACAAATGCCATAGAGGTGAGAGCTAGCAGGGAGATGGAACCAATGGATAGGGATCACTTTTCCGGTCAGCCAGCTGCTAAATTTTCATAATTTCATTAAGCTTGGAATAAAACAATACTCCCTTTGAAACGTTTCCTCCGCACATATTCTAGTAGGATTCAGAAATTGTGTTCATTTTCTATGGTTGCCATAACAAAATACCACAGACTGGGTGGCTAAAACAACAAAAATGTATTTCTCATGGTTCTGGAAGCTAGAAGTCCAAGATCAAGGTGTTGGCAGGTTTACTGTCTCCTGAGACTTCATTCCTTGGCTTGCAGACAGCCAGTCTTCATATGGCCTTTTTTGTGTATGCAAGAAAACCTGGTGTCTCTTCCTCTTCTTATAGAAATACTGGTCATATTGGATTAGGGACCCATCCTTATGACCTCATTTAACTTTAATTCCCACTTTATTTTTTTTAATTTTTTTAACGTATTTATTATTGAGAGACAGAGGGGCAGAGAGAGGGGGAGACACAGAATCTGAAGAAGGCTCCAGGCTCTGAGCTATCAGCACAGAGCCCAATACGGGGCTCTAACTCACAAACCATGAGATCATGACCTGAGCTGAAGTCGGAAGCTTAACTGACTGAGCCACCCAGGTGCCCCTTTAATTGCCGTTTTAAGGCCTTATCTCAAAATATAGTCACATTGGGGGTTAGGACTTCCACAACATATGAGTTTGGGAGAACACAATTCAGTTCATAAGTATTATATATACAAACATCAGGGAAAATTGTGAATGACTTCAAAATGGTTTAAAAAAAAAGAAGAAAGAAAGAAATTGGAGTTCTGCCTAGCTCAATCATTAGGATTTTCTCCATCTTTGGCTAACCTAAACAACTGATGGTAATGGAAAAGTTCCTTGTCCATAGTTATGCAAATGATTAATCTCCATACAAAAGCAAATAGATTTGTCCAACAGAGAATGTAAGTTAAATTCCCATTTTAACCAGTTGTAACATCTTACTGATTTCCTCATTAACCAATGAATTAAATGAAATCTTTGACACGTGTTCATTTTCTATGAAAATCATGATTTTATCTTTTTAAAAATATGATCCTCAAAAGTACTAAAAAACTATGTGAACGGTATTATTGCTGGTGCTCTGATTTCTCTGCCCTTCATTAGTTTTCCTCTCTTTCCTAACTTTTCTTTCCTGTTCACTGAACTTAATCTCCAGGGTTAGAAATGGAAAATAGCAGGTACATGCAACACTGATGATGGACAAGGAAACAATAAATTCTGTCATGTTTCAATCAGGAGCCATGTTACTGAGAAGAATGTTACTGAAGCTTTTACTGTCATAGATTAATGGACACAGATTAATGTCAAAATGTCATAGATTAACGTACATCTATAAAATAGATATGCTACTCTATCAAAATACCTATATATATTTGAGTGTATCTTTTAGAACTTAGAATCCCTGTGGTTCTAGATATTCCAAAGTTCATGTTCATGTTAAATATTAAGATTAAATTTTTAAATAGTTAAGATTTTTAAATTCACTGGGAAAAGTCCATAAACTATTTCCTTTACAGTTATTATAAATTTCCCAACCAGTCTTAAATAATACCATACTATTTTTATTCTTTTTAAACCTCAAAAATGTCTATGCCATGGTCTGAGGATGCTTTTTCTTGATTTCCTTAACCAACAATACCATGATCATAAGCATTCAAGCAACATGAAGGATTTAATCAACACTTGCAAAAATGCATCAGAGAACACTGTATAAGCAGAGATAACTTTAAGCAAATATGTGTTCTTCTAAGCCATAATTTGTTTGAAAGTAGGTTAGTTCCAAAATATAGTGTAAAGTAGTTTAACCTCAAGTGAAAGCAACTTGCCTCCATCTCTTACCAAGGTGAACTTGTATCCAACATATCATAACAGATATGTTTGCCACTATTTTAATGTAGCAGGAATACTTACAAAGGAAAACCAGATAGACAAAGTAAATAACCTAATACCTTAGATTATCCAAAGTCATCTTTATTCTTCTCCAACGGTAAAAACAAATTAATTTGCTTTCTTGCCTTGGCATTTATGAATGCTAATTTAATCACGTAAATTTAGACTTTCTGTGACAGAATTTGAAACCACATTGTGAACATGACTTTCACATAAGGCTTGTTTCTTTTTCCTGAATTAGAAAGTAAAATTTTAAAAAACTCTATGCTTGTATTAGACCCTAGGCAAAATCAGCATAACCCTGCCATCTCCCGTTAAGTTGATACAGGACTCTGGGGAACCATGTCACCATCTGGACTGGAGTGCATATGGTCAGAGGCAGGCCTAGGAGAGTGTCCTCAAAAAGACCCCAGCTGGCTGAGCAGCCACCTGTCGCCAAGATGAGAGAGGGCACAATATATCGTGTTCATCATGATCCATCTGTTTCTAGTCTCTGAATATCTGAGGCCGTCATGGCAGGCTACAACTGACACCCAGAGAGGACTGACTCAGAGAGGCCAAGACTACAAGTCCAGCTAAGCAAAAGATGTCTAGAAGTTACTCATGATGACAGAGACAGAAGGCCGATTTGGGTAAGAAGGCAGAGGTAGTAGGCTTGGAGAAGCAGGCAGGCAGGGATTATCTGGAGTCCAGGAGCTCACAGAAGCCATAAGAACAGTATTAATGAGTGGGTGGGGGATTTATATCCTAGGCGGAATGAGTTGTTTTAATGGCCTGCCGAACACAAGTGTCTCTGGATCCAGAGACATTGTAACTTCAAAACAAAGAGATATATGTAGATTAATTCAACTCCTGACTAAGGCAAAGATACAGAATCTAGGATTAATTTATAGGCTCAGGGGCAAATAATAATAATAATAATAATAATTAACAATAGCCAATATTTATGTAGCACTTAGTAGTACTTTGCAAATGTTAACTAATGCAATCTTCACCATAACCCTGTGAGATAAATACTATGATTATTACCAATTTAGAGATGAGAACAATTAGGTGCAGAGGATTTTTTTACTCATCCCAAGTCACATAAGTGATAGGGTTGGATCTGAAACCCAACAGTCTGTACTCTTCACCAATACTGTATGCTGCTTTTACTTCCTTGCGCTACCCAAGAAACTCCAAAAGCTGATCTCTTTTCTTCTTATTTTCTTACTTTATGCCCCTTTCCCTATTCAACCCCTTTCTATCCCATAAAAAAAAAAAAGCGATTTTCCCTTTCTATCTCATCACGAATATCAGGTTGGATATTCATGGCAGAACCTGGGTAAACGACTGCAATACGCAGCATGCCCTCTTCTTCCTCCTCCAAACCCGTTTGCTTGAGTTGAAATGAGGAAGGACTTTCCTTTTTTGGCTAGGAAAGTTTGGCTTTTGAGTGCCTGAACTCTGGGAAAGGCATGAGGGGTGGGTTTGCGCACACGCACCCGTGCGCGCATGCTCACGTAAAGGGCAGTGGGTAGGATATAGGAGGTGGAGGCAGAAGAACAGCTAAAGGTTGAAGACGGGAGCGGGAGCGGCTGTTTAGGAGGAACTCGCTGGAACTTGTGACTTACACAAGCTGAGTGAAGCCCAAGTGATAAAATGTGGAGCAGTTGGGGAAAGGGCAACAGAAGGGACTGAGACACTCAGCACAGCACCAGCAAGTGACAGTGGGTGACTCACAACCAGCAGACTTCAAAGAGACAAAAGCAGATTAATGGTCTTGTTCTTCAGATCTCAAACTCTCCCAGAGAACCCTGTAAATAAGTAGGAGACATTTTGAATGGGAGCTGGGAAAAGTTGAGTTCCCTGAGTTGCACCAGTGAGCACCACCAAGTAGCAAAATGCAAGTATTTATGTTAATGGACCTCATAGTTTGCGGAGACTAGCAAGGCCTGGGGACATCCTGGCTGGCTAGATACTCCGGATAGGAAGAATAGAGCAAGGCAATTATAAACCAACCCCTTCCATCCACTCTAGCACAACTACCAACATACTCTATTTAACAAAGGTTAAGAATAGGCTGATAGTCTATCGAGGCCTTTTTTGTTGAGGTTTTATTTTCGTAGTTATTTTTATAAATATTGAATTTCAATCATACATTAAAATGGTTGTCCTTATTGTTATGGAATTCTCTCACAATTTGTAAATTTTTGTGCATTTCTCCCACTAGTACTGACACTTGATAGGCAAGCTTGTCCTTCCAGATGTGATTCCATTTAAGTCCTAAGACATTTAACTGTGACCTTTTAACCATCCACTGAACTTGTTCTTTCTTAGTTTGCCTAAAGTCAGATTCCAAGGACCAGGTGACAGAAGAGGTAAAAAAAAAAAAAAAAAAAAAAAAAACAGAATAAGCACTTTTGATCTAAGCTAATGTGACTGGACCATATGTAATAGCCCTGCTGTCCTTCTCCTATTTTTTATTTTGTACATATCTTATCGGTCATCAGCTTTAGCAGGCAATCTTAAGGGGGAAACAGCCTTTTAAAAATTCTCAAAAGGATGAAGTATGAGTGTATGTCCAAGAGAAAGATAAAATAACATTGCAAATAAAATGTAGAGATTTATTGGCACACTTTAGCAAACTGTAATAGAAAATGTTGAAGACCTTCGAGTACAACACTAAAAGAGAAAAGGTAAAAAGTCTTATTTTCATCCTATTGTGTTCAATAAATCATGTCGTTCCAATTGTTTTCAAGAAGTTTGTTCACTTACTATGAGTTGTCATTAGTTGTTAGGTCCAATTTCTCATATGCAAAACACTTTCTCCTATATATGTTATTACAGACAGATAAACATAGTACATATAAGTAAACATTTAGGTATTAATTTATAGAATATAACACTTTATCTTAAAGCTATTACTTACAAAAAAACAATTATAGTTTTATTTTTTTAAAAAATCTTCATTTTGGAATAAGAATAGAATAAATTCCATCGGGAAAGGAACAGTACTAAAACAAAGTTCATGTTCTTGTCTTTTAAAGAATAGAAGTTATAGTTGGTGTTAGACCAACTCTTTCTGTATAAACTGGCAGAGATATAATCAATAGAAGTAGAATATTATTTACCTACTAATAGGAATTAAATTACTTAAGTATGTCTTGAGCACCTATTATGAACTAGGCACTATGAGGTTACTATTAGTAGGCAGTGCTTGCTGTATGGTTAATGAAGAAACAGACATGTAAAGAGCTAACTAAAGTGCAAGACAGAATTAAATAAGAATTGGTACCTTTGCACATTGAGATATTACCTCACACCCATTAGAATGACAACTATATATATGTGTGTGTGTGTGTGTGTGTGTATATATATATAATATATATATATTATATATATATAGGCAAGGATGGAGGAAAATTGTAACCTTTCTGTACTTTTGGTAGTATTGTAAAATGATGCAGCCCCTATGGAAAAAAACAGTATGGAGTTTCCTCAAAAAAGTAAAAATAGAACTGTCATATGATCCAGCAATCCCACTCCTGGGTATTTATCCAAAAGAGTTAAAAACAAAATCTCAAAGAGATATTTGCACACTCATGGTCATTGTAGCATTATCCACAACAGTCAAGATGTGTAAGCAACCTAAATGTCATGAATGGATGAATGGATAAAGAAAATGTGATATATAATGTATATTATTCATCCTTAAAAAGAAGGAAATCCTGTCATAAGCAAAAGCTGAATGAACTTAGAGGACAGTATGTTAAGGGAAATAAGCCAATCACACAAGATATACACTGCATGATTCTACTTATATGAATTATCTAAGATAATAAAATTCTTAGAAACAGAAGATATCATGGTGGATGCCAAGGACTAGGAAGAGGGGGAAATGGGGAGTTATTCAATGAGTATAGAAATTCGATAGCACAAAATGAAAAAGTTCTAGAGACCTTTGTACAATAAGCATACAGTTAACAATACTATAATGTACACTCAGCATTGTTAAGAGGGTAAATTTATGTTATGTGTTTTTTACCACAACAAAAGGAGTCCTCAAAAAAAATTAGTGCTTTGGTAGCATAAAGAAAGGAATAATTATAGCTTCCAAGTGGTGGCAACATTTGACCTGAGTTTTAAAGACTGAGTGAAATTGTGATGTACAAGAAGGTATGGGAAAGCATTAACAAAGATCCAGATAAGTGAAAGTTCACAGATTGTTTGAGGGACCAGTATTCTGGATGGCTATATTATAGGCCATGTAGGATCAGCTCAGAGCACTTATCAAACAATTTCCTTTAAAGGACAATAACATTTTTTCTGTTATCTATAACAATTTACAGCTATTTTCCCAGGAGAGAATGTTATTTTATATCCTCATTGTAAAAGTCTTATACATCATAGCTTATTTAGCAGCCGTCCTAGAAAGTGTGAAAAGAAATACAGATTGTGATTCTACTAAATCTCGATATTTTTGCTTTTAAATTTTGAAAAGTTGTTTCTCATGACCTGACCTAGGACAAAGCAACTCAACTCAAGAAATATGGACATTAAAAATACTAATGAAAGAAAATATATATACAAAGCTCATTATTTAGTTTGTAATTCTGATATATATAAGAATATATCAGTGTTGTCAAGGTCTCTTATTCTAAGATAGTTATCAGCCTTGATGGGCAAAGCTTATTCCTGTCTAATTTGACAAAGATATTGATAATTAAATTAGAAAGAAGGAAATAGGTAAGAGTAATGAATTTAGATTTGAACAAATTTGAGATACTTATGGGACATTCAGATGGAAATGCTGAATAATCAATTATAACAGGAGGCTAGAACTTAGAAAAGAGGTTGACTAGAATGAAACCCACACATATGCACTCAACTAATTTTTGACAAGGGCATGCTCAACTAATTTTTGACCAGGACACCAAGAACAAACAATTGGGAAAGGATAGTCATTTCAACAAATGATGCTAGGAAATCTGGATATCCACAGGCAAAGTAATGAAACAGGAGCCCTATCTTACACCATTCACAAAAATTAACTTGAAATGGACCAAAGACTTAAATATACAATCTGAAACAATAAAACTCAAAAAAAAGTAAGGGAAATAGTCCTTAACATTACTCTTGGCAATGATTTTTGGATAAGATGCCAAAAGCACAGGCAACAGAAGCTAAAATAATTACGTGTGACTAGATCAAACTGAAAAGCTTCCTCACAACAAAGGCAACAGTCAATAAATTGAAAAGGCAACCTACAGAATGGGAGAAAATATTTGCACACCAAAAGCTGGTAATATTTAAATTATATAAAAGACTCATACAACTCAATAGCAAAAAAGCAAATAATGCAATTAAAAAATGGACAAAGAACCTGAATAGACATTTTTCCAAAGAAAACACAAATGACCAATAGGCATTTGGAAAGGTGATCAACATCACAAACTATCAGAGAAATGCCAATCAAAATCATAATGATATCATCTCGCACAGCATAGTTATTATAAAAAGAGAAGAGATAACAAGTAGTCATGAGGATGTGGAGAAAAGGGAACACTTTTGCACTGGTGATAGGAATGTAAATTGGTATAGCTGTTATGGAAAATAGTATGGAGGTCCCTCAAAATATTAAAAACTTAACTATATATGAACTAGCAATCTCACTCCTGGATATATATATATATATATATATATATATATATATATGAATTCAAATCAGTGTCTCTAAGAGATACCTACACACCACTGTTATTTCAGCATTAGTCACAATAGCCAAGATATGGAAGCAGCCTATGTCCTTTGGTAGATGAATGAATATAGAAAATGTGGCTTACATATTATATATTATATAAAAATAATAATAGTCTATTGTATGTGTATATATATTAAGCCATAAAAATAAAGAAGGAAGTCCTGTTACTTGCAATGATATGGATGAAACTGGAGGACATTTTGCTAAGTGAAATAAGCCAAAAGAGAAAGACAAATATTGGATGATGTTGATTTTATATGGAATCTAAAAAACAGTAAATAAGGCCAATGTTTGTAAAACAGGGAATGGATACCAGTGGATGGGAGCGGAGAAAATTGAAGATGTAGGTCAAAGGGTACAAATTTTCAGTTATAAATTCTGAAGATCTAATGTACAGCATGTGACAATAGTTAATAATACAGTATTGTATACTTGAAAGTTGCTGAGAATACATCTTAAGCCTTCTTACCCTCACATGTGAGAAAGAATTAACTATGTGAGGTGAGGGATGTGTTAATTATCTTGACCTTAATAATCATTCCACAATGTCTGTGTATATCTAATAACCACACTGCACACACTTTAAACATATACAATTATACTTGTCAAAAAATTTAATAAAATAATTTTTTAATTAATAAAAAATTAAAAAATAAAAAATCTTACTAAGCTATTTAAGATAGACACACAGAACAAGGAGAAAAGAATGAATCCTGCCTATGTGATGTGGGGAGTTGCCACCGAAATGCTGTCGTAAATCCAGGCACATCAAAATGTTGTAAGCTCAATTAAAAGGTAGACTAGAAAAAGTCCAGCCACCAGCACCAGCCACCAGCACATGGAAATAATGATGAAACTTGTTTTATTCTTCCTGAGTTCTAAATGAACAACCAAGATATTTCTTTTGAGATACCAAAACAAAGGAGCTATCTATTTAGTGTCTAGTGTTCATAACACCAAAGCCAAGAAATTAATATAAAATAAATTCATATTTTCTATATTTCTTGGGCTCCTGGCAGAAACAACTGCTTTTCAGGGCTCTTGCACAATCCTCACCACAAAACTATTCTCTCTCTCTCCCTCCCACCTAAGTAGACATTAAATAATTATAAAAATGTACTATGTACTAAGCCACAAGGTGAATCTCAACAAAAAATAATGATTGGATATCATAAAGACCACCTTCTCAATAAATGCAATAAAATTAGAAGTGAATAACAAAAATGTAATTCCAAAGGACTCACATTTAAAATATTCAAAATATACTTCTATACAATTCATGG
Organism: Cryptoprocta ferox; assembly: GCA_028646485.1. Lineage (NCBI taxonomy): Eukaryota > Metazoa > Chordata > Mammalia > Carnivora > Eupleridae > Cryptoprocta > Cryptoprocta ferox. Next base: position 43,020,355 of record CM053571.1, read on the forward strand.
ATCCAAAAGAATTCATAAAGGAAATTTAAAAATATTTAGAAGAGAAAATAATGAATCACTATTTAACATTTATAATTTAGCTATAGTAGTATTTGTAGGAAACATTACAGCCTTAAACATACACAATAAAAAAGGAGAAAGACTTAAATTAAATTAAGGGGAGTGGCAAATAAAGAGTTCTATTTTGGACTTGTTAAGTTTGAAATAAGTATGAAATATCTACGTAGAGATGCCAAATGGCAAATTAAGCATAGGTGCCTAGAGTTCAAGGTCTCAAGTCTCAGGAAATGAATGTGGCAATTTTCTCCAAGAGGTACTATTTACAGTTAAGACAATGGGTGAAATTACCCAGAGGAAGAGTCTATATAAAAAACGATAGATAAGGACAGAGCTTTGGAGTACTCCAATATTTGGAGAAAAGGAAGATGAGAAGCCGTCAAAAGAGACTAGAAAGAAGCAGGCTATGAAGGAGGAAGGAAACCAGTAAATATACTAAAAAGGAAGGTAGGAAATAAAAGTGTTTCAAGAAGGAAGAATTAATCAACTGACCCACATGCTCCTAGGAGATAAAATGAGATGGGTGCAGAGTTAACCACTGATTACATTTTGCAACATGAAAGTTATTTCAATGGATTGGCAGGAGAGAGGAGCCTGAACCAGCCACTTAAGTAAAGGGGGTTGCTTTACTTAAGAGTAGGGCTCTAGCTTTTCCTGTGACTGGAGAAAGACAAAGGACATGTGAAGATACAAGTAAAGTTTTCATTGAAAAAGAGTTAAATAGAAGATATAAACAGAAGCTAACTTGATGGTAGTGGATTGTGCAAGATATTTAGAAGGGAAGTGGTATATTCAGAACTACATGTTAAGTTGGCTTTGCCTGAAGTGGGACTGGAGACAGGCAGTAGTCTAAACAAGAGATGACAATGGCTTCAAGTACTGACAAGTCAGGGTTCCAGCAGAACTGGATAGCAAGCTCACATTAAGATAATTCTAGGAGGGTTTATTTAAAAAGAAATTCAATATCATGATCTGAGTGGGGATAGGGAACCGCAAGGGATAGTGCAGAAGTCAGGAACTAGAAGCAGTAAAGCTGAAATCAACCTTAGACTTAAAGGAAGATGGGAAGGATAGAGAACCAACCTTCAAAAAGAGAGTTAAGGAAAGCGGATTGCCTTGAACAGACCCACTTCCCACAGGAGAGACAGGGAAATATTATTTGACTTCTGAAACTTTAATAATCATTCTTATAAAGAAAACTAAAAGAAGTTTTGTTGAGAGGTAACATGATCCAGGGACTGTACTAAATTTACATTATTTAAATTCTCAACAACTGTATGATATAGATAATCCCTGGGGAAACCAAGGGAAAAAATACTATGATCCTACTCTTCTTCCTTCAGAACTCCTGCCTAGGCTCTCCATTGGCCAGAGCCAACAGTTAATCAGAGGACAAGGGATCACACTGACAGAAGAGAAGAGTCTTAGCAAAGAAACAAGCAGAGCATCCAAGGCCTAGGTCTACCATGGAGGTGGAGGCAAATTAAAATCAGAATCCAATTTCAGCCATCTCACCAAGCAACCATCATGATTAATAGGCTTCCCACATAGGTTGCTTGCAGAAAGAGGCAGCACTGTTGAGGCCAATGCAAATATCTGTTCCACTTAGCATTTTATATTCTCAACTCAAAATTAATAAAACAGCATTCTGGAGTCATTAAAAAATAGAAGATTTATCAACTTTTGACCAAACGCTTACATGGTTTTAGGATTCTAACAACACAAATGATAGGGGGTAGCTGTGATGTAAGCAAAGGCAAAGATGGGAAGAAATTTTAATTAGTTGTCAATACTTTACAAGACAGGGCATGGGTGCTGCATAGCAACAATTGGCTGAGTTCTCCCTTTAAAGGTGCATGCTGATCCCAGTTTGCTCCCATCCCAGCATGCTTCACTCCATTAAATTAATGACTTCACCCCTACTTGAGATGCTCCCTCTTGGGATCCACCTGAAAATCATTTTAGAGGATCTGGAGCTTAAAGGGGTCCCAGATACGTCTCTTGTGTGTCTACTGCTAGAGATAGTACACGGAACTAACTAGGAGCTTAACAGAGTTAGGCTAACTTCAAAACCTTGGCCAAATATTTTGATCTTTCCTTATCTGCTTTTTTACTTTATCTTTTTTATCTTTTTCTGTTCCCCTAAAATCATTTTCTAAAAGCATTTGTAAGTACAAGTGTTTGGATTTGGATTTTACAACTCTTTTCATTGTTGTTTACAGCTGTAGCATTTTATTTTCCTCCTTTAATTACTTCTATTTCACAGACTAAGATCTCTAACCCTGGTTTTATGAGGCCTTTGTGATCTGGACCCTGCTTATTTCTCCAGCTGCGCCTCCTTACATTCTTCCCTAGTTCCCACTTCCACATTGACTTTCTCCACAATACATTAGAGAGAGAGAGAAAGAGAATCTCCAGGAATACTAAACTAATGCACTTAATGGCATATCATGCTCCACAATTTTACCCCTCAATGTTTGGGCATGCTACAAAGGGAAGTCTTCCCTTGTCACTGTCCTTCTCCAAACTCCCTACTAATATTCAGTGTAGGTCACAGACACTTCCAAATGCTTCCCTGGTGCCCACACTCACAAAGTTGGACTAGATGCCCTTCTTTTGTGAGGCCCTAAACAGCCCATACAATTAGCCCTATCTGTTTTACAGGCATTTTTTATTTTTCTGTCTTCTCCACTAGACACCCAGATTCTTGCAAGCAGGACAAGCCACACAGGGAATCAGTACCTAAAGCTAAATTGAAGCTGCCAACTTGGACAATGGCACCTTCACTGTTGAAACTAGACATACAACACAACCTGGACCCCAAAAGTGATTTTTCTATTTTATTTCCTTTTCGCTCCCTGCACTTACAAATCCCAAATGACAAAGTAAACTTTCTAATTATCACTTTAAATTTTTTTCCAATAGTCAATACCCTCCACTTAGGCTCGGGGAATGTGTTTTCTGATTTCATAATCAATGATACAAACCATTATCACAAATGATACTTCTGTGGGAAATGTAACTCCAAATGAGACACTAATTTGCTCAGGCAACAAGGATTTTTTCTAATACATATTTCTGTGACAGCTTACTCAATGGATCCTTCTTATGATAGAGTTCAAGCTCCTTAAACACACTGAGGTTTCAACTATTACTTCATAGTGTTCCTCCTCACTTTCTTTTGTACCCCATTTTCCCTCTTTACAACACATGCAGAAATCCACAAGCAATCTCGACTACACAAACATGTTTGGCTTTCTATTACAAGAGATGTCAGTCTAATGAATTGGGGTGTCACTGTTCCTATTCTATTCAAGGAATACAGTCAATAGGAAATAAATCTCCATCCATCAATTTGCTAGAAATCAGAGGGCCTTTTGGGTCACTCTGTTATTCACCTCAGAATACCTTGGTTCTCAGTGAAACTATTCGGTGGCACCCTGTATTCAGCTGAGAGATATGTGTCTCTCCCTACCAGAAACAATTAAACATGTGCAGATAACCACTGAAGGGATTTTAAGGAGTTCAGGCGTAATTTCACCACAACCGACCTCATTTAGCACAAAGAAGAAGAAACTTCAAACAGGCTAGTCCGTTAGAATTAAAATTCATACAAGGATCTAAACACAAAAGTCACATGAGCTCCTTAATCAGAATGCACAGGTGCACAGAGACCAGGAGAATCTTCACATAATCCAAGAATTAAGTGGCAAGCTCCCAAATCACTGAATGAATAATGAACAAAGTAATTTAATCGAATTACCTGCTTCTTGAAGGCTTACTTCAGTTCCTGTAGTGGCCTGCTAGTATGCTATATCTTTATTTTCCTAAAGGCCATTTTTATCATGTTACGTGTTTAAACCACCATAATGGCTCTTTACTATTTGCAGGAGTTTGTGGGCACAAACATCTCTCAGCATCAAAGGCCTTCCACAATTCAGCCCCCGTCTATAGCATATTCTCACCCCTCTTGTGGCCTTTAGTTTACCCCTCCAACATGCTGCTACAACTTGACACGCGTTTCCACACCATTTTGCCAACCTAACAGGCCCATACAAATTTATTATATGTGAATTATAATAATTTTAAAAAGAAAAAATGTAATCATCATTAATCAGAGATGTGAATAAAACAAGATGGGTACAGTGGTAGAGAACAGTAGAGAAAAACCTAGAATACATGATGGTCAGGGAGAGCCATTCTGAGAGGCAGTAGCTAATCTCGTACCTACAATACAAGCAGGATCTAGATACACAAAGAAAGAGGGAACGGTGTTCCTAGAAGAAGGGACACCATCAAGACCTTGAAGCAGAAAGAATCTTAGTGTATTCAAGGCACTCAGTGCAGGAATGAGAGAGGGATACAAGAAGTTAGAGAGGAAGAAATGGGCAGATCACACAGGGTTTTAGGCCATGGTAAACATTTGGATAATATCTTAAGTAAAAAAATAAGCCATTGAAAAGTTTTTAGGCAGGGCACCTGGGTGGCTCAGTAGGTTGGGCGGCCGGCTTCGGCTCAGGTCATGATCTTGCAGTTCTTGAGTTCGGCCCGCATTGGGCTCTGTGCTGACAGCTCAGAGCCTGGAGCCTGCTTCAGATTCTGTGTCTCCTTCTCTCTCTGCCCTTCCCCTTCTGATGCTCTGTCTCTCTGTCTCTCAAAAATAAATAAACATTAAAAAAAAAAGAAAAGTTTTTAGGCAAGGGAGTGGCACTTGTTCAACTCATCCAACAGAATTATCATCTACTATGTGCCAAACACTGCCGCCGTAGAATAGAAGGTAAAACCATAAACAAACAAACAGTCCTTTGCTCTCATGAAACTACCATTCCAGTGGAGGGGAAAGACATCCAGTCAGTAAATTATGAAGCAGAGCAAATGTAGATGGTGATGGGTGCTATGGAGTAAGAAAATCAGGGAAAGGGATAGAGTGTGCCAATGTGGGTTGCCATTTTAAATAGGGTGGTGTGATAGTTAATTTAATGTGTCAGCTTGACTGGGACATGAGATGCCCAGACATTTGGTCAAACATTATTCTGGGTGTGTGCACTTCTGGATGAGATTAACATTTGAATCTGTAGATTGAGCAAAGCAAATTGTCCTTCCTAAATGTAGATGGGCCTCAATCAATTGAAAACCTGACTACAAAAACAAAAACAAAAACAAAAAGAAAAGGACCTGAATAAGAGGAAAGTTAATCTGCCTAAGATCCAGCTTTGCTTGAGCTGGGACATTGGTCTTCTCCTGCTCTTGGGTCAGAACATACACCATCTCCTGGTTCTCAGCTCATCCAACTCATACTGGAACTATACAACCATCTCTCCTTCATCTCCAGCTTGCCAGCTGCAGACCTTGGGACTTAACCTCCATAATTGTGTGAGCCAATCCTTATAATAAATATCTCTCTCCCTTCTCTGTCTCTTATGAATATGTATATCCTATTGATACTGTTTCTGTGGAGAATCCCAATACAGGTAGAATAGGAATACTTCACTGTGATGTGATATATGAGCAAAGACTTGAAAGAAATAGGAAGTGGGACATGAGTGTTCATGAAAGAACGAGCTGCCAGTGTAAGAAACTGGAAACTGTGATGGCCCAGAAGTTTACTAAAGATAGTGTTTCAAGGAGTACAGAACAATCAGTTATGCCAAATGTTGGCTATTGCTCAGTTAAGAGAAGGCTAAGAATTGACTGTTGGTTGAACTTTACAATGTAGAGGTCAATGGCAAGTTTTGACAAAATAGTTTCAATAAAGTAATGTTGGGTATTGGCCTGACTAGAAGGGGTTCAAACAGAAGGGGAGAGTTGGAGGAAATGAGTATAAGTTACAATTTAGAGGAATTTGTCTATAAATGGGAGCAAAGAATTAGGGCAATAGCAAGAGGGAGGTTTGGGTAGATAAGCTCATAAAAATGATCCTACGGAAAGGGGGAAAGTGATGAGGCTGGAGAGAGCAGGGAGGATACCTGGAGTAGTTTTTTTTCTAGGTAAGTGAAAGAAGATGGTGCCTCATCCAAAAGTAGAGGATTGTCTTTAGATGGGAGAATGAAGAGTTCATCCAAATTAATAGGAGGGCAAGGAGGTGAGAATGGGCAGGGTGTTGAGAGTCTGTGTATGTCATCAAAGTTAAGCTTGAAAACCTAATTCCAACTGTTCTGTGGGCAATAGGACAAGTGTGAAAGCAGGGAGCCCAGAAAGAAAGTGGGTGCAGTTATACATACAAGCAATTTTGGTGGCTTGGACTAAGGTAGTAGCAATGACAATGAAGTCTTATATAATGATTAAACAAACATACCTATGATCTCATTTCTGTGTACCATCAACAATAATCTTTCTAACAAGTATTTATGTATTTATTTTGCAAATAAACTGAAATTACTAAATTATATCCCCAGATAATTAAAGACATAGAGAAAATGTTAAGCTCCTATAACAAATATGGCTAGAGAATAACTTTCCTGTAAGTTTTTATTTTCCATCAGGTATTAACAAGTTATTTAATCTTATTTCAACATGATGTTCTGTAATCAGAAAAGAAACATGTGAATAATAGATGATAACATTTCTGGTTACTCATGTCTCCCTCAAACTTCCACCAATTTCCAGAATAATAGGTATGTGACAGAAATGATCCCTGTGGTTATTAAGAGATGTTACTACATGTTATTGAAATTAAAAACTAGCTGATAGGAGGGGAGGTGTGTGCCTGCTGTTCACAGCTCTGGAAGAATTATTATCCAAAGCAGAAAATTCCCATAGAATTGAGACTGAGAAAATATACTTCCTATTTCTTTTTTCTACATATTCTTGATCATTTTTAAGTCCACCATAATGTGCATTTATTCTTTCTGTGTCTTTTAAAGCTTCAACAACAAATGTATTTGTAGCCATTTTGCTCTTTTATTTAGTCACCTGATGTGAAACCATCTGATATGCACAAAATATAAGATTCAACCCCACACTTCCCAGTGAGATTTGAAACATGCCTAGACTCTCTGGTAGAAAATAGGTAATTCCCAGGGAGGGAAAATGTTACGCTGTAAATAACTGCCTCTTGTATTAATCCACAGCCTTTACTATTTGCTCCATTTTCTTTCATAAGATTAACATTTAAAAGCCTCTTTGTCACAGACTGAAATTGAATTGTGAAATGTGCTCCTGAATAAATAATTTCTTCCTGAATGTTAATTACATAGGCAATTATACTGAAGTATAATTTTACATAAATACAGTGTTAGAAGTTCTACAGATATGAACAATTGCACAAATGCCTCCTCAATGGAAAAAAAAAGGTTTCTGAGGTTGAAAGTATCTAACATGCTGGATAAATATGGAACATTTGATGTATTGAATATTAATCTGTATGTTTACAGAATTCCAAAGCTTTTGGGCAACTATACAGCTACATATTCATAAAGGCAAAATGTACATACTTTATAACTTTCCTTACATATTCAAAACAATAACAAAAATAAGTATACTGATATTTATTTATTTGTTTATTTTTAGGGTTTTCTCTAAATTTTTTTAACATTTATTTTTGAGAGACAGAGAGAGACAGAATGAGTGGGGGAGCAGAAAGACAGAGACAGAATCCAAAACAGCCTCCAGACTCTGAACTGTCAGCACAGTGCCCTACCAACGCGGGGCTCAAACCTGTGAGATCATGACCTGAGCCAAAATCTGACGCTTAATTGACGATGCCCCCCAGGTGCCTCATTTTTAGTTTTAGTTTTTAAGTTTTTATTTGAATTCCAGTTAGTGAACATATAGTATAATATTATTTCAGGTGCACAATGCAGTGATTCAACACCTCTATACAATGCCTGGTACTGAACCCCACAAGCGCACTCCCTAATCCTTGCCACCCATTTCACCCATCCCCTCCCCATGTCCACCTCCTCTCCGGTAACCATCAGTTTGGTCACTATAGTTAAGAGTCTGTTTATTGGTTTGCCTTTCTCTCTTTTTCTTCCCTATGCTCATTTGTTTTATTTCTTAAATTCCACGTGTGAATGAAATCATATGGTATTTGTCTTTCTCTGGCTGACTTATTTTGCTTATCATAATACTCTCTAGCTCCATCCACATAAGTATACAGATATTTAAAGGTCTAAAGCCAAAAGTTATAAATGAGACAAGGTTCAAAGATAAGTAATCTGAAAATAAAATGTACCCAGTTTGATATTCACAATATTTTTTCCAGGTGAAGTACTTTATATGCAATCATCACCTTCTTATTTGATAACAATATTACGATACGATGATGATGGTGTGGGCTAGCTTTCACAAAACAACCTTGTTAGTTATAGCCAATAGACTTTTTAGCCAGGAATTTATACTCCAATAAGAATCACAATCAAATTGGAGCAAGACTACTCATTGGAGATAATAACTAATTAACCAAGTAATCTTTATTGAGCACTTTCTATATGCAAGCACACTGCTAAGCATTACTTGTAATGTCTCTTTTAACCTCACCACAGCTCCATGACCTGACAACCACATGGGAAACCACATGGGGAGCTTAGGAATTTTTTAAACTTGCCTAAGTTCATACAACACTAAAGATAAATCTGATCCAAATCCAGGTCTTTCTTAACTCAAGTCCACACTATTTAGTAGACTCTGTTTTGTAACAGAAAGAAAAGCCTTGTTGAAAATCTGCCAGTATTTTAAATCACTGTCTTAACTTCTCTGCCTTTTTCCCCTTTATAAATATTTATCCTGAGTTGACATTGGGACTGAGGTAAGTGCAATATCCAAATAAGCCGTTGAAATTAGAAGAAGGAATCAATTTTCTTACCATTAATTTTTAAAAGAAGTTGATGACAATTTTAAATTTTAGCTTCTAAATCCTTCGTACTCAAAGTGTGGTCTGCAGACTAGAAGCATCAACGTCACCTGGGACTTTGTTAGAAATGCAGAAATTCAGGTCCCTTGCTGACCTGCCAAGTAAGTCCCCAGTTTAAGAAACACTGCTATAAATAACAGGCCATCCAGCTTTACACGGTTCCAGCACTAACATCTCTTAAAATTACATAAAAGCATAGTGAAGTTTTAAAAGTGTCATTTGCAAGGAGACACTATAAACTTCTAGTACTTGATGATAATGATTGGAAAAGGAGGTCAGCAGAGGCACTGGATAAGTTTCAGGAAGTACTTTCATTGAGTTTTCAAATTTCCCCCAATTTTCCAATCTATAAAGCTAACCCAGAAAAGCTTCTATTTAGAGAATTTTAAGCAGACAGTTTTTACTACTGCTCAACTTCAGTGGGAGGATTCTGTTTTCAAAAACTATTTCAGTCACTGATTTCTTAAAAAATAATGAATAGATATGATTTTCACATCATATTAAAGCTTGCTTTTACTTCTTTTCTGTAACACATTGTTATGAATCACAAAATACCCCATTAACACCTCCAATAGTTTTATGACATGTTTAAGAGAACATGTTTTTCTAAATTTACAAAATATTCAATGACTTGTCCACATGGTTACATACTCAGTAAATATTATTATTACTAGTTTAACTTCACATTTCTTTAGCTTAAATTCCCCCAAAATTCATATGGATACTCTATTTTCCCTTTCTCAAATCTGCTTAGCATTAAGAGAGCAAAGAAACATTTTGAGGATACATATAATCAGCTGCTATTGAAACCTTCTCAAAATGCTACCTGTTAAAAGGCACAGGCTAAAACTGCCTTTACTTGTGCATGGAGTCAGTTTTCTGCCTACTTTTGGATTGGAGAAAGACTCTCCTGCCTGTATCAGTCAGGGTTCAGTTGCAGAACATAGAATCCATTCTAGCTAACTAAAGTGGTGTGGAAATTTTTCCAGGATATTAAATGACTTCAACTTTAGAAGTGCTATATAAACCGAATGTAGGCTGGGATTCATGGATTCCCAATGTCACGTCACAGAACTTGATTACTAAGGGAGCTACTGCTCCTGACAAAAATCAGGAAATTGTAGAATGAAGAAGCTGCCTGTTGAGTCAGGAAGCCACTGCAACAGTGACCAGCTCCAGAATCGCATCACTCTGCCATGATCCACACAAACCAGTCTTCAGTAGAGCCCATTGAGCATTCTATAAATCACTGTTGGATGGATCAGGAAAATGTGGTGCATCTATGTACAATGGAATATTATTCCACCTTAAAAAGGAAATTCTGTCATTGGGTCAACATGGATGAAGCAGGTAGACATTATGCTAAGTGAAATAAGCCAGACGGAGAAAGACAAATAGTGTATGGTATCACTTATATGTGGTAGTTTAAAAAAAAAAAAAGTCAAATTCATAGAAACAGAGAGTAGAAAAGTGGTTGCCAGGGACTGAGGGAACAAGAAAGAGGTTGGTAAAAGGGTGCAAACTTTCAGTTAAAAGATGAATAAGGCTTGAGGATATAATGTATAACATGGTGACTATAGTTGATAACACTGTATTGCATAATTGAAATCTGATGGGTAGAACCTAAATGCTCTCACCAAGAAAAAAAATGATAAATAGGTAAAGTGATAGATGCTGTTAACTCAATGGGGAAATCCTTTCACAATGTATACATATACCAAATAATCACACTGTATACTGTAAATATATTACAAATTTATTTGTCAGTTGTACCTCAGTAAAGCTGGGGGAGGGGAAAGCTATCTACGAGTTATTGAGTATATGTTAAGACCAGTATATTCCATGAAAGGGCACCTCCTTTGAGTTTTTATGTAAAATTAGTTACTTGGTCCAACTCATGACCAAGGTTAAAGCTTTCAGAAAGTATGTAAATTAAATTCTTGCAGGAAGATGGCAACAGGGAAGACAAAATAAAATCTAGAACAAATAAATATTCCAGTGAGAACAAGTTGACACCCCTTCTGTAACAGAGGCTGATCTAACTGACCTGCCACTAGGTGGCTCCCAGATTTCCATTAAGTATGATGCTAAACACTGAACATGGGAGCCAGATCAGATTGAGGGGAATTCAATACTCTGTAGTCATGTATTACTTCCATTCCTGCCACCAGTCACTTGTTCATTAGCTCATTGACCAAACACTGGGATAGCTAGTGACAGATACTTAATGAAATCTATAGGAAAATTTATCTACATGGTTATTGAATGTTTTTTTTTTCTATAGAGGGGGGCACCTCAGTGAATCATCATATGAGATATACACAGTCTTATATGCTAGGCCCATTCTTAGAGGTCTGTCTACATATCTCTTCCCCAAACCTATTTTGTCACCAATCCTCCAATCATGAACTTTCCAAATCTCTGAGTATCTAACCAAACCATTAGCCTCTATCCATGAATTGGGTTAGATACATGATTAGGACCATCTCTCCTTTCAGGCAAACAACATGGAAATCAGCTACATCACACAAATTTCTCTCCACTAGGATTTTGTCTTCCTTGTTGTCCTTCAGGTCCATCCCTTTTTGCATTACATTGCTGCAGCAGGTCACTTGCGCACAGCAATATTATGAGGCCAGAACCGAACTTCTCCCTCAGTTAGCTAGCTATAGAAAACTTTACATAAGGCCATGGATGGGTTGATGGAAAGGTGACATTGCAAGAGGTGTGAAGTACATTGGGAATGTGAGCCACCTGCTCTTGAAACTTATTAGTGCTTATAGAACATGAGTAGGTCTGACCTCATGAATGCAATTTTTACCTGATGATGGAGTACTGCTGGACAGACTTAACATTAGTGCCTGGTGGAACAGAAAACACCTAGGTCACTATTGGAGACTCAGTTTCCATGCTCAGACTTTCAATGTCTAGCAGAGCCCATTAGCAAGCCAAGAGCAGCTTCCCAACACTAGACTATTTATTTCCAAACATTACAAACTTGTTTTGTATATTATGCTCCTATAGGGGTCTGCTAGAAGCTACATAGGGCATCCCAAACTGCCACAGACATTTCAAGCACCATTGGACCTGCTGGCTCATAAGGACTAAACGGCAGAGCTTCGCTCTGAGGCTTGGACCAGCTGCAGTGGCTTCTCTTACTCTTGGCCTCATTCAAACCTAGGAACTTTATGGACTCTCACAGTAAATGGATTCCAAATATGGGATATGTTGTCTCCAAAATCCAAAGTCCACAATGCATTGTACCTCATTCTCTGAAGTACTTCAGAGGGGATATTCCTCCACACCCCAGATCACTAGTCTCCCAGAGATTTCACCAAAGTTACTGGCCCTGAATTCTCTTTGTACTTTTTCCTACTTTCAAATCATGTATTTCCTACCAGGACTTCTAGAGTACTTGTACTGCCTGTTTGCCAGGTCCTGCCATTATAAAGTCATAAAGGAAACAGGTCAACACGTTGTTTTCATTGTTGTTTATTGTTTTTGAGATGGTGGAATAATTAAGACCCTATGTTATAAAGGTAGTTACAATGAAGGTAAGTTTTATAACCCCCATTTTAGATAGGAGAAAAAATGACTTGGAATATAAACCAGTTCCAATGGCTGGTCTGTTTCCAAAGGCTTTTCTCTTGACCTTCATGTCATGAGCTTCTAGATGGGGAAGAGATTTTCAGCTTGTCACACACCCAAAGGAATGTGAATCTGGGTGATGCTGAGGGCACAGGTAATGCCCATCAGTCCCTGTTTGCACTTGGCCCATTTCCCTTATTTAAGTAGCCTACAGTGCTCTTATAGGCTCTTAAATTTACAATTACTATCCTGCTCTACTAGGTACAGAGTTGGGGGAGTGGGAAAAAGTGGGGCATAAATAATTTGGTCTAAAGTAGGTCTTGATAGCTGATACAAAAAAACTATCTTCTTACTTGATGCCAATTGTTTTAAAGATCCATTTTCACAATGGACTTTAACTATTTAGACAAACTGAAACTTGATTCCAAAAGTCAGTGCAATTGAGTGAGTTTACTTAAACTATAATGAATTCCGTCTTTCTCAAGACATTAAACTAAAGACTACTGCTCCTCTGTCACCAAAATCATACTATTAACTAATTTAATTAGTCTCCACATTTGATTTAGCAATTTCTCTGAATCATGTACTCAACAATGTATGTCATTGTTGCATAAGTTCTGCATATCCTTGTTTCATGGAAGAGTAATAATATCAGGAGGCATCACTGTTAACTACATGATCAAAGATCACAACATCTGTTCTTTAAGCCAGTTTTCTATTCTCCTATTATTTGATTATTTCTTATTATTTCCTTGGTTTTATGTGTATAATACAGCCCTGAACTGCTTATTAGCTTAAACTTGAGAACTGTTAATATACATTCTTCACTTATTTAATCTGGCAATTTATTCCACAGTAGTCAAAGACAGTATGTAGCTTTTAATCACAATGTGAATCCCAAGTCTACCTCTCAAAAGGTGAACTTGGCCAAATTATTTCAGCTTTCTGAGCTCTATTCATCTGAAAAATGGAATAACAACGTCTACCTCACATCTAATTCCAAGGGTCAAATGAAATAATAAAAGTAGAAATACTTGCAAACTATCATAAACTAATCCTGTGTGACTTCACAGTTGCCTTAAAGTATCAAGAATGTCCTCTGCTGGACACCTAAATTCTGTTTCTTGGCTTGTATACTACTTAGCACAATATTATATAAATGTTTGTAATCTAAATTCCATCCAGACTATGAGCTTTTTAAAGCTGATCCTATACTTTATTATTCTCTGTATCACCATGCCAAATGTAGTTCCTATCACATAAGTGTTAGGATAAACTAGTTACAGAAGCTGTCCATTCCATTTCTTTCAGCCAGGAGATTTAGAATCTAATGGATTCTAATGAACTGGTGTCACCCCTCCAGAGTGGTAAAGGAGAACCATTTGCAGCTGCAATAATTGTGTGTGTGTGTGTGTGTGTGTGTGTGTGTGTGTGTCTGGGTGTGTGTCTGGGTGTGTTTTAAAGCCAAATCCAAAAAAAGAGTCAAATCTTTGTGGTAAAAATCTTATTTGTTGATATTGTTATTCAGTAATGGGCAAGGTCATATCATGCTCAAATGCTAATCAAAGAAGAAATATACTTTACTTATTTGAGATAATACTTTGCTGTCTATGAAAAAAAATAATTCTTACCTTGCTTCTGATGGAAAATTTCTTTGGAAATCAAGCACAGGACCTGCTGGAGGGCAGACTAAACCAAATTAGAGGATTTTACTTTTCCTCCTGCACATGGGGCAAAAGACCATCTCTTCCATATCCAGATTGGATACAGTCAAGCCTGGAGCTCTCAAGATACTGGAAGAAATGGGAATGGGGGTGGGCATGGAAACTCCAGTCTATGAGGGAAGGAGTGAGGAACAGATGGGAAACTTAGAAAAGTGGACTGTAGGAGTGCCTGGTGGCTCAGTCAGTTAAGCGTCCAACTTCGGCTCAGGTCATGATCTCACAGTTTGTGGGTTCATGCCCTGTGCTCTGTGCTGACAGTTAGCTCAGAGCCTGGAGCCGGTCTTCTGATTCTGTGTCTCCCTCTCTCTCTGACTCTCCCCTGCTCACACTGTCTCTCTCTCTCTCTCTGTCAAAAATAAATAAAACATTAAAAATTAAAACAAAAAAGAAAAGTGGACTGTAAAATATCAAGGAAAGAGAAGCCAGTTAAGAGAGAAGGAGGCTTTTTGAAGACTTAACTAAATGAAGATTCTTCCTTTCTGTAGTACAAGAGGGAAAGAAAGTAAGACAGTCTTCACCTCTGTTCTTTCTTTACAGTTCTGGTGTTTTGAGACCTATAAGACCCTTCATTAGAGAACCTGGGAAATCTCTACAATAATCAGATATGCACTTGTGCTGGGGAAGAAGGAATAGTGGGAATTACCAGGGATATATTGGTAATTTCTCTCTAATCACCTTGCTTAGGCTTCAAGAGAGAAGGAGCTTCAAGGACAATGGCCCCAACCATGGATTACAAGGTAGAGCTATTCCTGTTTATGAAGCAAAGAAGAGATCCAGGGAACAGCATCAGAGAAGATCCCAGACACTGAAGACCTTCTACTTCTAAGGGTATAAAGAAATAGCTTTTGGTGCTCCACAAGTTATTGCATGAATAAAAGAAAGAATAAAGAATCCATGATGAATGAATGGCCTCTTCAGCTTTCAATTTCCTTTCTTGCCTACATCGGTGTCATCTGCTTCTGGTTATTTTGTGTGCCCATGGGCAGTTCCTCAATATTTGGATATTACAGAATAGTAAAATATCAAGAACCATTTTGAAGGCTGATATGCATTTGCCATTATTTTTTCCAAGTAAGGAGATTTTAAAAGTACTAATATAACAACAACAACAACAAAAAAAGCTACTTACTTTACAAAAGAAAAGCTACTTTACCCCTCCAAAATCCACTAATCTGAGACATTTAAAATTAAAGAATTGTAACTTTTTTGAAAAAAATTCTTTACACTGTTGTTATTTTTCTCATTTTGCTCAGACAGTTTTCAACTTAGTGATGAACTGTGGTTTGTGAACCACTTTCCTAGATTTTAGTCTAGACTAGAGCCTAGGCAATTCTCTGAATGAAGAAACCCTTCATCTCTCAACACAAAAGCATTGACACTATTATGGTGCATAATGAGGTCTACTCATAGGAAATTGCCTATATTTGCACATTTTTGACCTACAAAAAAGAAAAGAAAATTTCATATGGTTCAAATGAATATCATAATCTTTTTGTCTGCACTTGACCATTTTATAATGTCAAATAAATGTTAGAACTATTACAAATGTATTCACAGCAATTCTGTGGAATTACATATTTTATTTAATAATTCTTCACAAACTCTGTGAATTTAATAATTCTTTAATAATTCTTCACAAATGAACTAGTTGGTTTTTTTTAAGAGGGTAGATTTTTTTAAGTGCTACTTACCATATTCTGCACAATTACTGGGAGACTTTGTTACGGTAAAAAGGGCTACAGAAATGCTAAATCTTTTAAGTCTCAAATCTTTAATTACTAAGTTTTTACTTATGCTCATTACAACAAATCAGGCCTTCACTAAATTAACTAAAAATTATCAGGTACATACTACAGTGTTCAGCACAAAATATACTTTATAAAACCACTAAAGGCTAGTTAGTGTCTTAAGGATGATTTGGTTAAAAAGAAAGAAGCTCATAAGCCAAATTAAGTAGCAAAGGTTTGTTATAAGGATTTGGAGGACCAGGATGCCTGGCTGGCTCAATCAGTAGAACATGCTTGGTAGAGTATGTGACTTGATTTTGGAGTTGTAGGTTTGAGCCTACATTGGGTGTAGAGATTATTTAAAAATAATATCTTTTGGGGACATCTGGATGACTCATTCAGTTAAGCCTCCAACTTCAGCTCAAGTCATGATCTCATGGTTCATGAGTTTGAGCCCCATGTCGAGCTCTCCACTGACAGTGCAGAGACTGTTTGGGATTCTCCCTCTCCCACTCTCTCTCTGCCCTGTCCCTGCTTGCATGATCTCTCTCTCTCAAAATAAACAAACAAACAAACAAACAAACATTTTTAAAAAATAAAAAATAAGATTAAATAAATAAATAAATAAATAAATAAATAAATAAATAAATAGATGGAGTTGGAGGACCCTCCTAGAGCCCATAGCAAGAAGGGGCTGACCTCATGGGAATGGAGATGTCAGACAACTACTTTCTCTACTTTTTCTCAGCTGTATGATCTCTCTCCTCTCCTGTTCTTATCATTTCTCTCTCTGCACACTCCTAATCCCCATTCCCCTACAATATTGGCTTATAATGTGGTCTTAAGGCCATATGGGAGAAATAAGTGTCTCTCCCTTCCCAGATTCCTGCCTGGCCCATAAAACGGGAAGTGTTCCCTGTTTAGAGAGTTTTGGGCAGGAAATATATATCCTTCTCTCACTTTCCCCAGGAGTGACTTATCTGATTGGCAGGACTGAGAAGAAGATCTTTGTGTGTGTGGAGCCCAGAATCTTCTTGATTATCTTTCTTTGGGGCCTGATCTGCCCAAAAGTTTTGGGTGGTCTCTGTGTGTGACCTCTGTGAGAGTACTCATCCCCCTGAGGGTGGAGGATATAGAATTCTGCTTTCTGCTACTGGAAGGAAACTTCAACTATAAGGAGTAAGGATAAGAAGCCAGCCATTTTGGTCTTGCATCCTGATATATTTTCTAACTCAGATTTACTAACAACGAAACTAACGTTCTGGCACATATTTAAGTCCTGTGTCTTTCTCTTAGTGTAGTTACTTGACCCATTCATTCCCTAACAGAAAACAGCTCTGGAGCTTCCAACTATCTACCTCAGTCACTATAACTCTTTGTTCAAACAAAATACAGTGAGATAATTTGATTGTTCCGTTTAAATAAACTGTCTATTCTGACTGCAGACAGTTATTTTCATTATGGCTAAAGAGGTAAGGTTAGTTGAGCCTAGGTCTACAGAAACCATGGAAAAACTTCCAAATTAAAGGGTAGTGACTTGGGGAGACCCACCAAGAATCAAAGCTCTCTTTGATCTATAACATTCCAGGGTTCTAAAAGAGCATTCACTGCTAAAGCTGTTATTATTTAATGAGTTCCACATAATGAGCTCAGTGACAGATATAAGATCTTTCTGTCCAAACTCCACATTAGAAGATTTCAGGTATTCTCCCCTTTTATTGCAGTGTGTTCCTGAAAATTTTTATAAAATGGATTGCCACTAAGCAAACTATGAAAACAAAAATACAGGTAGGGGTTGTGTACCATCAAGTACATTACAGCCATGTACAACACAACAAAGGTCAAAATGGGTTGGCTTCCTTGTTTATAATACCCAAAGTTACCTGCATAGTACGAAGCAGAACAGCCAGAAATTTCTAATCCTTTCCCCACAGAAGCCTTCTCTGATAAATATTTCAAAGGCAATAATTATAGAAACCAGTCTCTGGTCAATTAAAATTATGTTTCAAATATTATAATGGGTATGATGTTCTCTACACAATGTGCTGGGATCAATGTATTATTAGCATATAAATACATAATTCTGTCATGCTGTATGTAAATAATTAATTTTATAGCCTCAAAATTTGACCTAAAACTAATATGCAAACTATAATAAACATCAAATACTTGATTTAAATTAATTTTGCTTGAAACCTAGTCATTCAAAATGATGTAAGTGAAAAGGCTTAGCTAGCCCAGGGCTCTCAAGGAGGCTGCACATGTAAGTCTAAACTGAGGGGGTTTTTTCTCTCAAAAATTTTCAATAAAGCCATCAGAGAAATTCAAAATCATTTTACTGCCCTTGGAGATGAACTCAAAGCACTAAACCAGGTGCCCAGTGAGGGTTTGTTGTTGCTGCTAATGATAGGGCTTCTCTGAGTGGAAAGCATTTTTAAAAGTCAGGGATGACCCTACATGCCTCTCCCTCACTCCCTTCTACTACCAAATTTTATCTACCGGGCCCTGCATACCAGACACTCAGAACCAGTAGCACCACCACGAAAGATGAGTCATTTATTCCCATTTATCCTCTGTGTACTTGACTTTAGTTAGCAAAGATCGGGTGCCATAAGCAATTACCAGTTCATTAACATGCTGGCTTATTTAGTATAGGGCAACTGCCATAAAACAGACCTAAATAAATCAAGTTTTACCATAGAAGTGTATTTCTTCTTCTGTTCTATTCAAACCATACACTTATGTAAGCTAAAAGACTAGAACTTGCAGTACTGCTCCAAGAAAAGTATCATTATACTTTTCAATCTCTCAGATTTAAAGTTTAGAAAATTTTTTAAAAGAAATATATACTTCTTTCTCACATAATAGTCAAGGCCATAGCAGTCAGTAGCTCAGCTCTCCTACAGACAGAGTCATTGAAAGACCCAGGCTCCTTCAATTTTATGACTCTGCCAATACATTAGGTCTGTCTGTCTGCATCAGGCTATCAGGAGAAAGGCAATGGAGAAGTCTACATGGAAAGTTTGCATGGAATAAGCTGGAAAGTGGCACATACTTTGTGCCATTCAATGGTTAACTTCAATTTCATGACCACACTGAACTGCAAAGGAAGCTAGGGAAAATAGTCTAGCTCTATACCCAAAACAAATTGATTTTAATAAATAGCTAGTAGTCTCTGACACTTCCTATATTTTCAAAAGAAGCTCTAAAAAAGTATTGATGAACTCAGAGGCCTAACATGGACAAATAAAGAACATAAAGGAGCAATAGGGGCCTGGCAGGAACTGTCCAAACTGGCAAGCATTCCATGTCTCCATATTTAAATCCAAGAGATTGTTGCTCTGAAAAAAAATGGGGACAGTATTGTCAGATTTGATTTTTCAAGAAAAGATAGAAATCTGGTAGGTTTTTTTAAGGTGAATCTTTCCATTACTAAATATTGGCAACTATTCAAGGTTTTAAAAAATAGTATGCAGGTCACACAAATGTTTCTGCATGCCCTATTTGTTTCCAAAATATGTAAATTGAAAACTGCTTTAAAATTTAACCAGGCTCTAAAAACAAACTAATGTTTTTAAAAAATACACCATAGTACCATGATGCATGCTAGCTTAGACTAAAGCTAATAAAAGAACAAATAACCTATCAGAATGGAGGAATGGGTATTAGTAGTATTAATGGTCTACCACATGCTACATAGGTAGCACAACCTAATGTAAAGCAACAAAAACAGGGACTGCCTATACCTTTATATGTCCTATAAGTAACTAGCAGAATCGTGAGTAGACTCAACCATATTTATTCGTTTATTAATTACTTGGAAATTAAACTACAATTTGTTTAATCATTTAACAAATGCTTTCTATATGTACCAGATACTGTTGGGTACCACAGAGAAAATAACAATTCATATTAAACTCTTCTCTTGAGGAATTTATCTTTTAGTAAGGAAATGGTACATAATGAGCTACAATCTGAGATCAAAACCAAAAGAGCCACAAGCGAATTATGGCTGTAAAGATCAGACATGGAAGAG
The DNA here is from genome assembly GCA_028646485.1 of Cryptoprocta ferox. Classification (NCBI taxonomy): domain Eukaryota; kingdom Metazoa; phylum Chordata; class Mammalia; order Carnivora; family Eupleridae; genus Cryptoprocta; species Cryptoprocta ferox. The sequence goes on from CM053571.1 coordinate 43,040,341, forward strand.
ATTCTATCTGGCTAAGGATGATCAGAAATGGCTTCATGGAGATAGTGGCATGTGAAGACCCATGAAGGTAAGATGTGGATATGAAGAAATGGGAAGCAGGGGTCCCAGGAAAAGCAGGGAGCATTAGCAAAGACATGAAACTGAGCAAAGTAAAGGTATGTGGGAGGGTTTTGGGTGGGCTGGAAAATGAGGTACCCGAAGGCAAATAAATAAAGCCCAAATTTAATGATTTATTCCTTCAGTGATTAGTAACATCCTTGAAGCTCATCAATGGAGATATATCCCTCTCAATAAGATAAATCTTCTATACCAAAAGTGATGTCAATGGTTTACAGAAAGTAGGTAAAATGTTACTGATCTAAATCTTAGTGACTTCAAAATAGTGTTATTCACAATTGCTACTTGTTTTCAAGTCTAACTAAATACGGTATTCCTCAGATTTACTCATGATATATCCTGCAACAACTCCAAGTGTTTCGTGAACTTCTTGTACCAGAAATCTGCAATAAGCCAGAACCTGAGCTTTCTGGATACAAGCTGCTTTTATGATATCAGTCACCTCCTGTTCAGATTTCCAATAGGTTACATTTGCACGGTTCCATCTGTCCAATTCATCTCTTCTCAAGGCCATATTGTTCCAGTGACATTTGGGAACCTTCCAAATTGTGTCTTCCATATATCTTCAGTTGGTAGAAATTACCTCTGTAGGCAATTTCTCATGGCAAGTAGTCTCAAAGATATTTCTTCTGTTTATACGAAAGAAATATTTTGAAATTCTTGCCTTGGATTTATAATTCATATTTGTTTTTGCAGGTCAGATAAATCTGTTAAGTCAATTTAAGAGTACTGGCCACACACATCATAATATCTTCTATTGGGCTCAGAAATATCCTCATGTATGACAAGTAGCAGGAAGTAGTAACTTTTTAACTGATGTTGAAGTGTAATAGATTCTCCAGGTGTGTAATATTTCCCATTAGCCATTCTGAAACTGCTCCACTCAGCAAGATAACTACCTCTACTTTGATATTCCTCAATTTTCATCTCTCATCAAATCTTGTCAAACCCACAGGCAATATCAATATTGCTCCCCTCTCTTATTGAGATGTTTCTATTTAGAACAGTTAAAAGCTTAGTCTCCTTTATGTTATTAGTTTTAGGGAATAAAATGTATGGTTTATCAGGCAAGATTTTTTTAAATCCGTTTTTATAGTTCTAAACCAGTATATTTATTTCCATTATTTCTTTTGCCATTTTAAATTTGGGCTTGATATTATCAATGTTGTTGCTATTAGTTGTTATTATAAATGGTATTATTTATGATAGCAGTATACTATCTGATGATTCAATATTTGAGACTGAATTTGCTGATATACAATATAGCATTCTACCTGCAGCACCATCTTGCTAAACTAAGTCAAAATAAATATTCCTCCTATGTATTTTTTTAATGTAGAAATATAAACTATTTAATCAAAAAAGCTTCTGGATCAAGTCACTGAGGCAAATTTATCAAAACAAGGGCACAAACATTTCAATTAATGGTGCTTGACATCATACAAAGTGCTCATTTTCTAAAATGTATGTTTAAAATGATCTTCAAAAACCTATTTGGTATTTTTCATCTACACATTTGGCACTTATAGTCCCCAGACTTATCTCTTAAAAGCATATTTTTTTCCTTCACACACACACACACACACACACACACACACACACGCACATACAAACATACACACACAAAGGCAATGGGGCCTGTTCCCCCTGCAATGACTAGAATATGTATCATTTTTTTAAGTTTATTTATTTATTTGAGAGAGAAGAGAGAGAGCAAGAGCAAGCAGGAGAGGGACAGAGAGATAGGGAGAGAGAGAGAGAGAGAGAGAGAATCCCAAGCAGGCTCCACACTGTCAGCACAGAGCCCAATATGGGGCCCGATCCCACAAACTGTGAGATCATGACCTGAGCCAAAACCAAGAGTTGGGAGCTCAAATGATTGAGCCTCTCAGGTGCCCCTGGAAGATATATCTTGAAGCTTACTTTGACAAAACAGAGTATGGAGTAAAGTTAAAACACAGCTCTATGTATTCACTTGCATTTGTTTGTTTTCCTTTTATAGGCCTAGGAGTAATGACTGCTGGTTAATACTCCTCTACTTTATATGCAGACTCTAATGATAGTTTTTCATCTTACACATTTGGGCACTGTTCAATAGGTATCTGAAGTTTTGGGCAGTGATGCAGTATAAAATTTTAATTTTTTGAAAGAGAACAAAGATTTTTTTGTCTGAGTCTACACCTCATTGTGGATGCTATAATCCTAGTTTTGTAGAAAAAATGTTGGCATTTAGACTTTATTCTGCATGTGTAGAATTATAATATGTATTTATCTATGATAATATTTACAGAAACTTCATAATTTTGTTCTATTGGTCAGAGTTGCTAGACTGTAGTTTGGAGCACTCGCATGGCAGTTCTTTACTTCATCTTCTACATGCCTGCGTTTAGCACACATTCCTATATAAATGCCACTGAGGGACCTGAATTGATGAGACCCTCCTGGTCTTAGGTTTCCAGGCACAATGTATATTTGCCAAACCGTATTTATAAAATCAAGTCTCAAAAGTACCTCATTCTCGTATATTTTGAGCCAACGTACAATATAGTAGAATTGTTGCAAGTGGAAACCTTCCATGTTGGGTACTTTTGAAAGAACTATAAATATAAGCAATCCAATTTAGCAATGATAAATGCTGCCTTCCAAATTCCAATCATATCTGTCCTTAGTTATAGCAATTTCCAATAAAAAAAAACCTTTGGTGATACTCAGACACATATCATTTTTAAGACCTAGAAATAAAGACCTGGACTAAGGCCAGTCACTTGAATTGTGGGGATATCCATTCCAAGAATATCTTTTATTGTTATCACCGCTCACTTGTCGCCATGATGTATTGGACTGCCCAAGCTTCTTTACCACTGGAAAAAAAACTTTTTATTTTCCATTATTTATCTTCTTCTTCTTGTATGCTTGCTGCCTCTCTGTAGGGTATTATTCAACTTGTTCTTTTAAATAAATCCACAAGAACCCTAGAATCTAAATACCAAAATGACTGCTTGGGTTTTGCTACCATCATTTCCTCTGAATGAGAAGTAACTCTTTGGAAGGTAAAGTTTTCAAAGTTCCTTTATATACTATGAAATAAATGGGATAGGACAGGAAATTTTCAAACAAGTTAATGTCTACGTTTCATTTAATGACTCAATCTCAATTGCTATATCTTTTTCACTCTAAGATGACATTGGCTGTACCTCCATCATAAATTTAATAACAGCTCTTTAGGAAAAGCATACCACTACATTAATGCACATGGTTAGTTTTAACTAACTGAGAACTGCATATGTTTACTCATATAAATACATATCACTCACATTTTGAGTATCTTGGTAAGGTAGACACAGAGATGAACTGCCCAGAAGGACCTGCTGCCAAGGTATGGGGAACATAGGCAGCAACTTCCAAACTGTCAGCTCCTTTAGGGTCTGCCTCAACTGCCTCAACTGCAGGAAGAGTCGCTCAGCCTGAGATCACACCCTTCTCAGGCCAGCCATATCTGGAGTAAGCAGGGTGAGAGTTTAAAGGACCAGTAATTTTGGCAGGCCCAGGACACTCTGGCAAGCAATACTCTTTTGGTTTCCCAGGTGAAATCTGAAAGTGACTCCTGTACACAAAGATCAAGGAGAGACCAAAAAGAGAGGCAGGTTGGTAGATGGAAGATTTAACATAAAATAGGGAACTTATATGAAGCTTGTCTCAAGCAGCTATAAGATGAATAGATCTTTGTACCCACCTACCAGAACTTTAAGAGTTTTTATAGAGTCTTTAACTGGGCTCAGTCATGTTCCAGTCCAGATGATCTACCCAACACTTTCCTTGCAAGGCTGTTCTTAAAATGGCCCCCCGCTATGGGTACCAGGGGCAGAACATACATTCCAAGGACAGAAAAGGGTGTGAGGAGCCTCCAATTGCTTTGGTGCTAGCTCACAGTTCTACTGGTGGTCATCTCCTCTCTATAATGTCCTCTAACACCCCAACCATCATGACCAGCACTTACAATCTTACATGCCCCCTCTTCCACAAGCTGACCTGAGCAGTCAGCAAGTCACTAGCATGGGAGCACCTTGATGGTGACTATCTAGCTGCACTTAAAGCAAATACCACCGCAATAATATGGACATGTGCAAAAGAAAACACAGATTCAGATAATGATTCTCAACATAAGTGAAAACTTTTCCCACCAAGAGTGCCATAATCTGAACCACTGATTTGTTAAGTTCCCTTGGCTGAGGGTCAGATCATTCAGGGCATTCACTTGTATCCTCATGTGACTTAACAAAGATGATACATAGGCAGACTCATCAAGTATGAACACACAACATTCTGTTTGGATAATGGCACAGGTGCCTCTTTGTGAGGCAGTTATAATGTCCGAGGCCATCCTATTTTGGAAGACAGCTTTTCTCATTATACTCAGTTCAGTGTTCAGTAAAGACACGCTTTGCTGGTTATCAATTAAGGCTTGTTGAGTAAATTTAGTGAGGGCTTCTATGTGTGCTGTAATGTCTTCCTGGCTGAAGGAGGGGTCAGAGATGGCAGCCAAATGATTGTGCCCATTTGGCCTTGAGGAGAGGGAGTTTGGCAATTTTTATTACCATGGGTCAGATTCTCCCCTGTGTTCAGGGAAACACAAGGCTGCAGCAGCTCAACTACCCAGGTGAAAGCCATAGCCAAAGACTTGTGCTACACAACCACTGGGTCCCATTCAAGGCTACCCAATAAATACCTGGGCAGCATGGCCAGTTAGTGCCAAACCAGCCACTATCCTGTAATGTGACAGAATGAACTACACAGTTCATATGGAATGATATCCTTTCCACAGTCATAGTACAATTGTATTGGTTCTGTTTGGAGTGATTTTTCTGTTCCCAACATAGGAGTGCCTAGGTTCTCAAATGTCCATAACCTGGGATAAGCCACATGAACCCTTTCCAAATCTAAGCACAGTCACCATGGCTGTAATGGTGGTATTTTTAGGAGTCTTCTGGTGAGCCTTTGATGGACTGCCTACAAGTTTGATTGACAAAAGAGAAATCCATTCCCAATATTATTGATAAAGTGTGCCATAAGCCAGGTTTCTAGATCACTATCGGTAATACCAGATGAATTGAGAGTACTAGTTCTTTCTTGTTATTCCTTAATGTACTTTTTTAGGGCCTTCCAATCCCCTCCTGATGTGGTTATACCTAATAATAGTAAAGGGAAATATGGTAATCTTACAGTGGAGAAACCCAGTGAATACAACCTTAAAGAAATGTCAAAGTTAACATAACCAATAATGAAACAAATTAACATTCGGTGCCTTCTGATCTTAATCACTGAGGATACGACATCATTTATGTAATATTCTTGCAAAATTAAAAAGTATTACTTAAATCTTATCATAATGAAATATCACACAAACTCAAACGGAAAGACAACTGCTCAAAGAGACAGGACATTAAGTTGTGTAAGTTCCTTATACATTTTGGATATTAACCTTTTATCAGATATATGGTTTACCAATATCTTCTCCCATTTCACAAGTTGTCTTTTCATTCTGTTGATTATTTCTGTTGTTATGCAGAAGCTTTTTAGTTTGACATAATCCCACCTATGTTTGCTTTTGTTGCCTGTGCTTTTGATCTTGTACCCAGGAAATCATTGCTAAGACAAATGTTCAGGAGCTTTCTAGCAGTTTTAGAGTTTCAGATCCTACATTTAAGTCTTTAATCCATTTTTAGTTGATTTTTTGTGAGTGGTATAAAATAAGGGTCCAGTTTCCTTTTTCTGCACTTTGATATCCAGTTTTTTCAACACCATTTATTTAAGAGACTATCCTTTCCCCACAGTGTATTCTTGGCACTTGTGTCAAAGATCAGTTAATCTTACATGTGTGAATTTATTTGGGACTCTGTTATTCTGTTCTATTGATATATATGTCTGTTTCTATGCCAGGATCCTACTCTTTTGATTACTGTAGCTTTGTAATGTATTTTTAAATCAGGAAGTATGATAACCCAATTTAAAAATGGCCAAAGAAACTGAATGGATATTTCTCCAAAGTCATACAACTAGCCAACAAGTATATGAAAAGGCGCTAAACATCAGTAATCATTAGGTAAATGTAAGTGAAAACCACAATAAGATATCACTTCATACTTGTTAGAATAGCTATTACTTAAAAAAAGGATTAAGAAATGTTGGCAAGGATATAGAAAGAAGAGGGAACCCTTATACACTGTACAATGTACAATTTGCTTTGTATATTACACTATACATATAAATTGGTATAGTGATGATGGAAAATAGTTTGGATGCTCCTCAAAACACTACAAATACAACTACCATGTGATCCAGCAATCCCACTTTGGGTACACACCCAAAGGCATTGAAATCAAGGTATCAAAGGGATATCTGCACTCCAGTGTTCACTGCAGCTTTATTTACAATAGCCAAGATATGGAAGCAGCCTAGATGTCCATTAATGGATGAATGGATTTTAAAAATGTGGCATAAGGGCACCCGGGTGGTTCAGTCAGTTAAGCGTTCTTTATTATGGGAAGTTGTGCCATCTCTCTTTAATGTCAGTTAAAACCTTTAGTTAGAGAGCCAGTATGCTCCTGAACGATAATCCTTAAAACTCATTATCAGATCACACCAAGCTCTTCTTGCTTGGTTTCAGTCTCAGGTCTATCTGGCTACAAAGTCACACCATTTACACCTCCCCATATTCTTCCCAGTTGTGGCACCAGGATAATAATTACAAATGGCAATAATTACAAATCTTTAAACCAGTATTTCTAATTATTAATGCCTAAATATGTTATTTAATTATTTGTTGAGTATTATAAAGGCAATAAAAGAAGTAGTTAATATAACTTATTTTGGAATGAACTATTTACAGCTAGTCACAAGCTTAAATTAAAAAAAATAAAAACCTTAAATGCAATGCAATAATAAAAGATAATATTCTGATATAACCTCAGTGTGTTTCTGAAGTTGACTACTAATCTCGTTTCACTAAGGCAGTAGAACCTTCCAGAGAATTTGTTGTTACACATAAAAGAGATCTGCAGCTAAATATGTTTGAAAAACGTTGGGTAAAACCAACATTAAATAGGTTCTGGTAATAAGCTAATGTATACTGTTCATCTTTAAGAAGGAGCTATCCTCTGCAGCATCCAGTAAGTATACTTAACAATGGAATTGTTTATTATGAAGCATCTTGCAGGACTGGTATTATAAGGACATTGAAGAAAACTTTGGCCATGAGTACCCATAGTATTATCTTGGGTTTGGTTGTATTCTGTGTCACTCCTTCTTTTCATCTTCTGGACTTGAAACCTCTTTTGACCTATTCCCACCTCCTACTCTTGCTTGCATCCCTCCCATGAATATCAGTCCATGGCATATTGTCACACCCTTGAATCTAAACTGGAATACAATAATTGCATAACTCTCTGCAGAGTCAGTGTAATGCTGTGCTTTAGAGTCAGACAGACCTGAACCCTGGCTCCATCCCTTCCAAAGTATGTGACCTTCAGTGGGTTACATGACCTAAGTCTCAGTTTCCCCATATTTAAGATGAGAAAATTAAAATACATGCTGTGGAGGGTTGCTGGGAAATTCAGAGATGAAACTTAGAAAAAGCTTAGCAGTGTGACTTAGCAGTGTGATGAAACTTAGAAAAATACTTAGCAGGTAAGGATTTTCAATAAATGTTAGCTTTCATGAAGTGTTCTCAGTCTTCATGTCTGCAGTCACAGGGAGGTCAATATATTACTTCAACTGAACCAGATATTTCTAGTCTATTTGCTACTTAATGGATGAATAAAATAGCAAGATACAGGCAAGGTGGCTATCTATGTCTAGCAGAGATACCCCCTCCTCTATCTGTACCTTTCCTGGAGGATACTAATATACTCTTGCCCCACCCAGTCGTAGAAATATGATATCTCCTTCCTATCCCCTTTCTCTACTGAATGTCCAGAGTCCTCTCATGGCTTTTGAATGTTTTAATGGGTGTTGCTGGAAAGCATCCTCATAGAACAGCTGAATGGTGGCTGTAAGACTCGAGATTCATGCCATACATCACCCCCACTTATTTGATGACTCTGAATATGGGTAGCTTAAGGTCTTGCATATTCAATGACTAGAAAATTGGTAATCAAGTTGTCGGGCATCACTGGGGTGATAGTATGACTCAGTCAAAGATAGGGCAATCATTAGGAGAAATGTTGAGAGACATAAGCCATAAAATTCTTAGTCACTATGGAGACCCTCTTCTGGTAAGCTATCCAAGGTGGTGGATTTGTGTTGCATCTCTGGTTCCACTCAGCTCTAGAGCATGAGAGAGATGTCCTTCTCATTGGTTCTTCTCTCAGACCATCCCCATGGCAACTTCTGGGCATCACAACAAATATGAGAACACTCCCAGAAATGAGGCCTGGGCATCTGGACTGTCACACCAGATTCCACCCCTTCTTTTTATTGTCCACCAATCTCCCCTACCTGAGGTTCTGTTGGGCTTGCTAACCCATTTGTAGACTGTATGCAAATTAAGAAAAGGCTCTTTCTTCATCATACCTTCCTGCCATCTATCAGAAAATTATCCAAATAATGTTTTAAATCTAAGCTAGAAAGAGCACTCTTTGCAATTGTACAAAGCAGAACTGGCATATTTGTAAGTGGGGCCCTGGGGGTCTTGTCTCTTCTTATTTAAACTCCTGGACCAAAAAACTAGCCCTACTCTTTTCTTCTTGAACATTTGGATAAGGCCTCTTTTTCCAAAGATGCACTCCCTAAATTCTAACCTTCCCTTTGAAGGGAATCTATATTTGGTGGGTTTTGAGGTTAAAAGGGGCCTGGGGGCAAAGCAAACACAAGTTAGCTTATATCAAATAATTCAGATAATATGCACTCTGAAAAGTGCCTGTAAACCCTGCTAAAACATGCTGCCACTGTTATGATGGAAGAGGTTTTATTGACCTCCCTGCCTAGCTTTAGGGAAAAATCACAACTTCTTAGTTGAGTGTTATCTGGAGGATTCTTCCCCCACTCAGAAGCTGTTAGGATGCATTTAGCTTGCTGTGCATCTATACAGCATTCTGTCTCCCATTATCAAAAATTATTCTCCTGCCTTCTCTAAGTTTAACTATTTAACTATTTATTCAATGGAAAGAAATAGAAATTATAGAGACAGATATATATATATATATATATATATATATATATATATATATATATATAATGATTTACATTTTAGGGCATTTGCATGTAAAATGTCTGCTACATGCAAACAGTATTGGTGAATCTCAGAGCGGTCTCCAAATCAGCAGCAACAGTATTACCTGAAAACTTGTTACAAGTGCAAATTCTTGCACCCCACCCCAAACACATTGAATCAGAAACTTTGGGGGGTGAAGCTATGCATTCCATAGTTGAACAACAATTCCAGGTGATTCTGATGCTTGTTAAAGTTTGAGAACCACTACTCTAGATACCAGACCAATTAGAGCCATACCAGAGATTAAAAAGAACTGGTTTCACCTCACCAACAAATGAGATTTAATAACCAGAACTTCTCACATCAGTTAATCATGGGGATATATTTAGCCTTCTGCAGGTTCTTTCTCTAACCTCTCCATTTGTGCCCTGGTTGGCTCTTGAAGACTGATTCCACTTTTCACACAAGGTCAAGAACATTGTTCCAAAAACCTGTTCACAGGACCATACATCCATTTCCTACTGCTCCTGTCACTGAAGTTGGACCGTGATTCTCATATTCTTGTTATTTACTTCAGGATTCATGACTTCAAGAACTCTAGCCTTTGTAAGTCTTAGTATTATAACCCACTTTAGGGTATAATGCCTTAAACACCTTATGCCAACTTGAACTCAAATCTACTGTTTCATTCAGACTAAAAGTTCCAGTTGATTAGCTTCTGCCCTCATCCCATATATTTCCCTAGTTAGTGCTATTTCTCTTCTACCCAGCAGAAATTGCCAAGTTGCCACATAGACTAAACCTGATACATCATTGTGACTTGCTTGCTTTTTCTTATGTCCTAAGATCCATCCATCCCAAAACCAAATGATTCCACTAAAGCAGTGGTTGTCAATCATTATTATAGACTGAATTATGGGCCCCCAAATTCATATACTGAAGCCTTAAATCCCAATGTGACTGTATTTGGTGATAGGCTTTTAAGGAAGTAATTAAGTTTAAGTAAGGATATAAGAATAGCCCTAATCTACAGGACTACTGTACTTATAAAAAGAAGAAGAGACACCAGAGATCTCTTTCTCTCTATTAACATATGGAGGAAAAAACATGAAAAGATCTAGTGAGAAGGAAGCCATCTATAAGCCAGAAAAGAGAGGCCTTATCAGAAACCAACTGTGATAACACCTTAGTCTTGGATTTCTAGACTCCAAAACTGTGAGAAAATAAATTTCATTCGTTAAGACACCTAGTCTGTGGTATTTTGTTATGGCAGTCCAAGCAGATGAATACAATCATCTGGTGGAGGGTTTAAAAAAAAAAAAAGTACCCCCATAGGGAAGGATTCAATTTATCTGAGGTGTGGTCCTTCCATTAATATATTTTGGAAGTTTCTCAGATTATTCTGTGTGTAGCCAAGGCTGAGAACCATGGCCACTTTCCCTGGTTTATAAAATTGAACCCTTAGGCCTATTTTTTTTTTTAAAGCCTGTACCATTGGCATCATTTGAGAGAATATCTTTACATTTAGATAAATCTGTTCTCCTATTTCAGGGAATCTCCAAATAGATAAGGAAGACATGGTTATAGATTGCCAGCTTGAGTAACAGAATGTAAAGTGAGCTTGAAATTAAAATAACTTTGGAACAAATAAGTCCAAGATTTTTAATATAATAACATTAAAGACCTCTTATTTTTCTGTTGACAGTAACTTTCAAAGAAGGAAGCCAAATTAGTAAAGAAACCCTTAACAAACCTGTAAACAAGACAGGGCCCTAACCTTAGAACACACCATTTAAGAAACATTGTCTAAATTTGTACTAAATCGAAAGAAGTTGCCAGGAATCTACATAATTCACCTTATCAAGAGAATAGCTGGAAGTAAACATGGTTGGAAGTGGAAATTTTTCTGGGAATATATATATATATATATATATATATATATATATATATATATATATCACTAATATCTCCAAATTGGAAGACAGGTATATTGGACAGGGTTCAGCTGCAGAAAATAAAATCGACTCTAGTTAGTTGAACCAGAACAGGATTTGATAAAGGAAATTATGTGCTTACAAAACTGTTGGAAGGCCAGGAGAAACAGGACTGAATCTGAACATCCCCAAAGCCACACTGTTACTGCTAGGATCAGGAAAGCTGCATCTGCAGGAACCTGCTGAATCAGGGAAACACATTCTAAATCCGGAAGCTTTAGCAGACGACCCCAGAATCATGCCACCTCTGCCATCCTCTATATAAGCAAAATGGCTGCCCCACATCTTGTCTTTCTATCCATGTGACTCAACTGCTAATCACCGTATCACAAAAATGCTTCTAATTGATGTAATCTAAATCATGTCCAGAACTCTAGCTGCAAGAAAACCTGGAAATGCTGTTTTTTAGTAATTGACACTTTTATTCCAGAAGGTTGTAATATTTGTTTATAAAGCTACTTTTCTATCTATTTAGCATCCATATACAACCTACTTTCCACGCTTGTATTTTCAAACAACAAAACAACCTCCACAACACGCCTATCTGCTGTAGTTTTTCAGTAGTAGACTGGTTGTCATAGGAGGCATTCAACAGGATTACTAGTGCTCCAGACATATTCTTCTATTTCCTCCCTGATAATTAAGATAAATTATGTCCGTCAACATGGGATTAGCCTCCTTTTCCCAAAATGAGCAGTTGATAGTCTCATCTTCCAGTTAAGTTCTTGTATCCCCTGGAAAATGCAATCCTCTCCTAGATACTAAGAGCTCTAAACCAGCAGAGCCTAAAATTACAGCAACAAGCAGCAAACTTTTATAAGTAGATCATGTGGTATTACATTAGTGTAATAGTAAGGGATCCCATTCCCAAGTCTCTCACTTTGTTTTCAGACCCTATATATTTCAGATATGGGTGAAATATATTGGTCAATGGTTGGTCAGTGGTTCAGAGAAAATACCACATCTTTAAGATGGCATTCCAATCTCACAATCTGTTATTTCTTAGATGCTGCCATAAAGTCCTCAATATTCCATTCCATCATTTTATAAGGGCAACTGCTTCAGGATAAATATTATCACTTAATCTCATAATTATGAACTTGATACCTTACCTCTTTTGCTATAGAATTTGTTCTTTGCTCAGAAAAAGCATTGTGAATAAGCTATTTAGTAAGTCTTCCGATGTTTGCTGGCAGAAACATAGTAAGCAAAGAGGGCAAATCCAAATCCAGATTGATTAATCCATTTCCAGAGAAGAAAATCACTGCTTTCTCCATGATAAGGGGATTAATATAATCTACCTACCACTAAGCCACAGAGGCATTATCCCATTTCTGGCAGTTTGGACCCTTAGTTGACATGTAGCCATGTCACTATGTTGGAGGAAAGTTCATGTTATTGAGCTGATGTTGTAGAGTGCCACCACCACTTTTTTTTTTTTTTTATTAATCCACTGAGCAAATAATAGAATGGCTGGAAAAAATTTTCTCTCTTATCTACTGAATGACTATCATGTTTACTTGATTTTGAAAACCTCATCTTCAGAGTGGGACCCTTTGGTTATAAAAAAAACACATGACTCTGGGTCCATCCAAAAGTTCTACCTACACAACTTTTCCTCAAACTTCCTTGGCACCAATCTACCAATATTATATCTTATAACCCATTACCTGTTGCCCATGAGTCAAAATATATACATACATTCAGCTATTTTTCATTCTAGGCAAGGTAGATCACTAGACATATAACTATATGCTCAACCCACTGGGAGATTTCCTTCCTTTCCTGTCTTTAAGTAACATCCCTGAAGCTGTGATGCTTCAGCATTCAGTCCACTTACAGCTCCTGCCACATCTCATGAGGAAACATCTATAAGCAGACTTGATTTTTTTTCTATCTCAGGTTATGTGGAACTTCCCATGAGGTCTTGGGGGTGGATGGAGAGAATAGAGTGCAGCAGAAGGACTTGCACAAGCTTTATAGCATATATTATACTTCTACTTGATGATAGAGTGCTGCTGGACATGCCCTAATTTATGACTTGGTGAATTAGACCCCACTCAGTTCATAAGAAGCAGCTCAGTTTGCATCCTGTAGTTACATACCTTGTCTCTGCTAGAGTCTATTAGCACACCAAGAGCTGTTTGCAAAATGAGAATAGCTACTTGCCACAGAAAGCATAGCTTGTATAGATTTACTAGTTGTTGAAAATATTTTTTAATCTATATTCAGGAATTGGAAACATAACCACAGTATACATACATGGAACCACCAAAAATACTCTGAGATGGACATAGATTAAAACTCTATTTATTTATCACCAAAACCCATAAGCCCCCATTCTTACCAGTAGACCATAATGCAAACTGGATCCCCAGGGATTAATGCTTTCTCAGAACCAGTATCAATAATTACTGAAAAGTCTGCTATCTTCCTTTACCCCACACGTCATTACCTTGTTATCGGCAATGGGAATAAGATCTACAGTATGTACTTGTGATGCTTTGGTAGTCTTTCCTTAAGGATTTTAATTATTGGTTGACTGAAAATTTGGATTTAATGGTGGCCCAAGATGAAAAAAGTGAAGATTACAGAAATCACTTGTTGTAATAAAGAAAGAGGAATCCAAAGTCTCAGGGAGAACAATGATTCACTTTCACTCAAGAGGCTCTGGGTCCAAGTACTGACTCGGGTCTGGGAATTGGTAGAAAGGCCATGATTATTATGGCATCACAGGTCAGGCCTATCTTTGCAGATGTTGAGTTTTAGTGAGCTGTCCATCTATTTCCTAGGGCTTGCAGATCAATAAGTTCCCACTAAAAATTTCTGCCATCAAACCACTTCTGCCTACTGAAATGACTGTCTCAGCCTATCTGACATAGTTAATACCACATTTGGATTCTGCTACCTAAAACTTCATCATTCCCATTTAACTTGGGATTCTTAATGGCAACATATTCTGTCTTTTCTTTCAGTCTATTGAGGACAGCCAGTCATGGCTGCCCATTATCTCTGTATTTATCAATGATCTGGGTACTCTTGAGAGACATAGTTATGGAAAAATTGAGTTTATCACACATGTTAAACCCATTCTAACATTTCTAATTCCCTAAGATTTTAATTTGTTCTTTGTCATGAGATGAAGGAAATTCTAGCATCTCCGCTTCATTTAGACTAAACTACCCTTAAGTCTAGGATTCAGTCAGACTAAATAAAAACACTCTCAAATACTCAAGCTACACACTAACTCCCAAATCACTATATTTATGTCCATATCAATAAATTCAGCCCTATCAAAGCCCTGGTCTACTATCCTCAAAATCTGTTTCCAACACATAATTCCCAGATTTCTGCCATTAAAAATATATTAGCAAAATTATTTAACTCCTTTTGTTTGTAAGCCTTTTCCTCTAAGGCTTGATGTTGCAATTGTTTTCAAGAACATGCAGGGATCTGATCTGGCTATAGGTATAGAAGCAACAAGGCTAGTAGGGTGCTGCAGAAGAACCATCACCTCTTTGTAAAGGGACTGTCCCAGAAAGGGTTGTTCTAGGGTGTTCATGCAAAGCAATATTAGCATCATCAGATGAGGGAGGATGTGTTCCTGCTGCCAGTGGGGACCTGGTGAGGTTCAGGAGTACCAACTATGCAGATTTATCCAAGTCCTCTTAAGTAGCATCATTTCAATGATGGGATCCAACTTTTTCTAAAGCAGTGCTTTAAATTTTGTGAAAAATAAATGACCAAGCCATAAATTCAACCTACCTTATAATTCAACAACTTGCAGCATCAGACTTTCCAAATGTCCATCCAAATTAGTCTTGAGGCTACAAAAGTTGTGAGATTTTTTACAGACAGTTACAAAATTCCTTAATTCTCAAATGGTTACTAGAGCTGAGAATTCAAAATATTAGGCCTATCCCTTTCTTTCTTTTAGCTCACCAGCACAATGTAGGGGGAAAGAACCCTACTCCTAAGTACTTTTTTCCTCCTGTCCCCCATAGTGGTCTACCACAGTGTTCACACTCTTTTCCAAAACCTTGTCTTCAATAGGCAGATTATTTCAGATAATCACTAATGATAATTTCAATAACTTCTCACTCTGTGCCATAGTTGCTTTTATAATCAAGTCCTATTTCTTTGATGTTTTATCGCCTATAACCATTTCTGGTACTAATTACTTTATCACTCAGGTCTCAACTGCACACAACAGAATCCACTTTAACTGGTTTAAGCAGAAAGAGTTTTATATAGAAAATTATGTGCTTCCATAAATTTTGAAGAGCTTGAGGAATAGGTTCCAGGATAATCTCTTAGGACCAACTCCTAGCCCTTAGAATTTCTCTGTCTCTGCTGTAACTGAGAAAGTGACCATCACTACTGCAGGAAGAAAACAGATCAGGAGTCGACCTGTACTACTGCTGACTGCAAAGTCATACTAACTCTGACATGACTAGGAACACAGCTGAGACAGGAAGCAGCTGGTCAGGAAACCAACTGCCATGTTAGGGGGGCACCATGTCTTATGGTGGCTCCAGAACTATGTCACCTCTCCCACAACCTGTACCCCCACACTCTAACTCTCTTGACTATGTTCATATTTTAATCACAGTCTCAGGCAAAATCACTGTATGACTGATGAAACATAAATCATATCTGAATCTATGACTTCTAGAGATCTGAGAATATAGTTTTAGCTTTCCATTCTCAGTGTACTAGAAAGTGTTTAGGATGGATGTTGAGTTAAACATTATAATTTGTAGTTTGTCTTTTCACTGTGTGTCAGAAACACTTCAAAATCACAAAGATAGGCCTAGAACAGGTGCCACATCATGCTATATTTTTTCTTCTGCCCCATAAATGGTGGAAAGACAGGTAAAATTTACTTGAGAGCCATAGTTAGAACCAGTGATCCACATCCCCAAACTATACTACAAAGCAAACTATATTGACAAATACAAAACTGCATAACTCAAGGGCCTTTTTTGACATTTATTGAGGTGTAAATGATGTGAAATATACGATATAACCATATATTTTTTTTTGAGAGAGAGAGAGGGCAAAGGGGAAGGAGAGTAGGAGATGAAGAGAGAGATTCTTAAGCAAGCTCCACACCCAGCATGGAGCCCAATGTGGGGCTCAATCTCACGACTGTAAGATCACAACCTGAGCCAAAATCAAGAGTCAGATGCTTAACCAACAGAGCAACCCAGGTGCCCCATACCATATATGTTTAAAATACAGTTTAAACTTTTGAACAACACGGGGGACCAGGAACACGAACTCCCTGAACAAAGATTCACATGTAACTTTTGATTCTCCCAATTAAATTATTAATAGCTTATTATTGACAGGAAGACCTACCAATAACATAAACAGCCAACTAACACATATTTTGTAAGTTACATGATCATAAATTATATTCTTACAATAAAGTAAGCTAGAGAAAAGAAAATGTTATTAAGAAAATCATAAGGAAGAGAAAATACATTTATAGTACTGTACTGTGTTTACTGAAAAAAATCCACATATAAGTGAACCCACACAGTTTGAATGAGTGCTGCTCAAGGGTCAACTGTATACAATGTGATAAGTTTTGATATATGTAAATATTCAGGAAAACATTAACATATCATGATCAAGTACATACCCATTAACTCAAAAGTTTTCCCAGGTTCCTTTATAATCCTTCCCTATGGGGGTTCTTTTTAATTTGACATTGCATCAAATTACCCAATACCTTCCTAAATGGGGGGGGAAAACAACCTCCCCCCACCACAGGGAGGGTATGTTCTCAAATCCAAAAAGCTAAACTTCCAGTATAATTCTAATTTTTGCATAAATAATCCACAAAAAAAGCTCAATATGTTGGGATATAGCTCTCATTCTCTCCTTAACCATCATAAAAATCAATATCACATAATATAAATCACTGGTTCTTAAATGTGTATAACAGGATACCAATGTATAGTTAATACCACAGATGTCTCTCCAAATTTGGATCAGCGTGAAAATTTTTACGTGCTACAACTGAGAACACACACTCTTGAGAGCACTGTCTATCAGCAACTAAGATAAGGAGGTCATACAACACAATACAATTTGTAATCAATGAGACATAAAAGGAATAATAAACGACAGATGAGAAGAACCAAAAAAGATTTTGTGTTTACTGAAATGAACCAAAAAAATTATGGTACTAAATGTATGAGAAAAAATGCCAGACTAGCAAACACTCTTACTCAAACAGCAATATAGCACTTAATACTACCAAGGAAACAGTGTAATACATTTCAAATATGTTTCCCCAAAATTATAATATTTAAAAATGTGACATGAACGTAAGTAGGATGGGAGCCCTGGGGGGGTGGGGGATACACACATATAAACCAGTGATTCTTAGACTTCAAAATCACTTCCAGGAGTTCTTAAAATACACCCCAAAGATTCTTATTCAAGAGATCTGGAGTAGAGACCCCAAGAATTTGCATTTCTAATAAATCCCCAAACTGCTGCTGCTGGTGGTGTTTTGTGGACAATATGAGAGCCACTGCCTGATCTAGAATTCCAGTTTAATTCATAGAAATATTCAACTAAGAGTCATAGAAGCAGAAAACCAATAAACCTTGGCCAAGAATACAAACATGTAACATAACCAGAGAGACTGTTCCCCAGGTAAGGAATAAATGGCAGACAAAAAAAGAAAACCAACATGAGATCTATGGAAAAATCCTGTTCCCCAAATAAAGACAAAAATGAAAGCATTGCATTAAAATGATAGAAAAAGAACACAGTTGGGAAGAGATAATTCAGGTAAGAAATACTTAAGAAAATAACAATTTGGCCTCTAATGGGAATTAGAGAAATCAAGAACTCTATAAAACAGGAGATGAAAGGTGAGCTATGACCAAAAAATAAAAAATTGAAAAGAGAAGTGGCAAAGGAAAGTCAAGACATTAGGGAAAGGTACACCATTGGAAAACTTAGCATTTGAAGCAGTGAAAAGCAAAAGAAAAGTACAAAAAACAAAATCTATAATGTAGAGGACAGATTTGCAAAAGTCTCACAGAAATAAACAGGAAAGGAACAATGAGAAAGAAATTAAAGAGAAAATGGTGGCTATGATGTAAAAGCCACACAAATCCAATATAAAGCTAATTAGTATGCCTGATGAAAATAAGAAAATAATTTAAAAATAAATATTTTTTCAATATGTTATGCTGAAGTTAGATTTCTGATTTGACCTTGAAGGTGGTCAAAAATAATTATATATCCTGTTGAAGAAATGAAAGTTCAAAGTTAAAAAGTATAAGAGCTCCTGGAGTACCTGGGTGGCTTAGTCAGTTAAGCAACCAACTCTTAGTTTTGGTTCAGGTCATGATCTCACGGATCATGAGATCAAGCTTCTCATTGGGCTCCATGCTGACAGCACAGAGCCTACTTGGGATTCTCTCTCTTTCTCTATGCCCCTATATATATATATATATATATAATCTTCCCCTAAGCAGAATCATATCACCTCCCTTCCCATAACTGAAGTTTTGCCTCGGGCTTGGCCTCAGCCTCATGTCTACCTAATTGAAGCACTTCAAAGGGCCAGTCCTTTTCATCCTTCTGTTTTCAGATTTAATGTCAAATTTCCCAGAACCCTTTTCTGAACTTCAATAAAGGATACCTTAGAATTACTATCATTCCACCTAATTATTTATTTCTTCACAGTAATGATTTTTAAAGCTATTATTCTTTTGTTAATTATCTGTAACTTCCCAGTGGAATTTAAGCTCCCCAAAAAGAAATCATGTTTGTCTTATTCATCATTGTATTCCTAGCATCTACTATAGTGAATGACACATAATTTCTAGTTAACAAATTTATTGAATGAATGAATGAATAAATAATTATAAAGTTACTATTATTAAAACCATATTTTAGGCTGTCGGATCAAATGGAAAACACTAACAAGTCTAGAATTAAACCCAAGCATATACAAGAGATCTGAATGCATCTGAATACAATAGAACGGCTTTTTAAGTTGGTGGAGAGGAAATCAGTACCTGGTACACTGACTGGTCATTTGGAAAAAGAAGTACAGTCCTTTGTGTGAATGGCATTAGAGGAAGTCAGGGAATGGTGAATAAACTGGCATAGAACCGAAAGAGGAAAACAGACTCAGAATGTGAATGTGCATAAGGTGAAAAGCCTAATGTGGCAGAAACTCAGAAAATATTATGAGATATAAGCCATCAGGAATTTACAGATGTTTTAGGAAAGGCTTCCCATGGGACATAGAGGATTGTACAAATCTTATTTAATTCTGAAAGGAAAGCTGATATTTGGGCTACGTAAACACAATGCCAAAGTAAGAACTTTAAAAAGAACAGAGGAATAGTTTTGACTCTACACAAATTTAAAACTCTTAAAGTACAGGGGCGTTTGGATGACTCAGTCAGTTAAGTGTCCGACTTTGGCTCAGGTCATGATTTCACAGCTCGTGGGTTCAAGCCCCACATCGGGCTCTGTGCTGACAGCTCAGAGCCTGGAACCTGCTTCAGATTCTGTTCCTCCCTCTCTCTGTCCTTCCCTGGCTTGCTCTCTCTCTTTCAAAAGTAAATAAACACTAAAAAAATTTTTTTAACTCTTATAGTACAAAAGTAATATTAATGACAAACAAGACTGAATAATAAATGACAACCAAAGTGAGAAATTGTAACATACTTGATAAGTAATTATTATTTCTACTATGATCTCCTGCTCAAAATCTTAGAACCTCTTCCCATTACATTTAAAAGAAAACTAAAATCCTCCACTGGCCTTCAAGACCCTTGGCCCCTGTTCTGACTTCATCATCGGCACTGTCCTGGCACTCTGTGTTCTCACTCTGGCTGCTATTGTCATTACTGATCCTGCCACGTCCTCTGCCCAGAACCACCATCTCCCAGATATTGGTTTGACTCACTTTTCATTGCTTGTGGATCTCTGTTGTATCATATCATCTAAAAGAACTTCCAAACCATCAGATAAATTAGCACATGCACACACACACACACACACACACACACACACACACATACACACACACACACACACCACTATCCTGCTTTAAATTTCACATATATTGCTACCTGGCACTCTATTATATGAAGGTAGAATGTCAATTAGAAAAGAGCTAAGACTTTCTCTGTTTGAGTCATTACTTAATCCATGGTATCCCTGTATTCTAGGAACTAGAACATAGTTGGCATGCGACAATTTCTCCATAAATATCTGATGGAATATAGATTGAGTAAATGAGTCCTTTTCTCCTTCACCTAAAATCAGCATCCTCCCCCATGTAAA
Source organism: Cryptoprocta ferox (assembly GCA_028646485.1). Classification (NCBI taxonomy): domain Eukaryota; kingdom Metazoa; phylum Chordata; class Mammalia; order Carnivora; family Eupleridae; genus Cryptoprocta; species Cryptoprocta ferox. The sequence goes on from CM053571.1 coordinate 43,060,996, forward strand.
CACACTTAAATACATATAGAGCTTTAAAAAAAATTCTACTTAAAAATAAAATCTAACACCTAATCATGAAGCCCTAAAGGATCAATCTCTACCTACTTCTCCATTATTTCCTTTCTCTTCTAATGCTCTTTCTCCAAGGCTCTTTGCATTGGAACTGCACCAACCATACTTCTCTTCTTCAAACACTCAAGGTCATCAAAATCAGGGCTGGGACAATTGCCTAGAAAATTTTCTTTGTGACTCCTTCTGTTCAGGTTTCTGATAAAATCCCATTTCCATAGAAAAGCCTTTTTTTAAACTACACTAGCTAAAGTTACCTCTCTGTTATTCAGGTACTGTCATATTTATCTATTTTGTTTTCTCTAAGCATATATCATTATTTTTAATTATCTTGGTTACTTATTTGTTTGACCTCCTTTCTAGAATGTTAGTACTATAAAATCAGAAACAGCTTTTTTTTTCTTCCAAGATTTTATTTAAATTCAAGTTAGTTGACATATAGTGTAGTATTGGTTTCAGGAATAAGAACACCTAGTTTTCATCACAAGTGCCCTCCTTAATGCCCATCACCCAAAGAGCCAATATCCTCATGCACCTCCTCTCCAGCAACCCTCAAATTGTTCTCTATAGTTAAGAGTCTCTTATGGATTGCCTCCCTATCTGTTTTTATCTTATTTTATTTTTCCTTCCCTTCCCCTATGTTCATCTGTTTTGTTTCTTAAATTCCACATGAGTGAAATCATATGGTATTTGTCTTTCTCTAACTTATTTTGCTTAGCATTATATTCTCAAGTTCCATCCAATTCATTGTAAATGGAAAGATTTCATTCTTTTTGATGGCCGAGTAACATTCTATTATATATATATGTGGTATATATATATACCACATCTTCTTTATCCATTCATCAGTTGATGGACATTTGGGCTCTTTCATAATTTGGCTCTTGTTGATCATGCTGCTATAAACATTGTGGTGCATGTGACTCTTCAAATCAGCATTTTTTTTACCCTTTGGATAATACCTAAGAGTGCATTTACTGGATCATGGGATAGCTTTACCTTTAACTTTCTGAGGAACCTCCACACTGTTTTCCAGGGTGGCTCCTAGTTTGCATTCCCACCAACTGTGTAAGAGGGTTCCGCTTTCTCCTCATCTTCAGCAACATCTGTTGTTTCCTCAGTTGTTAATTTTAGCCATTCTGACAGATGTGAGGTAGTATCTCATCGTGATTTTGATTTGTATTTTCCTGATGATGAGTGATGCTGAGAATTTTTTCATGTGCTTGTTAGCCATTTGTTTGTCTTCTTTGGAGAAATGTCTGTTCATGTCTGCCCATTCTTTTTTTTTTTTTACTTTTTTTTTTTTACCTTATAGTTTATTGTCAGCTTGGTTTCCATAAAACACCCAGTGCTCTTCCCCACAAGTGACCTCCACCATGAACATCACCCCCCTTTACCTTTCCCCCTTCCCCTTCCGCCCTCAGTTTGTTTTCAGTATTCCAGAGTCTCTCATGTTTTGTCTCCCTCCCTCTCCCTAACTCTTTTTCCTCCTTCCCCTCCCCATGGTCCTCTCTTGGGTTTCTCCTGTTAGACCTAAGAGTGCAAACATATGTTATCTGTCCTTCTCCGCCTGACTTATTTCGCTTAGCATGACACCCTCGAGGTCCATCCACTTTGCTACGAATGGCCAGATTTCATTCTTTCTCATTGCCATGTAGTATTACATTGTATAGATGAACCACATCTTTCTAATCCATTCATCAGTTGATGGTCATTTAGGCTGTTTCCATGATTTGGCTATTGTTGAAAGTGCCGCTACGAACATTGGGGTACAAGTGCCCCTATACATCAGCACTCCTGTATCCCTTGGGTAAATCTCCAGCAATGCTATTGCTGGGTCATAGGGGAGTTTTACTGATAGTTTTTTGAGGAACCTCCACACTGTTTTCCAGAGTGGCTGTACCAGTTTACATTCCCACCAACAGTGTAGGAGGGTACCCGTTTCTCCACATCGTCGCCAGCATCTCTAGTCTCTTGAGTTGTTCATTTTAGCCACTCTGACTGGCGTGAGGTGGTATCTCAGTGTGGCTTTGATTTGTATTTCCCTGATGATGAGTGATGCTGAGCATCGTTTCATGTGTT
>CM053571.1:43063637-43115795 GCA_028646485.1 Cryptoprocta ferox
AGAAAAAAGGAAAGAAAAAAAAAGACAACTCCCTTGTGCAGATGGGCGTGGTCTGGCGTCAGGTCAGGTCTCGGGGGCTGCTCTCTCCGAGGCCCCGCCTTGGTGGTTGCGGGGAGAAGTATGGCGTCGCTTCAAAGCTTTGCCGGAACCAAGCGTTGCAAGCTGCCCTTCTGAGTCCGATCTCCCTGTGCCACGGGCGAGCCAAACTGTATTCTCCAAGCTCCGCCTCACTTCCAAATCCTAGTCCATGCAGTTCAACACCGTCACCGGGGATGAGATGCGTTCCCGCTGGCGGCCGGCCTCCTGGCCCGGCTTGCACTGCCCTTTACGCACCACCGCCGCCTTTATCTGTGCCGCCGCCTTTCGCGGTGCGGCTTGGAGTGGATGCCAGTGCCACTGCGCCCAAGGAAGAATTCGCCGGCCAGATGGGATGGATTTCTCTCCCCGTGCCCGACAGTTATATACAGGGAGACGGGCGAGTTTTTCCTCCCTTAGAAATGGTTCTATGAGCATTTTCCATCTCTCTTTCTCTTCCCCTGGTCTCTCCGGGGCACAGCTCGCTCTCCCTGTCTTGGGCTGGGGCTCCTTCCCCCTGCCCCAACGGGACCCGCCCGTCCCCAGTTTCCCAGATCACAGTCACTCACTCAGGCATCTTTGAGGTTGTCTTCTTTCTGGCGTCTGTTTCTTCTTTCCCCCACCTGCAAATCCAAGTTTTATCCCTTCAGTCCTCAGTTCAATCCATGCGTGCGGGCGCGGATTACAGAGCTCCCTGCTTCTCTGCCATCTTCCAGATTTTCTGCCCATTTCTTAACTGAATTATTTTGGGGGTGTTGAGTTTGATAAGTTCTTTATGGATACTAGCCCTTTATATCATTTGCAAATATCTTCTACAATTCTGTAAGTTGCCTTTTTAATTTGTTTATTGTTTCCTTTGCTCTGCAGATGATTTTTATCTTGATTAGGTCCCAATTATTCATTATTGCTTTTGTTTCCCTTGTCTCCAGAGACATGTCTAGTAAGAAGTTGCTACAGCCAAGGTCAAAGAGGTTACTGCCTGTGTTCTCCTCTAGGATTTTGACAGTTTCCTGTCTCACATTTAGGTCTTTCATCCATTTGAATTTATTTTTTTGTCTAGGGTATAAGAAAGTGTTCCAATTTCATTGTTCTGCATGTTGCTGTCCAGTTTTCCCAACATCATTTGAAGAGACTTTTTCCATTCAATATTCTTTCCTGTTTTATTGAAGATGAGCTCACCATATAGTTGTGGGTCCATTTCTGGGTTCTCTATTCTGTTCCATTCTATGTTTCTGTTTTTGTGCCTGTACCATACTGTTTTGATAATTACAGCTTTGTAATACAACTTGAAGTCCAGAATTGCGATGCCTCCAGCTTTGCTTTTCTTTTTCAACATTACTTTGGCTGTCCGGGGTCCTTTCTGGTTCCATACAGTTTTAGAATTGTTTGCTCTAGCTCTATGAAGAATGCTGGTGTTATTTTAGTAGGGATTGCAGTCAATGTGTAGATCTCTTTGGGTAGTGTCAACATTTAACAATATTTGTTCTTCCAATCCATGAACATGGAATGTTTTTCCATTTACTTGTCTTCTTCAATTTCTTTCACAAGTGTTCTATAGTTTTCAGACTACAGATCTTTTATCTCTTTGGTTAGGTTTATTCCTAGATATCTTATGGGTTTTGGAGCAGTTGTTAATGGGATCGATTCCTTGATTTCTCTTTCTGCTGCTTCATTATTGGTGTATAGAAATGCAACAGATTTATGCTCATTTATTTTATATCCTGCAATATAGCTGAATTCATGCATCAGTTCTAGCAATTTTTTAGTGGTCTTTCAGGTTTTCTGTGTAGTGTATCATGTCATCTGTGAAGAGTGAAAGTCTGACTTCTTCCTTGACAATTTGAATGCCTTTTATTTCTTTTTGTTGTCTGATATAGCTGAAGCTAGGACTTCCAGTACTATGTTGAACAACAGTGGTGAGTATGGACATCCCTATCATGTCCCTGATCTTAGGGGGAACGGTTTCACTTTTTCCCCATTGAGGATGATATTAGCTGTGGGTCTTTCATACATGGCCTTTATTATGTTGAGTTATGTTCCTTCTATCCCTACTTTCTTGAGGGTTTTTATCAAGAAAGGATGCTGTGTTTTGTCAAATTCTTTTTCTGCATCTACTGAGAGAATCATATGGTTCTTATCCTTTCTTTTATTAATATAGTGTATCACTCTGATTGATTACCATCAATCAGAGCCACATTTGTGGTCCAATAATAAATCACATTTGGCCATGGTGAGTAATTCTTTTAATGTACTATTAGATTCAATTTGCTAGTATCCTGTTGAGAATTTTTGCATCGATGTTCATCAGGGATATTTATTGGTCTATAGTTCTCCATTTTAGTGGGGTCTTAGTCTGGTTTTGGAATCAAAGTAATGCTGGCCTCATAGAATGAGTTTGGAAATTTTCCTTCCATTTCTATTTTTTGTAACAGTTTCAAAAGAATAGGTATTAATTCTTCTTTAAATATCTGGAATAATTCCCTTGGGAATCCATCCAGCCCTGGACTCTTGTTTGTTGGGAGATTTTTGATTACTGTTTCAATTTCTTTACTAGTTATGGGTCTGTTCAAATTTTCTATTTCTTCCTATTTCAGTTTTGGTAGTTTATATGTCTCTAGGAATATATCCATTTCTTCTAGATTGCCTAATTTGTTGGCATAAAATTCTCATAATATTTTCTCATAATTGTTTGTATTTCTACAGTACTGATTGTGATCTCTCCTCTTTCATTCATGATTTTATTTGGGTCCTTTCTCTTTTCTTTTTGATAAGTCTGGCTAGGAGTTTATCAATTTTAATTCTTTCAAAGAACCAGTTCCTAATTTCTTTGATCTGTTTTACTATGGATTTTTTCCTATATCACTTATTTCTGCTCTAATCTTTATTATTTCCCTTCTTCTGTTGGTTTTTGGCTTTATTTACTGTTATTTTTCCAGCTTCTTTGGGTATAAGGTTAGTTTGTGTATATGAGGCTTTTCTTCATTCTTCAGGAATGCCCATATTGCTATATACTTCCCTCTTATTATTCTTTTTTTTTTTTGAGAGAGAGAGAGATACAGAGAGAACAAATAGGGGAGGGGAAGAGGGAGAAGGAGGGAGAGAATCTTAAACAGGTTCCCTGCTCAGTGCAGAGCCCAACCATGGGGCTCAAGCTCACAACTGTGAGATCATGACTTGAGCCAAAATAGAGTTGACGTTTAACTGACTGAGTCACCCAGGCATCCCTATACTTTCCTCTTATGACTGCCTTTGCTGCATCCCAAAGGTTTTGGACTGTCATGTTTTCATTTTCATTGGCTACCATGTATTTTTTTAAATTTCTTCTTTAATTTCCTGGTTAACCCATTCATTCTTTAGTAGGATGTACTTTAACCTCCATGTATGTGTGGTCTTCTCAAATTTTTTCTTGTGGTTGACTTCAAGTTTCGTAGCATTGTGGTGTGAAAATATGCATGGTAGGATCTCAGTCTTTTTGTACTGGTTGAGGCCTGATTTGTGACCCAATATGTGATCTATTCTAGAGAATGTTCCATGTGCATTAGAAAAGAATGGGGATTTTGCTACTTTAGGGTGAAATGTTCTGAATATATTCGTTAAGTCCATCTGGTCCACCGTGTCATTCAAAGCTATTGTTTCATTGTTGATCTTCTGTTTAGATGATCTGTACATTGTTGTAAGTGGGGTGTCAAAGCCTCCTACTATTATTGTATTATTATCAATGAGTTGCTTTAGGTTTGTTGTTAATTGATTTATATATTTGGCTGCTTTCAAGCTGGGGATATAAATATTTATAACTGTTAGATTTTCTTGTTGGGTAGATCCCTTTATTATGTTATAGTGCCCTTCTTCACCTCTTATTACAGTCTCTGGTTTAAACTCTAGTTTGTTTGATAAAAGTATGGCTACTCCAGCTTTCTTTTGATTCCATTAACACGATAAAAAGTTCTCCACCTGCTCATTTTGATCTGGAGGTATCTTTGGGTCTAAAATGAGTCTCTTGTAAGCAGCATATCAATGGATCTTGTTTTTTATCCATTCTGATACCCTATGTCTTTTGATTGGATCATTTAGTCCATTTATATCCAGAGTAATTATTGATAGATATGAATTTAGTGCCATTGTATTACCTGTAAAGTCACTATTCCTGTAAATTGTCTCTGTTCCTTTCTAGTCTTTGTTGATTTGGGTCTCTATTTCCCACTCAAGGGTCTCCTTTAATAATTCTTAGAAAGCTGGTTTTGTGTTCACAAACTCCTTTAGTTTTTGCTTGTCTTGGAAACTGTTTATCTCTCTTTCTATTCTGAATGACATCTTGGCTGAATAAAGTATTCTTGGCTGCACATTTTTCCCATTTAGCACATTGAATATATCATGCCACTCCCTTCTGGCCCGCCAAGGTTCTGTGAACATGTCTGCTGCTAACCTTATGTGTCTACCCTTGTAGGTTAAGGACATTTTTTCCATAGCTACTTTCAGAATTCTCTCTTTATCTTTGTATTTTGCAAGTTTCCTTATGGTGTGTCTTGGTGTTGACCTATTTGTGTTGATTTTGAAGGGAGTTCTCTGTGCCTCTTGGACTTGAATACTTCTTTCCTTCCCCAGATTTGGGAAGTTTTCAGCTATAATTTGTTCAAACAAACCTTCTGTCACTTTTTCCTGCTGTTCTTCTTCTGGGACTCCTATGAAATGGATATTATTGTGCTTTATGGAATCACTGAGCTCCCTAAGTCTATCTTCATGATCTAATAGTTTTCTTTTCTTCTCCTTTTCAGCTTCATTACTTTCCATAATTTTAGCTTCTATATCATCTATTCAATCCTCTGCTTTTTCCATCCTCATTTATTATATCCAGTCAGTTTTGCACCTCAGTTATAGCATTTTTTATTTGAGCCTAACTAGTTTTTAGGTCTTTTATCTCTGCAGCAAGTGTTTCTCTGGTGTCTTCTATGCTTTGTTCAAGCCCAGCTAGTAATGACTGCTGTTCTAAATTCTTGCTCAAATATATTACTTATATTTGTTTTGAGCAAATCCCTGACTTGGTTTCTTTTTGCTCTTTCTTTGAGGGAGAATTCCTCTGTCTTGTCACTTTGTCTAGGTTTTGGTCTTTTGCATGTTATGAAAACCTATTATGTTTCCTGATTCTGAGAATAATGCTATATTAAGAAGGGGTTACGCACTGCCCAGGGCCTAGAGCTTCAGGAAGTGTTTCTGGGTATATGCTGTGTGCACTCTGCTATTCTGATTTGGCTGCTCTTTCCCCCAGGTCAGTTCTCTGCAGAGTTCCTCCTTCCTTGCTTGCAGTGGGGAGTGTTTGGACCTTTAACTAGGTATGCTTTGATGTGTTTGTTAAAATAAGCCTTGTTTAAAAAAAAAAAAAAAAGCCTGATCAAAAAAAAGAGAGAAAAGGAAAAGGTACAAAAAATAAAATAACAACAACAAAAAACAAAAAACTATAAGCCTGATTTGAAAAAGAAAGAAAGAAAAAGAAAGAAAGAAAAAATAAAGAAAGAAAAAGAGAGAGAGAAAATGAGAAAAGGAAATGAAAAAACAAACAAATGAACAAAATACTACAAACCTGATTTAAAAAAAAACAAAAAACCGTGGTCCTATTTCTACCAGAACTAAAACTGACGCTTTGGAGAGCTCTGTGGAGAGCTCTGTGATCAGTAGACTTGGTGCATGCAGGGTGCCTGTGCTTGGCCTTTAGGGAAGATGCCCAAGGTGCTGGCTCACAGTCAGCCCTGCCCTAGTAAAGATGCTCCTGCAGGACACAGGGGGCAGGGTTTGGTGTAAACTGCTCCAGCCTCCACTGAGGGCGCTGGGTTGTTCACTGAAGCCAGACCATGCTGGTGGATGGGGGGAGATGACATCGCCCAGCTCCCTTGTCCCCAGAGAGGAGAGCTGGCACCTACCACTGTTCAGGTAGCCCTCATGTACAAGCGAACAATCCCCTCCTATGTCCCAGGCTACCATTAGATCCCTGCCCCCAGCCCTTCTGTGCCCAAGTCATCCACATGCCTGGCACCACAGCTCTCCTCTGCTTTATCTTTGGTGCACAACTGGTATTCAAAACTCCAGATCTCAAAGGTCCCAGCAAAGCATGAAACCACTCCCCTTCTCCAGAGGAGAGCATCACAGCAGTGCGCCTAGCACTTTTCAGTCCCAGAAAAGCAAGTACACAGCCACACAGGTGCCTGGAGCTTATGGTGAAGCACAGTGAAAAGCTGCGACCACTTTATCTGCCCTCTGCGTGCGTTTCTGTCCCCTGCTGTTGAACAGCTGCTCAAAGGTGCCAGCCAGGTCTTTTGTCCTTGGAGATGCAATATACTGTCTTCCAAATGCACTTCAGGAAGGGGAGCATTTTGTCCCAGTGTGACCCAGGGGATCTCCACATCATGCTGTCCCCTATCTCCTCCCAGGCTTTCCCTTCTCTCCAGGAGCACAGCCATCCCCAAGGACCTACTCCAGTAAATGTCACAGACTTCCGAAAGCTCAGAATTCCAGCTCCACTGTTTGCAATAATCAGGTCCTCATGATTACCCTATCAATGGTTTCGGGGAAGGGTTTTTCTTGTGCGAACCTGATGTGCTGCTCTCTCTTCCTCTCTCCTCTCCGAGAAAAGGGCTCCCAACCCTCTGTAGTGCTCTGGCTTTTCTCCCCCCGCCCCCCCATTCCCCTCTCTCCACCATGTACCTGCTATGTTCTGTCCCTCAAATTATGCAGAATGGTCTCTTAATCCTCAGATCAATTTCCTAGGTCTTCAAAATGATTTGATGTTGATCTGGCTATGTTCGAAGGATGAGACAACCCCAGGATTCCCCTACTACTCTGCCATCTTAACTCTTCTTCCTGTAAAAGCAGAGATCTTAATGGTTTTACTCACTACTACCACCAACACTTAGAATAATGCCTGGCACATAGAAAATACCCAATAAAAATTAATGAAATGAATTGTACAATTGTGTATATAATCGTACTATATATATATAAATATGTTTGTGTCTTTAAACCAATGTTATTTATAAAAAGGCTCAAAACTGAAAATAATTTAAAATCCATCAGTGGAGAATTAAAGTATTTATGGAATATCCATACACTGGAACACATTGCAAACATTAGTAATGAAAATAAAAATCTATATTTATTGATCTAGAATAATGATCACAATATGTTAATGAATGTTAAAAGATTACGTATTTTGTTTGATCCACTTTTAGTAAATATGCTTGTATTTCTGACTGTATAGTTCTGGCCTGATAAGATATTTGTCAAAATATTAGCAATTGTTGTCTTTGAGTGATAAGATACATTTCACTTACTCTTCACCTTCTTTATGTGCGTGCGTGTGTGTGTGTGTGTGTGTGTCTCGTGTGTAGTGTGTGTTGTACTGTGTAGTTTGGGTTTCCTTACAATAAACATATATTTATAATCAGCTTTTATTTTGAAGGGGGGAAAACAGGTGTTCTTCTCTGTGAATATACAACACAATCTAATCCTCTTGCTTTAAAACAACATACACATGCCAAGCTGAGTGACTTTGATTTTTAGAAATAGAGAAACAGCAATGGAAATTTCTTAAACATATACCATTTTCTATTGGAAACTATATTGGCTTCAAAAATAAACAAAGACTGTGGGTGGCTCTTGTACATTGCCTTCTTCCTAATCTATCTTACTGAAGAGTTGAATGGAACATTATAATAATAAAGTCTTTTTTCCCTCTCAATCTTGCTATATGAAAGAATGAACTATGAGGACTTATCAGTAATTTTGACGATGGGAAATAAGTTTGAGAATTCTGTACTCTTGCACCAATGGGTGCAGAAAGCTGCTGCAGGGTGAAAGCATCCAAGGCTAGTCATTAAGTAAAACAAGGCATAGGGCAGAAAGCCACAGCAGGGCTAAAGAGCCCAAGGTTAGCTAGTGAGAAGGGTGCCTTGTTAACCCTGAGGCTGCATGTTCCAACAATCTTAAAGTTTAGAGATATGAGCTAATTAGCTGTATCACCTACAAAAAAAACCAAAAACAAACAAAAAAAACTAACACTTTCCATCTGGCACCAATATATCATTGTGCTCTGATCACAACTTGATATGCCACTTGCCCCCCAAACACTTTGCTTCCTACACAAACAAGTTAATGGCTGCTGATTGTTTTCTTCTTCATGTTCATCACGTATGTAAAATCTTGAGAACTCAATAACTATAGAGAGGAAACCCCTGTTTAGTGTTCTTGTCTCCTCCCAGACATTAGCCTCTCTCATTTTCATTTCTGTGTCTGCTCTCTTGCAGGACAAGAGAGAACTCCAGACTCATAGTCCGTGACATTTGACTTTTCTTACTTAGTATAGATCACACATTTTCCCCCATACAATGTACCTAATATGCTCCAAATTACATGTTAGAGAAAATTATGTTTAGTCACTGGGCTCTTTTCAGTCAGTTCTGTAGCCTAGTCTTAACTCAGAAAGGTTTGTTTGTTTGATTTTATTTATTTATTTATTTATTGAAATCGTCAACCCAGGAAAATGCACGTCAGAATTTACCAAAAAGAAGGTACAAGGTAATCAAAGACCACTTCTCCCCAAATATTCAATAATAACCATGTAATTACAGAAGCATTAAAAAAAATCTCAGGAAATTCAAGTAAAGCCATTCTTGTAAAAAGGCATTTGCACATATCTACTGTCATGTATGGAGTTGTCTGTTCATCATAGCTGAGAATCACAGCAGTTCCTATAAATCATATTGACACACTTTGTTCTAGTCCAGCTTGCAAGATAGCTGCTTTCACAACATCCCCAAATCACCAAATGGGTAGCAGGATGTAGTCAAATTACTTTTCTGACAAAGAAAATAGAACAAAGAAAACTTGCAAGGATGAATTCATATGAGAATGAAATGTGCTTAGAAGACCAAGAACAAAGAGATCCCTGTGATTCCTGTGGGCACCATAATATGCCAAAATTGTTTTATGACACTTAGCCATAATTGCAGCTAACCACACTGTTGGGGCTCCGTTCTTGGCAGGATCAGAGCATATGAATATGCGTGTGTATTTGCGTGTGTGTATAAATTAATTTCCTTGTGAAGATGTGATTGCTCCACCTGTTATAGTCTGTCTACATCTTAAATTTTCATCAAGTGTTGCCAATTAGTTCACAAAACAGAACTGAAGAGTGAAAATTGAAGTGCAAAATGTCTGGTTTATGGATGAAATTAGTTATGTCCAGTGATTTCTGTGGCTGCTTTAAATATTCTGTTATTAAATTGATTAAATAATTAAAGCTGCTACAAACATGTCAGATGGAATTTCACATCAAATTTCAACTGGTGCTTTGGAAATGTCATATATTTTCTAATGCTATGGGGTTCTTTACATTTCTGGAAAGTCTCCTGAGGTTTTCACCATAGTACAAGAGATAGCTGTGGCAAGATGAAAGAATTATCTCCCAGGAATTAGAAGTACTGGATTTTGTCATTTATAAGCACTATGACCCTGAGCAAGTAACTCACCTCTCTGGGATCTTTTTGTCATATGTAAGAAATGGAAATAAGATTTGTTCTGCCTATCTCATAGGATTGTTTAAAGATTAAGTAAGCCATGTCATTTGAAATGCACTTTGAAAATTGTAGAGTACAAAATAAATTCAATAACATTATTATTTAAGAAAAGTCACTGTATCAGAAACTAGTTTGAAGTAATCATAAAAGAGCCATTCAGCACAGTTGATATCACTCGGTGTCTATTGAACATCTACTTGCTACTATTGAGCACTTCAGGTGTTCAAAGATGACTAAAACACTTCCTTCAAGTTCACACTCTAGTAAAGACTACATAGCACAACTAAAACTCTAAAAACACATAGCAAAACGTAAGTGCTAAGTGATAGATATAAACGGATGGTTGATAGGAAGTAAAAGATTTCACCATGATCTTACATGATGAGAGAAGTGCTGAGCCTTGATGGACAGAAACTTTATTTTTTTCCTTTTTCTTTTAATGGCTTTTTAGGTTTGGATATGGAGATTTTAGACTGATAAGTAATCATATTCCTTTCTTATCCAAGTTCAAAGCCAGTTGATAAGTAGATGCTGTTATCAGAGAGATGGATATTTTTTTAAAATCAGCTTTATTGCAGATAAGATTAAATTATAAAATGCAGTTTAGCATATTGCCACTATACAGTCCCTTAAGTAAACTTAGCACTTACCCCTGGCAGATTTGGAAAACTGCAGACCTCCCTAGTAGTAGCAAGTCAGACAAAAACATGTACATCCTGAAGACAGACCACTCCACAAATGAGAGGAGCCCTAAAGGAGCAGAACTGAGCCTGCTTAGACCCTTCTCTAAAATTCCTCTATCAGGCAAGTCACACCTTCTTCCTTGAGGAGGAATGAGTGAGGCAGACCAAAAGAGGCCATGAAGATTACTCTATAAAAATAAATCCTCTCATGGAAACTGGAGTCCAGACAAGTAGGGCTTCCTTGCTAGCATAAGAGTGAGGTATAACTATGGCTTCATTTTTTTCAAATGAGTAGCCATGTAAATAACCAAACTTTCCATAGCTACTTTTTCATATACCAAATTTTCTATGTGTTTAAATTTTTTTAATGTTTATTTCTTTTTGAGAGAGACAGAGACAGTTGCAGCATGCGGGGGGGGGGGGGTAGAGAGAGAAGGCACAGAGCTGTCAGCACAGAGCCAGACACGGGTCTCGAACTCACGAACAGCAAGACGATGACCTGAGCCGAAGTCGAACACTTAACGGACTGAGCCACCCAGGCACCCCCAAATTTTCTGTGTGTTTAGATGTATTGCACACCTCTCTTTTCTGCACCATTGATTTAATTTTACTTCATTTAAAATATATTTCTATCTGGAAAGATTAGCTTCCCCATGTTATTATGTTATGCTTTGAAAAATAATTAGGAGTAACAGATGGAAACTGATTAGGGAATCAATCCAGATGGGGCGGTAGCAAAGCAGGAACAAGAGGTGAGAATGGACATTACACACTCAGGGGAAAATGAATAGACCACAGCAGTTGGAGGAGAGTTTCTGCAAAGGAGTTGGAAACCATGAACTTAGAGCAGTATCAGAAGTGTAACATGACAGAGTAAGTAACATTACCCTATAAATATTGCAGGGTTTTGAATAGGGTATCAACATGACCAAAAGTGTCTTTGTGATAATTATTACCATGTTGTTGTTTCCTCAATCATTTAGAAATGAAAAAGAGAGAACTCTGCTGATTAGAATAGTCTAAGAATAAGGAAATAAGGACAAGGATGACAGCTGAATACATATGTTTCCTTGAATATTTAAACAAGACAGGGAATTTAGTTTCTCAATTTCATCTAGCCAATTATATAACTAAGGCATAAAGATACCTCACTCCTAAATATCTCTATTAACACACAGTCCTTATTGTAAATTGTGTCCTTATAATTGTGGCATGCTTCCAGAAATGAGGAATGCCTAATGTAAGAGATAAAAATTTATAAATATGATCAACACTAGGAATTTTCTTAGAGGAAATTTTAAAGTAGGAAAAATGTACTTTTAGGAATTCCCACTTCAACTCCCAAAACATGAAGAAACAATTCTTACTTTCGATGGAAATCATGTGTTATTAAGTTTTTTGTTTAAAATAGTTGGGTACTACTTGACTGGGGCAAAAGCTGAGAAAACTGATAGCATGGAGAAATTCTAGAACTGGGAGAAATTAGAAAAGCCTAATCACTAACTAACTTCAAAATCACCTTTGCTACACAAATGAGCCGAGGACTGAAAGAGGTTTTCATAAAGGAAACAGGATGAAATGGATCATACTGAAGGGACTGAGGTCTTTGAAACAGTGGGAGCTAAGGAATTTTCTTTGGGCTATCATATAAAGTTGATGTTGTGAAAGCAGATTTGAAGAAAAAATGATACTTACTAGGAAGCCCTTGTGGACCATTAGTGAGACTCCAACTAGAAGCTAGCATAGAACCAACTATAAAACTTCAAGAGACCTAAAAAACCGTTCCAGATTTATGTGACGATCAAGCTACAGTGATGACCACAGCAGTATTCTTATTGTGTTATAATTAAAATGCCCAAAACAAAAAGAGAGGTGAAATAAAGTATAGTTCTTTCTCAAGATGGAATTCATAACATTTTTTTAAATGATGTAAAAAAGAAACACTTCTGAATGGTGCTAGGAGGATCTCTGTGGACCTTCTCCCACACAAAACTAACATAACTGGAGAAAATTATATTTAAAAACAACAATTGAAAGTCTGTGAAAATTGTCCTAAAGGCAAATAGCAAATGGAGAAACATTTATCCAAGAAAATCTAATAAATCTTAGTAAGAACCGCTCAGTATGTTGGAAGGCAGGTGCAACCAAGAAGAGAGAGCTCCTTCTTTCCCCAGCTCCCAGGCTACGGTGCTGGTTTTCTGGAATGGAGAGTCTGGCAGCATCTATCACACCTATTCCCTATCTCCTGATCTGTATTTGCAGAAACTATTCCAAGCAAGAGCAGAAAAGAGGTCTGGAGCTCCCATTCTCCACCAGCACCCACTAGCCAAGCAGAAGCTATATCACAGGCATGGCAGACAGAGAATACTGGGTCCCCGATCACCATCACCTCAACTCTCTCACGGGGGACATTCCACACCAGGAGGGACAAGATGAAGACAACAGGCACTAACACACATGCCCAATGCCCACTCACAGAACATGCCTGTCTCTCTGAGAGAAGTGGGCCACTGTCCCCAACCCCAGCTCCGGAAGAGTAGTACAGACATTCTTCCTGGTGAGAGAAGCAGGCCTTCAGGATGGAGATCTCTGTAGTTCTAAGAGGACTGACTTTATTTGCAATAGTGAGAGGCGAGTTCAAGCCTAATGGCATTATTGAAAACAATGGAAATCTCATGATGTGCAATTAAGAGGAGGCTGGTAGATCCTTGACAGCCACAGATAAAACACTAGACTGACTAGGAGTTTAACTAACGGAGAACCAGTGGGGAAAAAAGCTAAGTAGAGCTCTCCTGGGGCCAGAAAAGGCCTTGAAGGACTACCTGGGCAAAAAGGCCTAACTTTAATTGGATCAGACTACAAACAAGTTGTGCCCCAGGGCATTGTCAAAAACAATAGCGCGATCAGCACGCAATTAAGAGAAGCTAATAGCGGGATGTGATACCAATACAGACAGATCCGCCAAAATCTTAACAGGGGGATCAGAAATAAAAAACAGTCAATGTCAAAGAGAGCCTGGCAAAAACCACCCTCATCCTACTGAGTCTTGCTATGGCCGTCTAGAAATTCAACCTCCCTGGAAGCAATATGGGCCTCTTCTCCCCCACCATTTCTCACCTGGCTGATCCAGAAACTCAGCTTTGAGGTATGGCAAGATATCATAGGTCAGGACTTTATAGGAAACTTGAACTGCACAGGACAGGGTCTAGGAACCTTGCCAGAGGCTGCTGTTTCCTTAAAGACAGTGTAAATGTCCAATTTCTAGTTCCAAAAGTCAGTGGTAGTTTCAGTATCAGTAAGTTCATCAATACTACCAAAGACATTTTGATCTGGTAATTCAACATGATGACAACAAGTCACCAGTGAAAACACTTGAAAGTATTTGGGATGCACTCTTTGGTTTCTCAATACTATGTACTGAGTAATTCAAGATAGGATCCTAGTTCACTCCTGATCCTCCCTTCTCCCCAATCACACACACAACCCATTACCCTTGGCTTCATCACGACCAAGGAAGGGTGAGAAAGAGCCAAGCAGAATGATGCAACTCCTGCCAAAAGGGGTTAAAACAACACTCTAGCCCCCACAGAACCACCAAGAACACTAAAGAGAAAACTGACAGAAGCCCGATCAATCAATCAATGTGGAAATGGTGGGTGAGGAATTCAGCATAACAAAGACATCCTTATGACTACCTCCTGCTAGTGCAGAGTTACCTGTCAAAACCCTGTACCCCAACCTAATGGAAAATGTATATGTCAGCTTAACCCACTAGTGTAATTCTCTGGACACATGGTATTCTCTCCTTTTTGCTGCACGCTAATCCCTGTTTAGAAGGCCCTCCCTCCTTTTCCCACTCCCCCACCTGGCCAATTCCTGATTATCATTTGAATTCTATTAAAATATCACCTTCTCTATAAGTTTTCCCTAATGCCCCCAATCTGGGTTGAGGGTTCATCTCACTTATCCCTATGGCATCCAGAGCCTACTTCTAGTGCAGCGCTTATATTATAGCAGAAGTATCAGTTACTGATGTTTTTGACTGTAAACTCATTAAAGGCTAGAATCATTCATTAGTCCTCTTAGCTAGTACCTCATTAGTACCTCTTAGGCGCAGTGCCAGGCAAAGTTGGGCTCAGGAAACATGTGGTGAGCGAGTGCAGCTTCAGGGGCACAAAATTGGTAAAAAGAAGCCAAGGCACCCCAAAAGTTGAGACCATGACCACAAATATAATTCCAGAACCTACTGCTGGTCATTCTAAACCTTCAAACATATTTTCTGTCTTCATCAAGAGCAATGGTCAGAGCTAAGCCTACAGGTCACAGGAGACTTGCTTTGTAGCTATTGGAAGCTGTAGAATAAACTAAACTAAAATAATGTGATAATATGTGACCATTTGCATTTAAACAAAGACATCTTGGATATTATACCGATTAACTCATGGAAATGGGTTAACAGTAGAATTTCAGGCACAAGAGCAGCCATTGGGAGAAGATATTTTATACATAAAAACTTTCTTTGAGGCTCTGCTCAAGTCTCCTATTTAGGGTCACCAGATAAAACATAAGGTGCTCTATGTTTTAGTAGAAATGTGCCCCAAATATATACATATATAAGTATACCCCAAATATTGCATGGGGTATGCATACACTTTAAAAAATTGTTGTGTATCTGAAATTCAAACTTAAGTGGGCATCCTGTATTTTCACATGGCAGGAAAAAACTTTGGAAAGAACATAGTGCTATAGAAATTCTCTGATTAATTTAAGCTTAACTCTTTACATCAAAAACTACTACTCCTTCTTCATCTTCTTTTCAGTTTAATTAAAAGTTAAAGAACATTTAAATTCTACACCATGTTCCTTCACCATTTCTGCCAAACACCATGATAGCCATTGAAATGACTGTCATAGTGTATAGCTGAAAAAACTAAGGTCTGTGGAGAGTGGGCAGCAGAGAATTCCCAGCCTGATTACCAAGCCAGCCGGCTCCTTAACACACTCTGTCACTCGTATTATGGTTGTTACTAGTCACAATAAAAATAATTACATTCTCATTAAATAAGACTATTTCTCATAATAGTCTAATTTGATCTCCAATAAGGACCTGATCCAGCAGTGCTTTGGAGAGCACAGTGCTGTTGATCTCAATGGCAGTCTACTTGGCACAAGGCACAGAGAATTATGTTTTCCTGTTCAGCATCACCACCACCTGTGACATTCCTAAGGTTCCCTCTTCATAAAAATTAAATATCCTGCTTTGGCTGAAAATATTTCCATTCATAACTGTTACACATGGACACTGAGGAGGATTCAATAATCCCCAACTTCCCCTAGTGAGGCTTTCTATGTCTTTCTTTCCATATATTTTGTATAAAACACACATCTTGCTATTTTATCACCCTATTAAGATTAAAATCATGCCAGTATGACTCTTCGCATCTTTATGAACTTTTTATCACTATAAATTTTTCAAAAACCTAAATGCTGTGTGCAAAAAGACTGTCTTGAGTTTACCCTTCAAAGCCATTTTACCATGTTAAAAATAAAAAATCAGTTCTCAGTCCGTTAAGCATCTGACTTCGGCTCAGGTCATGATCTCACAGTTCACGAGTTTGAGCCCCATGTCGGGCTCTGTGTTGACAGCTCAGAGCCTGGAGCCTGCTTCGGATTCTGTGTCTCCTTCTCTCTCTGCCCCTCCCCCATTCATACTCTCTCTCTCTCTCTCTCTCTCTCTCTCTCTCAAAAATAAAAAATTTAAAATATAATAAAGTAAAATAAAATAAAATAAAATAAAATTCGATGGTGGAAGTGGAAATATTGCCAGCATCTTCATTTATATTTCCTCCTTTCACTCTCAGTTCTGCTAGTTATAATTTTAAATGTACTTTCAAAAAAGAACACCTCAACTGCACCCAACTGGAGGACCAAGTTCTAATATATGTTCTGGTGTATCAAGCATTGTTTCAAAATCACCATGTTAACCCCTAATTAGGGGAAAGAATTGCAAGTCAAAGGCTGAGCTCACACAATTCATTTTCTTTCTAAAGTACCCCTAGTGTTCATCATTTGATTTTGTTGAGATACCCTTTCTTCATGTAACAAGAGTGAGTTTCAATGTGGTCGAGCCCTGTCTCCTCCAAATTCAGGTTCTGCCCTTTGCATAACCTCAACATACTTCCACATTTACCTTCTTTCAGGGCCACTGAAAATGGGAATGTTCATCAGGGAAGTTTGGATAGGACTTAGCTATGCCCAGACACAGGTGAATGCCACTTCTGCTGTTCAACTCAGGGTGAATGACACGCACTAGACTGGAATGTCCTTCCCAGAGAGTGAGGAATATGGCTAATGGGACTCCCTAGAGTGTCACATACTCAGCAATATCATTGCCTCAAATACCACACAACTACCTGATGTTAGCAGTAGGTGGGATTGAACAATTCTTCACAGTGAAACTGATCCTCTCCGTGGGATCTGCTCAGATCTTGTCTCCTGATCTCAGTCCCCAGACACCTCCTCTAGTGCATATGCTATCCCATTCTAGATCAGAGTGGTCTTCCCACTTCTACTTGTTCTCAACTGTGGCTTGCATATTAAATAAATCCACACAGTTTTGTTTCTTTTGTTTAGGTACTTATGCCCGTTGAGCATTCTGACAGATTCTGACTCAACCAGCCTAGGGCAAGGCCCAGGAATAGGCATTTTAATAGTTCCCCTGGATAATTCTAATGTTCAGCCAAGGTTCAGAGCACTGCCTTTCTTGCTTTTTCATTTATTGTTCTGGCATAAACTATATGTCAAGCTTCCTTCAGGGTCTTCCCTTTGGAATCTCAAGATGGTTTTCCTAGCTTGTGTAGAACTTGGCTCTTGAAAACAGAAAGCTTTGACTTTTAAGACTGCTGTTTCTCATGTGGACTTCAAGGGCCTGTCTTGGAAGTCACAAACAAAACAGTGGCTGTTCTTCTATCTCTGTCCTCCCACTACCACAATCCCAATTCTCCTGAAGGAGGACAGCTCTGACTGATCAGGAAATGGGCATATACTATGAAGAACCAAAAAAAAAAAAAAAAGGAACACCAAAATGAACATGTACAGATATGATCACACCATGTTCACTCCCTAAACTTTCCTTTCCTTTAAGCACCCTTCCAATGAGAGAAGATTCCCTTTTTGATATTGTTCCCAATAATCATTAAAAGGTTAGGAGGGTACTAGTGGTTCTTTCCAAAGAACAAGTGAAATGATTATATAGGAACCTTGAGGTTCTCAGCCCCAGACTGGAACAACAAGGATCCCTGAGGAAGAAATGGAGACACTTTTACTAGCATATAAGTGAGCCTAACATGTAAGTGATCTTACTTACCTATGCAGTGACCCATGGTGAACACAGTCACTAACAGGAGCCTGTCGCACATATGGATCTATCCAAAATGTCCTGCCTCACAAGCTTAGGAGTGGCTCATAATCAGACCACTCCTCCTAGTATATGTGACTTGAATGACTCTGTGTCCTCAACTTGTTACCTGGAGAATGTCTTCCCATAATAAGCCCAGAAACCTTTTGAACCCACTCTTTCTAAGAGACATGGCTCCAGAGAAGAAATGAAAAATCTGTTTTCTATTTCACTCACTGCTGCTATAGCTGTTGTCCTATGACATCGCAGTGAAGAATAGGTTGTCCATAAACCTGTTGCAGGGACCAAGGTACACATTGCTGTCACAGGCATGCAAGTGTTTGCTCAAGCTATAGGAAGAAAAAAATAATGTATTTGACAATCACCATACCATAAAAGCAAATGCTGGAAGCTGTCTTCCACCCATGCAACTTCTGCCCACCCCCCACCAGCTACCAACAAACCATGAGGGGCTTAATATGTAGCAGTGTTACAAACTGGTAGTGACATTGTCCTCTCAACTGAGATACACTGGGAGCCATTTTCCTCAGAATATACCCACAGACCAAGATACCCAGTAATAAGGGGTTTTGAGCTTCATTCACATCCATGTCCAGATCAGTCTCTCTAAAACCTCAGAGAGGGAACATTGTTATTCTTGGAGCTCAGGGGCCAGACAAAGGTTCTCTAGAACCATTGGTAGGGCTGGATCCATGCCATGTTCCTTTGATATTGAGGCTCAAACACAGAAGTCGCTTCTTCCACAGTTAGTATCCAAGGAAGGAAAGAATAAGGACTCTGGAGAGTCGGTGATAGCATTCACTCCAAATCTACCTTCAGAGACCCTGTTTCCCCAACCCCCCACCCCAAGTCTGTACCTGGTCAATATCTCCAACCCCAGCCACCATACCTACTAGAAGATTCCCCCTTCCCTGCATCCAGTAATGGCCTCAACTCAGAATGACAAAAATTTTTAATTTTGCTGCTTTGTTTCCAAGCATCCAACAGAAAATCACATGATAGCCTGAAGTTGACTATTTTCCCAAGGACCAGATTAGTAAGTCTTACCCATTATCACCTTATTACATGGCATGGGAGTGAAAGAATAGAAAGCAAATGAAAATACTGATTTAGGTCAATCCATTAAGTTATAGATGAGGAAACTGAAGCCCTAGGGATTTTTTGAAAGTGAATGTAAATTCACTAGACTAAGCCTGCCATTTGTCATCCAAAAATAAAGCTGTCTGTTGATGAAGAAACTCCTCTTTAAAATTGCATATTCCCTTGTTGTGGAATATATTTGCACCTACAAAATACCTTATTGCTATAAGCAAATTACACTGGGGTAATAATACACTGGTAGAATATTCACCACTGAAAATTTTACACACATCCAAATATGATTAACAAATATTACTTGTACCGTTATCAACCATACACTGGCCAGATAATACACTGAGTTTATTTTCTTTCTTGAGTTTTTCTTTTTACCCTCCTATAGGTCAGTGGGAAACTGCAAGCCTTAATTTAAATTCCCTGTTACTTTGGACATACATGCCTCTACTTCATATCATCTCAATGTAGCCTATTTAATTGTAAATTACGAGTCCTATGAAGAGAGCTTTATTGCATTTCTCATTTGCAGTTGTTTACACTTTGCTATCAATATTTTCCCACCAATATGCAATTCAGAGGCTGTTACGCTGACACTAATGCTAATGGGTTATATTATGCTTCTGTTCCACTACAGTGCACGTTTTTTAAAAAACATAAAGAGCCCATTTTGCAGATGTTCATATAGCTTCACAGCACAGACTTGCTCATATTCTGCACTGAAAATAAGCCTACACGTCCTACCTCCCCTAACCAGCTGCAATTCAGAAATTTCAGAAATATCTAAATTAATTGAGTCCTGAGTCTTTCACTACACATTTATGGTCCAAATGAAGGACAAGCATTGGTAGCTCTGTCGATGCAAATGAACAGCGTGCTTATAGCAACATCAAACCAAGCAGCAAAAGCAGAAGAGCAGATGTCTCCAGAAAGAACGAGCCCCAAGATTGCCATTACTGAACTGTCCAGTGCCATGATGTCGGGACCAATCACAAAAAAAAAAAAAAAAAAAAAAAAAGGAGTTGTAGAGTCCAAGCCACGGGGGCCGCGCATGTATCCCAGCAGCATAACTCAGCTCACGACCTAGATGGGAGCATGACAGCTCGCTGCTGAAGGGAGAAGAATCCTCAGTGAAGGCAGAACAAACTTAATCTCCCCAGAGTTCAGAAGGAAGGCTAGAGAATACTACTTATTGATCTCATCCCACAACAAGGCACTTGTATTTTATCACCAGTAAATAGCCCTTGTGAGTCTTTTCAGGAACTCAAGGCAGCTACGATAAGAATGCATTTTTTTCACTGGTCCTTTTCTTTAAAAATAACTTGTAGGTTAAACACACACACACACACACACACACACACACACACACACAGTAGAAAAGCCATGGAAGAAGGATGTCCCAGCAGCCAGGTATAGAACTAGCAAGTCTACCTGCCGCTGCTGAACTTTGTCCTGGGTATTGATTGAATGGGGGAACTTAGGTGAGCTTCTTCATCTCTCCCTGTCACTAGTGGAAAGACCAGCGTGGTAAAGCTGCCAACAGTATCTCATGGGGATTCCGCAGAGCTTGTAATGAACAGAAATGGGCTTCAAATGAGAAGATTGTGCTGAAATACTTGGAAACAACATGACAAATTAATAATAAACAGAAGAGAATCGACAGTGCTGAAGAGGCTGTGGAGACATGGTCATTCTGATTATGCCTCCTGAAAATGACACTTCAGTGCCAATTTTGAGTGACTGAGCTAGAGTCCAAAACCCCTCAAGCATTAGGCTTATTGCCAGTTTTCATCTGCTTTTGTGTTAGAGCTTAATGCATTTTTACAATCACACTCACAGCCTTGTCTTTTTTTCTTTTTTTCTTTTCTCCCACCCCCCCTCCTTTACAGTGCTTTCCATGTTGTGGTGACTAATTGTAAAGCTCACACATATATCCAAAACAGAACAAGCATAAAGAGTCTAGCATCAAATGACATTTTACCATTTTGTCAGCTTGAAATAATTAAAGCAGTATCACAATGACTAATAGTCATTGCTTTCATCATTTGTTTATCTGGAATTATGCAAATGATAGAAGCAAAGCGGCCAGCTGAAATCCTATCTCCCACTCCCTCCCCTGTTCCCAACCCCCAAACTTTCCTGCTTTGAAAATAGCTGCATTTAGGATTGTAGGGTGACAGTGAGCCAGACAAAGCTAATATGTAGCATAGAAGGAGCACAAAGAACTCCCACATGTTAGGATTTTTTTCTTCCTCTTCTTTTTCTAGGACCATAAATTAAGAGGAGATCTGGGTCCCGTAGAACCTATAGTATATACAGTTTGGAGGCCCTCTTTGAGAATGAGAATATATAAAATGTTTCAAAAATATATATTCGTGTCCTCACGGTTCATGAGTTTGAGCCCTGCATCGGGCTCCACCCTGGTAGTGTGGAACCTGCTTAGGATTCTCTCTCTGCCTCTCTCTCTCTCTCTCTCTCTCTCTCTTTCTCTCAATTACATACATACATACATACACACATATATATCCATGTCAATATATTCCTCCCAGAAATTTGGAAGGGGCCCAGATGAGGGAGGAGTCCTGATGCTTAAAATAAATCTGCTTCCAACCCTATGTAACAGGGTTGGCGTGGATTTTCCATGTCTCCCTCTCCCTCACACAGCCCATGAGCCTACTTACCATCATGCTCTCACACTATTTTCCCAAGATCCTTTCCCTTCTACCACATGTTTTTCTGGAGGCTGGGCCATAGATTGATTCTGCAGCTATGTCTGAACACACCTATCTGTTAGATGAACCCCAACAGGGACCAGCCCTCTTTCCAGAAACGTCCTAGAAATGACCTTAAAGGGGAAAAAAAAAGACCCAAGACTATGCAATTACTTCCTTGATTTGAATTTTCAAACCATGCTTACTTTTATGCTCCAAATCCAGAGGAAAGAAAATGAGAGATCAGCCTGTGCTGGTGACAATTAAAGAAACCTGTCAGTTCCATCACAAGCTATTCATGTGTATTCCTAAGAAAAATTTGACCAAGGACCTGGCAAATTCTAATTTTAATTACAGTGAGGAGTGAATTAACAACTTGAGCTGCCAGCACATACAGCCCCAATTTGCTCCCCTTGCAGTCAGCAACATCACCTGTCTCCAGTGCTTGCTATCTCTCTGCATATAGAACAGCCACCCAGGGAAAAGCTGAGGGGGAGGTGAAAGCAGATGCAGCTGTTGTCAAAAAAGGGATGCGCAGCTTTGCAGTCCCAGCAGTGTACCTAGCCCAGGGCAGAGCAGGACAGTAATTCACTTAAATGTTCCACAGAGAACCCAGCACACCTAGCATTGGTCAGGAGATGGGCAGACTTTAGGATGCAGCCAGAGACACCAAATGGCCCTGCTCTGGCCCCTCTGAATCAGGATCCATACTGCAAGCTTAGCATCAACACTGTGATGTCCATATAGTTTCAGTCCACCTTGACATTCAACCAACAGATGGAAAAATCAGACTGGAAAACTTGTTGGAGTGCTTAACGTTCTAGCCCAAGCATCCTATAATAGGACTTCTTCAGGGATAATGAGATCATCTCCCCAGCACCCCGCCCCCTCTTCCAAGGCTGCTCTTCTTGTGATCTCTCACTCTCTTCTACCCACGACAGCAAAGCCCAACCGCTGTCAGCTCCTCCCTCTCGTACTCCCTACATCCAAATTGTTGTCAAAGCCTGTCACTTCCCTCTCTGAGAGATCCCTTCAATCTGTCTCTTGCCATTTTCACTGCTTCTGCTTTCATTAGAATATGTATTAATTTTTCTCTGATTGTAGCATTAGCCTCCTACTGGTTTACCAATTTTCAAACTCTTATTTCTCTAATTTGTCTTCAAATTGTCAATAGCTATTTTCTGAAGCACAGATCTGTTGCTTTACTCAATATGGATATTTATAAAAACTTTCAGTGGCTTCTCACCACCTGAAAATAAAAATCTACTGTTTGTCGTGGCTGTGATCTACCTCTGCAGACTCTACCTTATTCCACTGTCTCTCATGTCCCCTCTACTTGGGCCACATGAGGTTCTCTCTGTTTTCTCTTTTCTTTTCCTCTCCATGCCTTTGCTGTGTCTCTGCTTGGCAAACCTCTCCTCTGTGTCAAGACCCAACTTCAATGTAGCTTCTTCTGAGACTCCATCAGACCCACCCTCCTCCTAGCCAAGTTAATATGTCCTCTCTCTAGCTGCTCATATGGTATCTATCAATCAACCTTAAAAGATAATTATCTGCATTCATGTCCATGGGGGACAGGTTCTAATAATCTCTGTGTCCCCATCACCCAGCACAGAGCACTCCATAAATACTTATTAAAATAAATAATCTCCCCAAACACCAACAATGGATGTGTAGAGCAGATTTAGAGCTGAGGATTGTGCTAATTTTTTGACACTGCTCTTGAAGTGTTAGAGTGTCAGAACAAGAGTATTGGGAGGAGGTCAGAGTCATTCACATCAAAAGAACTTTACTAATCAGGAAAGGTTTGGGTACTAGAAACAGGAACCGCTTGTACCTTGGTGCTGTAATCCTTCCCCCTTCTCTTTCCCCTTCCCCTCAAAATCCTGTACCCAAATGAGTCTGACTTGTCTTTCTGGTCTGCTTACTGTTGGACACCAAAGTTTTCCCAAAGCAATGCCCCCTGAAAGATGGAGAATACCAGAGTGTCTCAAAATCCATATGCCCTTCATGCTCTCAAAGCCTTTCTTGGCTATGAAACCCCAGCTCTTTTCTTCAAGTGAATCGACAGCACTGCCACAGTCAGCCAGCCAGCCTCCCCAGTCTCCAGCAGGCAAACCAGCAGGCTTACTGCATTTCCTGCTTGGGTTAAACAACCCAAGTTAGCTGCAGGCTGCCACCTCCAAAAGCTACAAGAGGATACTTGCCCAGAGAGAATTCGTACTGTTAAAATACGCTTCACTGAGACACTCCTAGTCCATTGCAACATCACACAAGGTAGGAATAAAAAGATTTGAATTAAAAAAAAATCATCACCTGCGAATAAGCTCTATAGTAACTTATACTCCTGTTCCCTGTCATTCATTACTCCATTCCTGGTGAGAGAATTATCCATTCCCGCCCACTGCTACATGACTTCCTATGCATCCCTGTAGGTGAAGTTTATTTCCCTGCCTCACTTTGGCTAATGATACATGAGCGCACATGCTAGGTTACAGTTCAGAACAGAAGTGTTAAGAGCCGGTATATGTCTCCATCAGTTCTCCTGCCTTTTACCCTGTACCACAAAAAAAAATAAAAATAAAAAATAAATAAAAAATTGTGAGGCTGCTCCCTGAGCTGGGACCCTAGAATGATGAGCACATGTGGCACAGAGCCTGGCAAATCCCAGAAGTAGGATTCCCTGGCAAACCAACCAGCAGCCAATGCATAACTGATACTTTGGAGCCATTTATAACTATAGCGCAGTTGATAGACACAACAGATCAAAATAGATGAAAACATCAAAAAGAAAATACTTCTTATATAAAAGCTCATATGAATCAATTAGGAAAAAAAAAACCACAAAGTATCCTAAAGATCAATGGGTAAAGGAGACAGACAGCTTTGCTATTAATTTAAACATTTGGGGCACCGGGGGCCTCAGTCAGTTGGAGTGTCTGACCCTTGGTTTTAGCTCAGGTCGTGATTCCAGGGTCATGGGCTCGAGCCCCGCATCAGGCTCCACACTGAGCGTGGACACTGCTTGAGATTGATTCTCTCTCTCCCTCTCCTTTCCCCTCTCCCTCTTTCTCTCTCTCTCCTTCTCCCTCTCCCTCTCCCTCTCTCCCTTTGCCCCTCTCCCCGCTTGCTCCCTCTCTAAAATTAAAAAATGAAGAATAAAAAATAATGAAAAAATAAAAATTAAATGAAAGTAACAATACGATTCTTTTGTAAGTTTAAAATATATATAAGGGATAGAGTAACAAACATCATAAAGCACTGCACTGGGGAGAAAATAATTGGCAACATGTACAAAAAGCCCTAAATTCTTATTCTGCCACACTGCTTTTGAAAATGGCATCTTCAGTTCATAAAAGCCCGCCTGAAGTACATTAATGTCCTGAATTCCCTTTTTCTTCACTAGCAATTGATATTACCTAGTTGTGTCATTTTTGCTCAGCAGTATTAAGTTGCTCGTAGTCACATTATTATTTGCTTTTTTCTGATTAATAGCCAGATTGAGAATCTTTCATCTACTTAATAGCCATGTCCTTTGGCCACTTTTCTATTGCACTTCTTGAGCTTTTCTTGTTACTTTAAAAATATTTTTCTGTTACTTAATTGTTAACCTTGCTGTGTTCTTTGATAGACAGAAATCTTTTATTTTCATTAGACAAATCCAATAATATTACCCCCACTGGTTTTTGTTTGTTTCTTTGGTCTTGTATGGCAAATCCTTCCATATCCCAAAGCCACAGAGATATTCTCTGAGATTTTTTTTCCATTTGGCTTTTCAGCTGTTTGGAAACTTTATTCCAAATAATCTATCCTTTCTCCTTTTATACTTTAGCATTTATCCAGTTACTATTGGTCTATTTGTTGGGTTCAATGCCAGTACCATCCCGCTGATTTAACTATGGCTTTGTATTACATCTTAAAGTAGCAAGGCAGGGGTGCCTGGGTGGCACAGTCAGTTAGCATCTGACTCTTGATCTCAGCTCAGGTCGTGATCTCACAGTTCGGAAGTTCGAGCTTTACGTTGTTGGTGCAGAGTCTGCTTGGATTCTATCCCTCCTTTTCTCTTTGCCCCTCCTCTGCTTGTGTTCTCTTTCTCTCTCTCAAAATAAGTGAATAAACTTAAAAAAAAGTTTTTAAAGAAGCAAGGCAATCCTGCATCTCTGTTTTTCAATATTATCTTAGCATTGTATTTATATAGTAATCTGAAGTAAAACTTAAATCTTTAAAATAATGATTTGCTCCATTATCAGTATATCTTTCTATTTATTATTATTTTATGTTCTTTCATAGAAATATTTTTGTATTTCTCTACTAGATTTTTGTGTACACTTTATTAGGTGATCTACTAAGTATTTTGTAGTTTTTGTTCTATTGAAAATGGTATTACATTTCTAATTGGTCTTTATTGGTCTAGGGAGATACTAATAAATTTTGCATCCAGCAAACTTACTGAACTCTGTTGGGTTGTGTATGAAGTAATTTTTTCTGCCTATTCAAATGGAAGTGTCCCTTACTTTTTGTTTACTTATTACAATATCCAGGACCTGTATAGCCCTATATTAACAGGAGCAGTCAAAGTGGTCATCCTTGTCTTTTCTGCAACATTAAAAGGAATGTATCCAAAGTTTCTCTGTTAAATATGTAAGTTCTTGGTAAAGAGGTTTTATCATCTAGAAGTTTTCTTCTAATTTTAATTTTCCATAAAACATATACACTAGGGAAATCCTACATAGACACACAAGCAAATGTGAGAAAGTTTATCACCATTGCCTGAGTGTTAGGAAAGTATTGAAGGTGACCTAGGTTTTAATCACTGTAGGAATGGATAAGTATATATGGTTTAAGGCATTTGAAAAAAATGAAAAAGAAAAAATTTACCCTGTTACCATTTTTAGTGTTCTTTATTTCTTTTTCTATCTGGAATCATCTTCCTTCTGCCTGAAGAACTTGCTTTAACATTTCACTTAGTTCAGATCAGCTGATGATAAATTTTTTCAGCTTTTGTATGTCTGAAATAGTCTTTACCTTTTCTTTGTTTTTAAAAGACTTATTTGCTGGGTATAGAGTTCTAAGTGGACTTTTTTTTTCTTTCAGTACTTTAAAGTTGTTACTCACACTGTTTCCAAAGAGAAATCTGCTGTCATCTTTATCTTTGTTCTTCTGTATATATGTGACATTTTCTCTGGCTGCTCTTAATATTTCCTATTTAACACTGGTTTTGAGCAATTCAATTGTGATATGCTTCCTTGTCCTTTTGTTGGGGTTCTTTGAGGTTCTGAGATCTGTGGGATTTTAGGCTGTATCAACTTTGGAAGTTTTCAGCCTTTATTTCTTCAAATATTTCTTCTGTTTTCCCCTCCTACTTTAGAGACTCCAATTACATGTATATTAGCCTTCTTGAAGTTGTCTCTCATGTAACAGACTCTATTTTCTGTTTTTATCCTTTTTTCTCAGTGTGCTTCCTTTTGGAGAGTTTTGGTAGCAATGCCTTCAAATTTATTAATCTTTTCCTCTGCAATGTCTCATCTACTGTTAATCCCATAAAGTGAATTTTTCATCTCACACATTTTAGTTTTAATCTCTGAAATTTTGGTTTAGTCCTCTTTTATATATACCGCATATGTTTCCACTTAAATTTTTGAATATATGATATAGTTTTACTTCCTGCTTTGAAGTCCTTGTCTGAAAATGTTAACCTCTGTGTCAGTTCTTGTTCAGTTTCATTTGATAGATTATGGATCACATTGTCATGCTTCATTGCATGCTTGATAATTTTGATTTGATGCCAGGTATCCAATTTTATTTGTTGTGTACTGGAGATGTTTGTATTCTTATAATTGCTGACCTTTGCTCTCAAATGCAGTTATTTGTGAACACTGATTATTTGCAGGTCTTGCTTTTAACATTTGTTAAGCAGAGGTGGGGCAGTGATTGTTACAGGGCTAATTATTCCCACTACTGAGGCAAGACTCTTCTCAGTACTCTACCCAATATCCCATGAATTATGAGGTTTTCCAGACCAGGTGGTGGGAACAGACACCATTCCTGGTCCTCTGTGAGTACACGGCACAGTTCCCTCTAGTTCTTTCTGACGGTTCTTTCCCTGGCTTCACACACACACATGCAGTGATCAGGATTCTACTGAATAGTCAAGGGGCACCCTCTGTAGATCTCCTCGGGTCTGTTTCTGTGCAGCTTGCTCCTCTCTAGGATTCTGTCCTGCAAACACAGTCTTGTCTCCCCAGACTATTGATCCCATCTGTTCAACTCAGGGAGTCTTCCAGGGTCCACCTGGGCTCCCCCACCACTGCATCATGGCTTCTCAAAGGAAGTCATGGGAATCACCTCATTTGTTTTCTATCTTGCAGGGATCACTCTTTTATATTGTCTGATGTTCAGTGTCTTGAATACCATTGGTTGAAATACTTTGTCTGGTTTTTGTTTGTTTCTTTAAGGGTAGTATTCCTATTACTCCATCTTGGACAGAAATTATTAATGTAAAATTTTAAAGCATATAAAATACTATGCACTTTTCAAGGATAAAAATAGGGGCACCTGGGTAGCTCAGTCGGTTAAGCGTCTGACTTCAGCTCAGGTCATGATCTCACGGTTTGTGAGTTTGAGCCCCACGTCAGGCTCTGTGCTGACAGCTCAGAGCCTGGAGCCTGCTTCAGATTCTGTGTCTGTTTTAATAAACATTTAAAAAATTAAAAATAATATATACATGTACAGACAATGATGGAAGGGCTTATATTAAATACTTACAAGTAGATATTGGAAAAACAAGGATGATTGAAAATGGTACATGAAGGGAAGTACAAATCAATTAAATGAGTAAAGTTCTTACCTGGTGATGATACTTGCCCTAACGCCAGGAATATGATCAACTCTATGATGGTTCCTGAGGTCCAATTTTTTTTCTAAGGAGTTAAGTAATCAGCTCAGGTAACTGAGAAAACAACGAAAACAACAAAAGCAACTGTAAGAAAGTATAAGTCAAATAAAAATTAAAAATAGATATCAACAATTTGAAAGGAATTTCTCCTACCGCAGGGATCCAGAACAGAGGATTTATAGGTAAGTTCTTTCATACTTTCAAAGGAACAAAACTC
Organism: Cryptoprocta ferox; assembly: GCA_028646485.1. NCBI lineage: Eukaryota > Metazoa > Chordata > Mammalia > Carnivora > Eupleridae > Cryptoprocta > Cryptoprocta ferox. The sequence continues at coordinate 43,092,291 of CM053571.1, forward strand.
TACCCATTTATTTTATGATGACAGAGTAACCTTAATATTAATGCTGAAAACTATGGCCCTAGAAACTAAATTCTAGGTTAACTTTATCTATCTATCTGTATATCTATTATCTATATATTTATTTATTAGTAGGCTTCATACCCAGTGCGGAGCCCAATATAGGGTTTTGAACTCATGACCCTGAGATCAAGATCTGAACTGAAAGCAAGAGTTAGATGCTTAACCAATGAGCCACCCAGACACCTCACAGGTTAACTTTATTTTTTAAGTAGATTTTAAAATCTTAAAATATAACAAATAGTAACAAATATACATATATATATGTATATATAACAAATTGAATCTAACAAGGTTTTAGGAAATAATAATATATCATACCTAAGGAAGATTTAATCTTAGGAATATAATGATGATTCAACATTTAAAAATCTTAAAAGGTAAAAGGAAAAAAATTATGTCTTTGTTAATTCAATATCTATTCTAAGTAAACAATAGACAATTCATAAGCTTTATTCACAACGTGTTCATAGTGCCATATATCAAAATAAAAATTAGAACTAATTTAAATGTTCAACTACAGCTCTGATTAAGCAAATTATGATATAGTCACTCAATTGAATATAAATAGTCATATATTTACAAAGAAGTATATAGAAAATGCTATGATAAATAGAGCTGTGACATTTTCAGATTTCAAAACTCAGACCTCACTGAGGCTTACTCTGATCACTATGTTTAATCTTGGAACTTACTCCTATCCTCCAAACACACTCCTGGTACTCCCTATCTCCTTACCCAGCTCCATTTTTTCTTTTTTGTGGAAAACTCATCAACTTCTCACAAATGGGATTATTTATATGTTTACATTTAGTATTTATTAGAAATGTGTTCTCCTATCTTTTCTCATTACAATACGATCTCAACAAGGAAAAATGCTTTGGTTTGCTCATGTATCTCAGGTACCTAGAAGTACCTAACAAGTTTACATAGCTCAAATGAATAAATGAATGAATGAATTCAACATTAAGGATTTTGATTATTTGTAGTGACCTCAAATTCTATAAATTATGAAAATATGTGTGTCAAGGCATGAATTTAATTCACAGGCATATGAAACAAATGTACAGGAAGTGCCTGTCATCTGAATTCAGCATGGTTTTGTTGTTCTCCGCATACTTTATGGAGAAAATTACATGCTATACAACTGCATACCACTCAGTGATAAAAAGAAACAAACTACTGATAGATGTAACGACATGGATGAGTCTCAAATGCATTAGGCTGAATCAAAGAAGCCAGACGAAAAAAGAGCGTGTTTCTAGAAAATGCACACCATGGTAGAAAATAAATCAGTGGTTGCCTGGGGAGGAATGATTGTAGCAGGACACTTAATAAAACCTTTGGGGGTGATAGAAATGCTCAATATCTTGATTGTGGGGGTACTTTCATGTGTGTGTGTGTGTGTGTGTGTGTGTGTGTATCTGTTAAAGCTCATCAAATTGTCTACTTGATGTGTGAGAAATTCATTGTACAAAATTATACCTTAATAAACTTTTAAAAAAGAAAGGTAAAAATAAGCACTCGAATGTTGTTAATGAATTTAAACATTATCAAAACTTTCAATATGAATCTCTGATAGATTTCAAGGATATTCAACAATGCTAAATGAAAAATCATCAGGATATAAATCATATATACTATGTAACATAAACAGGAAAAAATTAGAAGAAAATATGCCAAAATGCTAATATTGTTTAGGACTCAGTGATAATGACTTACGGTGATTTATTTCCTTCTTCTCACTTATATGAGTTTTTCAAACTTCCCCTAATGAGCATGGATTGCTTTTGCAATAGAAAAAAAAATACATATTTTACAATCTAATTACTCTTGTAGTTAAGCATCATGTCTGACCCATCTTTCTGACCCATGTCTCCACAGTATTAATCATCCTTGAAATATTGCTTTCATTTCCCTGCTCAAGAACATACTAGTGCTGATAACTGTATAGATTTTAAATGTTCTTACCACCAGAAAAAAAGGTAATTATATGGGGTGATGGATGTGTTTTCTAACCTTATTATAGTAATAATTTTGCAACATGTACCTGTATCAAATCGTCACACTGTACACCTTAAACTTACACAATATTATATTCTATTACAACTCAGTAGAGCCAAGGGGGGGTGAGGAAATGACCTATGGCAGCTTTCTATTGGCCTGCATATCAAATCCAGTTCATTCTGCTGTAACAGACTTATCAGAACTTGGTTCCATAGGTTTTCTAAGTCTCAGGTTTTGAAGGAAACAGGACCCTATAGTGTTTATATTCTATAAATTAAACTTAATTTTAAAAAATTTTAAACCTCAGATACATAAATGGGTCATCTACAAGCATAACAGTTGCAACCATGCATTATAATTGAATTTTTCTTAATATATAATTTAGGACATTGTTATCTTTTTGGTAGCTTTCACTTTTTTTTCCCCTCACAGTATTCATTCAGGTAAGAAATATTTGGCAGCTATATTTTAAAAGGGTTTTTTATCATATGTTTAAATATACTTTTAAACAATATTTACATTTGAAGTTTCTTGTGAACAAAAGAAAAAAAAATGTTTAAAGTCAGAAATTCCTACTTACATATAAAAGACCTATTTTTGGATGAGATGGTGAATACAATGACCTCTAGAGTAATGTATCCATTAGAGCTCTCAGATACCCAAGGAAATAACTTCCTTTCAAATGTCACCATATGATGCTCTAAGTATTTAGAGTTTGTCTAACAGTGAAAATATCATCTTCTTAATAAAGCAATTAAAATATAAATATTATCGCTACAGAAAAAGAACTCCTTGGAAATTCTTTTCTTTTACAAAAGGCTCTCTCTTGGATATGATGTTCTGCTACAGGAAAACATTTCTTAAAATATGGAAATTTTTTCAGCAAAGAAGATGCTGCTTCAGATCTGTTAAAACTGGCCAGTCTGTTTAACCCTGTCTAAAATTCCTGTGTGGAGCAAAGTTGAATGTCAAAACTAATCAATGAATCCATTAAATCAATAGATGAGTGCTGATTTCATAAGAAGCTGTATCAGGGTTCAATCAAAGGAGCAGAACCATGATAAATGATACAGTATAAGGGATTGATTGTAGAGATCAAAACCTATACTGCTGTGTGATCTTTTGCTTTTGCCTCCAGTATGGGGTCTAAAGTCAGTAATGCCAGAAATACAGAAGAAAATATGAGTGTGGAGTGGGGAGAACAAAAAGAAACTGAAATCTGGGAGGACAAAATGGCAGCAAACAATGACAAAATGGAATCCTCATTTCTCTCACCACTTCCATCCTGGATGGAATGAGTGACATGCAGGATAATAGGTAGCCTCCACCACAGAGCCCAGGATAGGATTCAGAGAATCTGAAGGAGAGTGGTGGCAAGGGATGGAGGGAGGAAGCTCAGAGCTGCCCTCCATACTGCCTGCCAACCAGGTTAGTGAGCACACTGTGGAGCAGCATCGGGCCCTATGCTAACATCTGGCTAGGGCTACACTTCTGTTTTCCATATCTCAGTCAAATTTCTCTTGTGGTTAACCCTAACTGCCAAAACCATACTGGAAACATAGTTCCAACGTAGGTTGACAGGGAACAGGCCACAAAAGAAACAACTCCTTAGCCTGTTCGTCCTCCCTTGCTCCTCTCCCCATCCTGCACTACTTATGGATGCTCAAATTCAATCTATGAGCCATCTTCCCTCTCGTCTTCAATCACTGCACATATTTTGGCATGTTCTTGGGGTGTCCATGAAATATTTAGAGAGGAAATGTGTGGTAGAGAGTTTAATATTGGAGACTAGAACTGAAGAAAAGTGCATTGGAGGTAAAAATTTTGGAATTAATCAGCATAGATATCATCTTCCATGGGCATAGATGATGAGCCCATCCAGAAAGAGTGTGTGCCCAAGTTAAAAATAATGATGAAGTCTTCAAGAACACCAATATATGGGCACACAGAGGGACAGGAAAAGGGAAATATTTCTGTTATGTAAAATAATCTGATATGTCCATATTTGGGAGCTCAGTAAATTTTAGTCAATGCATTCTAATATTTGAATCTCATAACACCTTTGTGAAGAGAACAAAAACTATTCCTCACATTTTTCAGACATGACTCAGTGAAGTTAACTAGTCTGTGGCTCCTGACAACTTTCTCTAGTTCTTTCCCCTGTAACTATAATGCTATGGAGATGCAGAAAAGGACACATGGGAAGATGAAAGATGAGACCAGCTGGGTGAGTTAGCACCCCCACATATGCTTCTTTTTTTTTTTCTTTATCCTCCCAAGTGACAGTTCTAGGAGCCCTTGGCATAAAACTAAGCATCTCAGAAGTTGAAGGGTATCACTCTTGGCCTTTAATTTCTCCAAATACAAGACCTGCAGCCATATTTGGTCTGGTAAATCAACCACACAGAGATGGGAAGAACCAATGAAGATCCTGGTCAAAGAATTTTGAGGTAAGGCCTTAAAAAATAACTACCTGACTTAATATATAACTTAGAGGGCAAGAAACTTTCTGTAAACCATATGCTAACCAGCACCTAAGTGCTATGATGGATAACAAAAGAGGCCCCACATCATATAGAAAGTTGATACCATCTTTCAAGGCAATTGCTTGTTTATTCCTCCAAAAGCATGACATCAATTTCTATAACATCCCATCCAGGAAGAGAAGTTCAAGCTCATCGTCACCTTTCCTATGTGTCCCTCTATTTTCATCAACAAATATGCATCATGCCAAGGTCTCTTTTTACTCTTCTGATTATGACAAACAAGAACCCGCATAAGTCACATCATGAAAGAAAAAGGCACATTATAAAAATGCACAGGGATAGGAGAAGAGGTTGTCACAATAACGTACCACCTCTTTCTCAGGGACCTTATGATCTCATCAGCAAAGCAGGATCTCTCACATTCTCAGTATACTCGTTCCCTTCTCTTTCCCACCAAGCAGATGTCTCACTTGACTCTGTCAAAGTCAGCACATGGCTTTGGCTTGCTATAGTCAACGCTTAACTCATGGCCTCCGTTCATTTTGAGCTTCCCTGGTAGGTGGAAATTTTCCCCATGTTTTTATTTTTAAGTTCTTAAGAGAAAATCCACTGATAATCCAACTTCTCTTTGGAAACAGAGACACAAGTCAAACATCACTGGCCAGCCTATAGAATGACTGTTCTTGGGTGATATACCTCCTCCTGAGGTCCATGTAAGCCCAGGAAGATGATGTGAAAGACAACAAAATGGAATAGGATCAAACGATTTAAAACATGGCTTGACAGCTGCCAAGGTCTCTGAACCAGGAGGTTTTCATAGAATGGGGTATAAGCAGGGCAGGCCTTAGAAGTTTAATCCAAGAGTGTGAATAAGGGCTCACCAAAGAAAAATGAAGTGATCTAATTATGATTAATTTTTGCATTAAATTCTTCTGACATTAACAATATCAAATTAAGGCCAGTATAATATTAGTGAGATCAAAAAAGTTGATATCTATGAAAGTACCTTGAAAAGTACTTATCACCACACAAAGGGGAGGGCTCTTATCATCGGGAATTCAAAGCTTTCATTCATTGATTTAATAGATGGTGCCTACTATGTGCCAGGCCCTGCTCTATCTGCTAGGGAAAATCAGTCATCGCTTTTCAAACTCTAATTACACCAATGCTGTGAATGTCCATGTCTTTTAAAGCAACTAAATGATTTTATTTCTTTTCAGATGAAATCTGAATGGCTAATCACAGTTACTTATCAGCTCCTAAAACTTAAATAGCAGGCATGGCCAGTTGAGTGAGACCTCCAAGGAAAATACAGCATGCTACAGGAAGTATATTGCTAATTCAATGAAGTGGCACATAAGACTTTGCATCAGTGCTGAACGGATGCCCCAGTACAGCATCAGGAAACCCTACTGCTGACAACACTATATTTCAAAGGTACTTTAAAGCCAACTTCACAATCCTCTCTTGGTACCCAGATATTTCTATGGCTCATATATTAGAAGCAGGAGTCGGTATATGCTGAGCATACCTTTTGTGTATATACACATTTCTGCCTCCCAGATCCTTCCTAGAGTATGAACACTGGGTTTTCATTTGGGTTTTTTTTTCTTTTTTTTTTCTTTTGTTACTTTATACCCCTCAAACAGTATGTAGCTTTGCTGAATAATACTAAACAGCTGCAGTGTGCTACCCCGTGGGATTGCTGAAATTTTTGGCAATTGCTGAAATGACTCTGTGTAGACACATATTCACACATGTGGAGATAGAAAAATTGTTTAAGAACCAGGGGACCCATCGGAATGAAAGATGCCAGCTAAGTGCTAAACATTATTATTTCATCTGAAAGAAGAACGAGGCAGAGAAAAATAATTTCTGATAAGATTGAAAATGCCTCAGAAGTATTATGTTAATTATTATCACAAAAGTTCATCAGGAGCCTCCGAGCTCAGCAAACCTGACCAGAAATCTATTTCCCATTTGACAGTCCACCAGCCTGTACTAGCATTCTTGCTCCTAATTACTTCAATTAAAGGTGCTTTATAATAAAATATTGTCATTTCTCTTCCTCAGACCTTAGAACTATGGAGATAATTGTCAAATTGTTCTTTCACACTCCCAAATGAGATTTTCTTCCAAGTACAATGAATGTTTCATCCCACTTTCTACTTATAAGGACTCAAGAATATACAGCCTTTCTGAATTACTAAGGGGAGGTTTACCTTTCTGCATGTCTGTTTGTTAAATAGTATGAGAAACTGAGCAGAAGCAGTTAATATGAAGATAGATTCTCCTTTTGCATCCAGCCCTTTTATTGCCAGAGGCTGTCAAACATGCACGAACTCATGTATCTGGCTTAAGTCATCAGGATGCTGAAATCGGTTCATCAATAGAACAGTCTCCCCACTCTCTGAGATGGACTACTTCGTTGTTTCAATCACATCTGTAACATGAGTTAATGTTCAGCAGCAAGAAAACATTTGTTGCCTCGAAGAGGGACTCTAGTAACTGAATTGTGTTTCAGATTCCGTGCAGAGGATATGGAATAGCTGGTAATGACAAGCACCAACTGTAGCAAAGTAGACTTGGTCAATTACCCTCTGCTGACCTGAAGTCTATATGATGCATCTCACAGACAGAGATTGCCTAGCAGTGACAGGAAAAGAGACATAGTTGTACTTGCCAACTTAATACAGCACAGTTCTCATTTGAGCAAATTGGGATTTCACCCAATTTTCCATCATCTCCTCCCATTAAAACAATAACACTAGCCATTTATACATGTTTAAAAAACAACAGTTTCTACTAACATTATAAATCACTATTTCTTCCCTCTTTCCATACTGAAACAACTCTGCTCAATGAAAAATCTCTTACCCATGGTTCATATGAAATAAATCATTGAAAGACATTGATGATGGCATCACTTAGAGTCAGAATATTAACTATCTATATCTCATCAAAAGAATCTAGTGTTAACCTCAAATATTTGATAGGTGAAGTTTTAAATGTTTCTCCCAATGAGTTTGTAATCTCGCTGGACTAGAGAGGTATATTATACAGAAATTAGCACTGAATAGCAAGGAAATTCACAACAGACAGAAAAACTTAGTAAATCACATTCTCAGATTCAAATGACTAATTTCATGCTGGCCTTTAAGAGGAAATCTGGTGCAATGAAAACAAAGTGGACTTTGGCATCAGGCCTAGGTGGGTTTGAATCCCTGCACATGTAACCTCTCTGTACCTTGTATACCTTACTTGTCAAGAGAATCTTACCTCACCTGAATGCTACAGGGATTAAATGCCCACAGGAGATAGTGCTATGTAGATAATAGATATTTAATAAATATGACCTCTTCTCAACAAGGTAATCAAATTCTACATAGAAGTTTGGTAAAATTATGGCAGGGGAAACGTATCAAGAGCACTCTTGATCTCATATTTTTACAGGATATCCTTATTTTTCTTTTTTTTAATTTCTTTTTAATGTTTATTTATTTTTGAGAAAGAGAGAGAGAAAGAGAGAGCACAAACAAGGGAGGAGCAGAGAAAGGGGGAGGCACAGAATCTGAAACAGGCTCCAGGCTCTGAGCTGTCAGCACAGAGCCCAATGCAGGACTCGAACTCACAAGCCCTGAGATGATGACCTGAGCCAAAGTCGGATGCTTAACCAACTGAGCCACCTAGGAGCCTCCCTTTTTTGTTTCTTTTGAGGGAGAGAGAGAGAGAGAGAGAAGGAATCTTAACCAGGTTCCATGCTCAGAGTGGAGCCCGACAGGGGGCCCCATCCCACGACACTGGGATTATGACCTGAGCCAAAATCAAGAGTCATTCGCTCAACTGACTGAACCACCCAGGCACCCCTCCCCATTTTCATCTTCAATGTGTGGACTCCCAGGGATTGCATGGTGTCCCGCTCTCTCCTGTTAAAAGTTTATCCAACAGACTGAGCTATTAGAGACTTGTGGTACCATTCACGGAAGCATTTGCATTCTTATAAAAAGATTTTTGAAAGATTACTTAACCCAGAAGGAAAAATTAGAAATGTACAAGTACAGGGAAAGTATCTGTAGGCGTTTCCATCATCTCAGACACCACACAGATGCCTGTGCAACCAAAGCCATTTTCCCTCTTCCTTGCTAACTGAAGCCTGATTTTAATGAAATGGGGATGTACCCAGCCTAGGCGAAGAGTAATGATTTGTCATGACATTGCAATTTCCTTTCACCAATGGAAGTTCTAAGAGTAGGCATGTGACCCAGTTTGGGCCAGTGAGACATAAAGAGTCTTCTAGTGGCTTCTGGGAGATGGTTATTCTCCCCTAAGAATGATTTCTTCCCTTAGAGGGAAAGTGTTTTTGTTCCTGCCCCCTTTCTTCTTGTTTGGAACATTATTGTGTAAAGACATTAGCTTATAACTTTGGTAGCCATTTTGTTACCATTAGGGAGACATTGCCAACATAGAGAAAATGCTGGATCAGAAAGAGAGGAAGCTGGAATGTTGGTGATACCATTGACCTGCTACACTAACTCTGGAATGTCCTACTTATTATGTGAGATTAGTAAATTACACATATATACTTTCAGTCAGGTATTCTGTTATTTGTAGCCAAGCATATACTAATTGATAGGCACTCTAGTGTTTTACTATCCTTAGAGACCTCAAGAGAAATCACTAAGACAAAAACAAAAATCTAAAGGCTTAAAAGCTAAAATAGCCTTCTTAACCCTTCCAGGATGAACAAAGCTAGGAGTATAGCTCTGGAGCTAATGGGATGCTTCCCTACCTTTAAGGTAGAGCTGAATAGCTCTCAATTTTACACTCTACTGGAAAGTCTCTGTGAGGACAAGAACCTTCTCTTACTTATATATTTAGCATCTGGCACACTGCCTGGCACCTAGTAGGCAATTGATAAACATTTGTTGAATGACTGCATGAACATTGTGGAGTGATTCATCTAATTAGTTGTAGCTTTCTAATGCTCTGGATTGTGGGGGCCCAAGGTACTTCCTGCAACAATCTGATTCAAAAATGAAGCCAGAAAACAAGAATGGCTCCCTCTGCTCCATCTTTCCGTTGCAAATGGCTCTAGACTACAGACCCACAACATATAGGCTTAGCCTCCCCAGTGTCCCAAACAAAGCTGTGATTTTCTTCTGATTCTCTATTTTTAAAAAGCCCAAGACCATCAGTGTGTTTGTATTTCTTTGTGTTGACTGTAGGTTTTGATGTTGTTGCCAGTTCCCTTCTCACACTGTCAAATTTTGTTTTATGTTCCCTTATTCTTTCAGCCATTTCAGAGGGGGAAATGCTAATTACCATGGGCTTAATAGCAGTTTTGAACTGCACCAGAACACCGGGGTCTCACAAATACCTGTCACCGTAGAAGTTTTCAATTACCATAATTGCATTCCTAATTCAAATTACCATAATTGCCCTCCATTAATGCAACTTTCTTAAAGCTGAAACATCAAAGAAGAAACTGGCACATTAGCCTAGTTGACTACTTACAAAAATAAACAACGTCTGTCCATTTTGCAAATAGGATGATGTTAGCCTAAAAGAATGTATGTGTCAGTGCTCTGAGTTCATAAGACCTTTCATAGTATATTTTGACTATTCTGTCAACACTTGTAAAAACTGGAAACCATCCATATCTTCCTTCATCTCTCCTCTATTCTGGATGAAGGGTAAGAATTGCTCTTCCAATTGTTTCAGCATTTAACACAATAAAAAAATCAGCCTGTCAGCTCCTTAACTAACTTTGTTCTTATAAATCTATTTAGATAAAAAGCAGCTTCTTAACTAACTTTGCTCTTATAAACCCATCTATTTGGATAAAAAGCAGTTTTATCACCCTACAATCATCAGTTCCACTGCTAATGACCCTTGTTTTCCCGAACAAATCACACTTGGTTTTTTCCCATTCACTGGTATGAGGCAGACCACCTCTCAGAATTAGCTGAACTGAATATCAGTGCTACACCATCACTGGGCTGTCCTTGGCCTTTTATCAGAAAGCCATAATTTTGTAATTTGAAATATAGGCAATTCTTTGTACTTAAGCTGAGAAACTTCCAGAGAAGAGCAGTCAGCGCAAAATGCCATGTTATAAGCTGGACTATTCGAGTATCTGGTTACAAGGAAGCAAATGTACAGTCCTTTAAACCAACAAGTGAATCACTGAAGCATTCTTCAATAAGTTTACCTAAACCAATGTATTAAAAGAAACATTTCCCCTAAAAAGTGTCTAAACAAGCACTAGAATAAATTTGTTTTAAATTCCGAGCAAATGATAAAAGCCATTGATAATTCTTAGTCCTGCAGAGTCCCTCAGTCATATCCAGCAGTGTAGTCACACATTTGAGCCACAATAACTTTGAAGGCTGAACATTCAGCATTTCCAAATGCCACAGGCACCTTTAGGATTTAGCCCCCAGCTATACCAATGTAGAACACTCTGCTGAAGACAGAAAACAGAGGACAGTTCCATTGGAGACCCCAAAACGTCCAGAAAGAGTTCACCTAATTACCTACAGCCAAGCTGCAGTAGGATCCAGCGGATGGAGTCATAGCGCTACTCAGACACAGGTTACAGCTACACAGGTTACACAGATACTCTGGAGGTGTCTCTCACTTCCTGGGTGTATATTTAGGGTATTGTTGTATTTTGCTCCTCAAAGCTGGGTAGAAATTCCAGTTCAAGTCCCAGTTCCTCAACAACTCAATCATCCTCTCCCCCCTCTCTGAATTATGATGGCAGTTTTAATCCAGATTATTTACCTGGAATTTCAATCACATACTTCTTCGTAATGCTACCTACCCTTAACAACCTATTGTCTTGTTCACCCACAAAGGGACCTCCCTTCTTGGAAGAAAGCTCTGAAGACTGGGGTCCGCTTCCTTTGCCACAGGATTCTTATGGCCAGTTAGTCCTTCCTTGAAGTACTTTGGGCTTGAGTGGAAACAGAAAACCCCTGTCCTTTCTGGCATAGAGGTATTAGTTATGAGCCCAAAGCTGTCAATAGTAGCCATGGCCCCAAGCCCATATAAAAGCCAATGTAAAAGAATGAAGAAGCACAAAAAGAGGCATAGATGAAAGATGGAAAGTGGACGTCCAGATGGTGTTCTCCTCCCTGGCTCCAAATATCGCTGAAGCTAACTCTACCTGTCCTTTCTGTACCTTGGTTATTAGGTTATATGTCAATAAAGTTTCCTCGTATGCTTTTAACTAGTTTGACTGTTAACAACCTGGTATGGATACTGGCAAATATAATATCTTCTTCCTATTGACAGCCACTGTCCCATAGCTAGGCTATTTTCAGCATTAATTATATGACTTGTCCTTGTTCATTATCCATATACAATTGAAGAGCAACAAAAGTAAGTGATTCATTGCTGACACATGGCATTTCTTGAGCAGCCATTAATTAGCAAAATAGCACTTGAACTTAAATTGTTAAGGAGTGTCAGCAAATAAAACTGTAATCAGAATTTTTTTTCTCCCTTCTTGTGCATGCACCTTTGTGAATTGCACGAGGCAATTTCCAACTTTAATTTAAAGCTTATCAGGGAAACCGAGTTCTACATTAATCTTTAAGAACTGAGTCTAAATGTGCTTGGCCCTCTCCACTCTCTCTTTGAGAAACAAGAGATGACCTGAGCCACAGCAATATTCATCTTCTCCTGCCTGCTGGGATTCTTAGACCCTTGCACACAAGGACCACAGTTGAATTTGGTCTCATCTTTAAGGAATTCCCAAAACAAGGACTAAGCACACACTACAAACCAGGCACAGGGGTACTAGGCACAGGGCCATATTTGGAGAGAAAAATAAAAATGAATAATATAATTCGTGTCTGAGTAGCCACTGCCAGCTTCTCCCCCATACCCATATATTTTGGACATTACCAACTTGGTGTGCTCCAACTTTTCTATCTGCTAGTATCTCCTTCACTGAGACTGGGGAATTCTGCTAGGAAGCTACTGTTCCACAGCACAGGAGACCAGAGGTCCCAGAGAATTAACACCTCCCTGTGCCTCCTCCTCTCCCCATATCTCTGACTCCCACAGCCCTCAAGCAGTGACTAACAGAAGTGGATGTATAAATACCCCAGCTCCCTTGACGCTTGGGGGGCATGATGTTGAGACTCATGAGTAGCCCATTATAACCAGCTTAATAATGGACATTTTATTGGCCTCCTCTCCTTTGCTCTAATACTTTTCCACTTCTTGTCAGTGTTCCCTGGGGGGAGGTAGGGGTTACTTCCACTCAAATCTTTTTTTCCTGCTCTGCTTCCAGAGTAAACCAAACTAAGACAATGCCTTAAAGAACATATACTTTAGTGGGAAAGACCAGCCTGCAAATAATATTCCTTTACTAGAAGAGTAAAGACTGTGGAAAAAGAAATAGATGTTTCTATTCTTCATGACTCTAAGAGCTTCTCCTCCAACCAGTGATCTGACATAGGTCTATGTCATAGCAAAGGATCCAGGAGGAAAGGAATTTAATCGCTGTTTTCTTTACCTTTTGAATCAGGACACTTTCATTCTTCCTTGCTAAATTCTAGCAGTCTTCTCAACTGAACCTTCAATGTCTACTCTGTATCTCAGACTAGATTCTCTGGGAAACTGATTCTGACATGGAATGAAGCATGCAAGTAGTAAATACTTGGGAGAAGGAGAATAAAAGCAGGATTGGGCAAATGAGTAAGTCATCTGGCAAACCAGGTTGGTGCCAGAGAGAAATGTGAAGCTACAAAGGCTAATCACAACTGACCTGTGCTGGGCCAAAATATCCAAGCCTTTATACCCTAATCCAGATCAGTCATTAGATAGAGGTGCCAGGATGGGAGCCCTGGACAAGGTGGTTGGCTCTCTGCTACTGAGACAACGCTGCCTACAGTCTGTCTGCTGACAGCACTCCTACCAGCTGGGGCAACATGCCCTTCCTTGAAAGGGGATCTGGACAATACATACCACTATTCATCACACATTGGGATCTGTCTAATTTCTCAGCCTGGTGACCACCTCCACAGCAGCATTTCCTAAAATTTGCGGGTTGGAGAGTTCCACATATCAGTGACTCCTCATGGTCTCCACTTCTCTTCCCCTTGAACTCCCAAGGCTTTTGTCAATATATTTAGTCGGCAAATACATTTTCTGGGATCCCATGAGCTGCCTATTATCAACTGAACTAATTAAAGTACAAGATTGGAGGGGCGCGTGGGTGGCTCAGTTGGTTAAGTGTCCTACTCTTGGTCTCAGCTCAGGTCATGATCTCATGATTCGTGAGATTGAGCTCCATGTCAGGCTCTACACTGTCAGTGCAGAGGGAAGGATTCTCTCTCCCTCTGTCTCTGGCCCTCCCCAGCATGCATGTTCATGTGCTCACTCTCTCTCAGAAATAAATAAAAACTTTTTTTTAAGAACCAATCTGGCTCTAGAGAAATTTCCTTTGAGGTGACTATGAGTTTAAGGACACCACTCAGTCCCTCTCCTAATGCCTTACTCAAAGCCTTGCTATTATCTGGGTGGAGAAGGGGACCCCAAATTGTCTGGTACCTGGGATGGGGGTTAAGCATGTCCAGATACCTAAATTACCCAAGGGCTGGAAAAGCATAATTTGCACCAAGCCTACACTTTCAGTTGTGGTCATTCTAATTGATTATCACTTTATAAAGATTCCCTCTGCTCCATCATGGAACTCCTTGCTTCAAGCAATAATTCACAGAGGAGAAGAGATGAAAAGAATAAATCTGTGCATTTAGCAACACACTTTGAAATTTAAAATGATCTAAACAAAATAGGCTGTCGTTATAACTAATTATGTTTTTAGTTTGGAAATGAACTTTGCCTCTAATTCAAAGTAAAAAATTACATATGCATTTATCATTTTCTAGGGTACTCACCCCTGTACCATTTCAAATTTCACATTTTTCTCAGCCTGTTGTCTCTTCACCAAAACAGTCAGACAAAAGAAACAAAACGATAATAGCACAATAACAAAGGGACATGAATAATTGGAATGTCTCTTCAGTCAGAAGTATTTCTGCTTCTACTAAAGGATTTCACTATGATAAATATTATTACCCTCAAGATCAATGGAATGAAGGATCTGCCAAATCTAACTCAATGCCAGGAAAATCTATATTGTATTTACAGATTTCAGATGGAAAGATCCAGCATTCATAGCACAGAGCATTTATATTCTCTTTCCTCCACTCTCCTCTTGATTTTCTTCCAGAGCCAAAACTATTTGCAAGACTTATTGGCAGAAAGCTCCTTGTTCACAAAGATGATACTGTAATCACCAAACAGAATACTTTGAGGATTGTGCATCAACCATCCTTAAAACCTGAACTTAATACAGATGCTCATCCTGCGTCTATTGCTTCATTCCCTCCCTGCCATTCTCCCTAAAAGAGCAAAGTTGTTATTGAAATATAATTTCCCCACCTATATTGTGAGCGGCAAACTGACTAGATCAAATGGAATTGTAAACATTTATTGGCTGTTTGAGTAAAGCTGTGCAGTGTAATCATGGACACTGAACTCTGCCTTCAGTAGCCATGCAAAATTCCCCAGGTCAGTATTTAAATTTTAGCAGCTTATTAAGCTTCTAGATGCCATGATTCAATCAGCTCCACAGAATCCACTGTGGTATGGCTACACTGACACAGAAATGATGGAGGGCAAATAGATTCGAATTAGTCAGACTGCAGTCACACTGGCATACCACTTTACCCTTCATTTACTTCTGAATTTGGATACATCCCAGGCAGCTCATTTGCATCCAGAAGACCCAGAATGTATGTACCTTGTGATGAATTCAGCAGCCAGAATGAATCATGGCTATTCAGAGGAAAGAATGAAGAATCTTGTTAGGGACTGAGCTGTCATCATCCCAGACTGATACAACCCTATCATGTATGTGAGGGAGTCAATGACACAACCAATGTTTCAATAGGTGGAAACAAGCCTTGCACTTTGGTGGAATGATGGGTCATGATTGCAGTGTATCTTGGAGAGGTAAGTACAGACCAAAGAAAGAAAATTCATTTCCATTTCAAGGGGACTATTCTTCACCTGATCCCAAAAGGACTAGGAGGCAGCAATTTCCAGAAATCTTCATTTATTTATCTGCTGCCTCAGAAAAAGTAGAATGGATATCCAGAGAAGATAAATAACTATGACAATACACCATGGTGATCCAGTTGAACCCATGGAGTTTCTCTCATGCTATATATACATTGCTGACTTCATCATAAACATTTATTAACTGTTGCAATCAAAAGTTTGAATCATACTAGTCATTAGTTTTGTGTTAAATGTTCAGAGTCCTCCCTAGCATTATCAGAAAAGGCTAGAAATAAGACTATTCATTTTAGTGATCAATCGAGGAGAGACTAAGGAGTAAAAATGGTAGTAATCAGAGGAGATGTAAAAGGAAGTGTAGTAGTAAATAACATATGAGTAATTACTATGTGTTAGAAATTGTGCATTTTTCCAGGGATGCCTCGGTGGCTTAGTCGGTTCAGTGTCTGATCTCACGATTTGTGAGTTCGAGCCTGGTGTCAGGCTCTGTGCGGACAGCACAGAGATTGGAGCCAGCTTTGGATTCTGTGTCTCCTTCTCTCTCTGACCCTCCCCCACTTGCACTTGGTCTCTCTGTTTCAAAAATAAATAAACATTTTTTAAAAATTAAAAAAAATAAATTGTGCCGTTTTTCCGTAACAAACCTTAGGGAGGGATTATTAGCATCCCCATGTTACAGATCTAGGAACTGAGGCACAAGGAGATTAAGCAATCTGCCAAAGGTTCTACAGTGTGTAAATGATATAGTTAGATTTTAAACCTAGTAGTCTAACTCCAAAGGGATTTCGTAAGGACTATGCAGAGATCTATCCACTGGTTTATTTAATTAATCTTTAGTATATATAAACGAGAAAGGTTATAAAGAAGTAGTAAATATAAAATTCACATTTTTGCTATCCACAGAAATATCTGTATGTCCAGCTATTTCTTTGGGATTTCTGAAATGTATCTTCAGATCATATCTAGTTAGAAATTTGTCATTGGTATTAACATTAGGACTAACACCAAACTAAAAGTGATACGAGCTGAATGTTTCTCAGAAAACGTAAGCAGTCTTTAAATTGGCATCTTGAGCCAGAACTCAGGATTTCAATATGTATCTTACAATATGGTGATGTGGGCTTTTTTACTGAAATATTTATTTGGCAATATTTGAGTCTACGTAAATATTAACCTAGGAAACCAAGTGTGGGTCTATATCTACATAAAAGCTTTAAGTTACTTCGTCAGATACCATTAAAACTCCGGCTTGCTAATAAAAGAGTGATGAGGTACAGCTGATATTAATCAGATTTTCTTGAGTCTGAAATGGGGCTCAATCCCACGACCCTGGGATCATGACCTGAGCCAAAATTAAGAGTCAGACGTTCAACTGACACTCAACTGACTGAGCCACCCAGGTGCCCCCAAAAGTTTAATTTTTAAAAAGTCAGACAAAAAAGAATTTAATCATAAAAAGCATAGTAAACAAAGCAGAATTCATTATCATGATATTTTACCAATCCATGGTGAGGCCAGATATAAAGTAACATATGTAGTTTATTTAACCATGTATTTGGCAAATATTTTTGAGTGCCTATCATAGGCCCAGTACTCTTCTAGGCACTGGATATGTAATACTGAGCAGGACTAAACCCTTTTCCTCATGGGGCATACTTCCCACTATTTCACTCTAAATACTATGGCAAACCACAGAAAAGAATAAAAAGAAGACCCAGGAGCTGACAATAAAGTAGTCAATGAGAAGTTGACACTATATGGTAAGGAGAGACTATATTCTAAATCTCCATTCTAAAACTTTAAAACCTTCCAAGAAATGTTAATTTGTTTCCAAAATATTGAAAAAAAACCCTCTAGCTTAGTCTTCTACTATATCCAAAGATCAATAATCCACAACCACAGTGTGTGTGTGTGTGTGTGTGTGTGTGCGTGCAGTGTATACATATATACAATGTTTGTATAGATATAATGTATATGTATACCAAATCATCACATTGCACAATTTAAATATATTTTAACTTTATTTGTCAGTTATACCTCAATAAGGCTGAGCAAAATAAAATTACTAAAGATTTAAGAAATTGCACTATTCAAGACTGAGCTCCTTCGTTTTTCTATCCACTGCTCTTCGACCACCTGCCAGACAGTCTGACTGCCCAAACTTGACAAGCATGATGTAGTGTATTCTACTACTTTTGTTTACCAGGCATCCATTCTCCCTTTCTCTTTGAGAAAACTGCTTCTTCCTTGGTCTTTGTATATGTAGGTTGATTGAGGTCAGCCTTAACTTAAACATGAAGATAGGCATGTGATCCAGGAGTAAGTTAATCAGCATATTCATTGACCCTTATTGACCTAACTGGCCAATGAAAGGCCCAGGACTTTTGTTAGGGCTCTTGGGAAGTGCTCTCTCTTCTCCCATGATTGTAATGAACAGAATGTGAGCAAGGAACTACTATTGTATCTTGCCAATACTAAGGATGAGCTAGCCCAAAAAATGACTTCAAACTTTTTTGTTAGATGAAAAAAAAAAGAGAATTTTATTTGCTTATTTTTTTTACTTTAGAGAGAAAGAGGGTCCAAGCAGAGGAGAGGGGCAAGGGAAGAGAGAGAGAATCTTAAGCCAGCTCCAAGCTCAGCACAGAATCCAATGCAGGGCTCAGTTCTATGACCCTGGGAATTCCATGATCTAAGCCAAAATCAAGAGTTGGACACTCAACAAACTGAGCCACCCAAGTACCCCTAAAATTCTCTTTTGACTTATGAAAGTTTAAGTTGTGTTACTATTACCCATGTCTGAAACTGTCCTAACCAATACAAAGAAACAGGATGAAGAGGATGGAGGAGTATCTTGGAAAAACAGAATGAAAGACTGGATAAGAGAATTACTACCAGTTTTTCAGAAAAAGAATGAAAACTGAGTTTGTCGTGTGCTTGTGTTCATGTCTTCTCTGGCACCAGGTCCAAAAGCTTGCCTCACCAGTTAACAAGAGCCAGCAGCATTGGTCTCAGAATTTGATGAAGACACATCAGGATTCCATTAGGAAATGATCTTCATTACTAAGGAGGAAAGAAGAGCATGGTTTTTAAGGGTTTAATTTTAGTAGCAAAATAAAAAAGAAGCATCTTCATGTTCATAGAGCATAAGAGAGAAAGACAATAGCACATGATGACCCCAAACATCAGGATGCTCTGGGTACAAATATTTAGGGTCCAAATTTTGGATTAGAAAAATAAGTGTTTTACTAAGTATATTAGAGTTCTCCAGAGTAACAGATCAAAAGGATACATAGCTATCCATATTCCATATTCCGGATATATATATATATATATATATACACACACACATATCCCCCTCTCTCCATAACGGGTGAGCCATTACCTGAGACCATGTGAGGAGCTAGAGAGACACATGAGTATCCAATATTGACATTCAAGTCCACAGGCCATCTGCTGGCAGAATTTACTCTTGCTTGAGGGAGGTCAGTCTTTTTGTTCTAGTTGGGCCTTCAACTGATTAGATGAGGCCCACCCATTTTGTGAAGGGGAATCCGTTTAAAGTCCAGTGATTTACATATTAATCTCATCCAAAATATCTTCACAGAAACATCCATAATAATGTTTGACAACATATCTGGCATTAGGCCCAGGAAAGTTGACAGAAAATTAACTATCACACTAAGTATAGAAACAACAAGCCTTAGCAAATTTCTCCATGTCATCAACTAAATTTTTCTAGCTTACAAAATCCAGCCAGATCTATAGAAAAGTATCCACCCAGTGTGCTATCATTGACTTCCAAGTCTGAAATGCCCAGGAAGCACAATTGACTATGATAGGAAGAATATTGCCCTGGGAATAAGAAAGTCTGAATTCTAATTACAGTGCTAATGTAACCAAGTCACTTCACCATGCTAGATTTCAGTTTCTTTATCTCTAAGGCGAGGATGGCAGGAGATCTAGTGACCTCCAAAGTACCTTCTAACATTCACTTATCCCTTGGTTCTAATCTTCTCTCTGATCAAGTACTACCAACCTTGCTCCTTCCTAGAATCTCTACAGTCTATGTTTATAATACTTATTTCAAATGCCAAATTGGATATTGTTCTCTTTTGTGGCTCCAACCTTTATGCTATTTAAATAAAAGTAGGGCATGTACTGCTGAGAATAGCAATGACGGGGGTCCGTGGGTGTTAGCAGCAGCCTAGCCAAGGTAACGCTGAATTGTTAAAGGCAGCCCACACAACAAGGTTTTCTCAGCTATATCAGGTGAAAGTTTTACTTTTTCAATGGAAAACAAGTTGGATCCAAAAAACAAAGATGACAAAAGCATATAGCTCTCCCCTTGGAGTTGATATATTCTTGAGAAATTTCTGCTGACAGGGAAAAGTTGTTTCAAGATGATCAAGAAAAGTTTGTAAGTATACCTGAGAAAAGAAGGTTTGAATTAAAGCTAAGGAGTAACCCACTTCAAATAGCATTTTCATTATTCCTGGCAACCCAGAAATGCTCTTTAATCCTCTGTAATACCTATAAGAGCACAGGTATGTTTAGCATCTAAGATGTGATTTTAAAAAATTGAGAGTTACATTGTTGATGGGAATGAAAAATGGTGTAGCTGCCATGTAATAACAGAATGGAGATTCCTCAAAATACTAAAAATTAAACTATCATTTGATCCAGTAATCTCACTTCTGGGTATTTATCGAAAAAAATTGAAACCAGGATCTCAAAGAGAAATTAGCACCCTAATGTTTACTACAGCACTACTCACAACAACAAGACATAGAAACAACCTAAGTGTCAATCCACAGATGAATGGATAATGAAAATGCTATATATACATACAATGGAATACTAGTCAACCTTAAAAATGAAGGAAATCCAGGATGTCTGGGTGGCTTAGTCAGTTGAGCTTCCTACTTCGGCTCAGATCATGATCTCATAGTTCATGAGTTCAAGCCCCACATCGGGCTTGCTGCTCTAGCACAGAGCCTGCTTCATATCCTCTGTCCCCATCTCTCTGCCCATCCCCAGTTGCACTCTCTCAAAATAAATAAAATAGCATTAAAAAAATTTTTAATGACAGGAATCCTGCAATATGCAACAACATAGATGAACTTTGAAATCGTTATGCTAAGCAAAATAAGCCAATCACAGAAGAACAATTACTGCATTATTCAGTCATATGAGGTATTTAAAATTATTAAAGTCATATAATCAGAAAATTGAATGGTGGTTACCAGGGGCCAGGGAGAGAAGGAAGTAGGAGATTGTTAATCAATGGCAAAATTTTCAATTATGCAAGATGAGTAAGTTCTAAACATCTGTTGTACAGTATTGTGTTTACAGTTAACAACACTATATTGTACATTTAAGCTTATTAAGAGGATAGATCTCATGTTAAGTGTTCTCTCCACAAGAAAAGAATTTTTTTTAAATAAGAGAACTGAAAGAAACATACATTCTAAAGGACATATACTCTAAGGGGGGAAAACAATATGTAAAAAGTAGCAAATAGGAATTATAAAGAAGATGTGACAATAGATTACAAAGGAGGAAGTGTGAATTATTATAGACTGTTCTGAATTAAAATTATTTTATGACTGTTCCAGTGATCTTACTTAGTCAAGTAAGATCTCCATGCAAAAGGATCACATTCCTTGTGTTTTTCCCTTAACTCAGTTCATTGCTTCACACATGCCAGGTGTTTGACATGTTTGTTGGACAATGAAGAAATGAATGAATGGCACTCCAAGTCACAGCTATCACTGTGACTTAACATTTTTGTCTGTTGATATATCTTTCTAATAGTCAGATAAAGTCAGAAATCTAGTTGTTCATGATTAAGAAATGTTTAAAATGTATAACCTTCCAACATGGAGATCTTCCACTGAAATATTGAGCTATAGAATGCAAAAGAATAAATATTGAAAACATGTTATTGCCATAGTTTGTTTCATTGTAAAGATAATATGAAATAAATGTAGCAAAAATTCACCACAACAATGATTTCCAGTTTTTAACAAAGTAGCAAGAAGTTCAGGACAAATAGGTGTTGATGACTCTGACTCCCAAAACCTAATCTCTTTCTCCCAGGAGAAATGTGGCTGTTGATAGATCTCAGAGCCATGGTGGCAAGGTCCCACAGCAAGAAAGAGGAGGGTGCCAGAGACAGAGGAGGCTTGAGACCACAGATTGCTGTAGGTTAGAAGAACTTTTTATTAATTCATTTTCTCTCCTCTATATTGCCCTGGGAGAATATTGGCCACCGTTTCACTATGGTAATGCAGATAGAGATGTTAAAGAAATAATATCAGGGAAGCACTGGAACATAGCTGGGATAAAGAACTTAAAGCAATGAGACCTAACAGAAGGGCTGGCCACTGAATATTCCCTCTTCTCCTTCCCCTCCCCACTCCTGAGGCTAGGAAATTACATTAAAAAGGTGGATGGACCAAGGTATGATGACACCTGGAGGGAGCAACACCAGAGTTGCTCCCCATGCATTGAAATCTTAAAAGTACCTAAAGGAGTGCAAACCAGGACCTGGGCTTCTGCCCATCCCCCCATGTCAACATTACAAGTCAAAGCAGCCAGTAACCATAAAAGAATAAAAGATACATACAGAAAAATATTAGAAGAAATCTGAGAAGAGTACTCATTTCAAAAGAAACACTATACTAAAGTATACTAAACTATACTAAACCTAAACTAACTATAGTTTTTTTAAAAAAAGAAAAACTAACAAAGCTGACAGGAAATGGAAAAATAGTGTCAAACAGATAAGTTTTAAAAACCCATACCTAGTGAAGTCATACTGAAATTTTTCTAAAATTTTCATTTATAGAGTGAAAAAGCAGATAACTTACAATAAGAAGAATCAAATGGATATCAAATTTATCAACAGCATTAATACATGAAGATATTTTAATAAAAATCATCGGAATGTTGAAGAAAAAGAGTTTTGAATCTGGAATTTTATATCCAGCTAAACTATCACCTAAATGTAATGATGAGATAAAGACAGTCACAGACTTACGAGGTTACAAAAAATTGTCAGGCAAAGACTTCAAAAGAACTCTTGCTTGAAAAGTATACTATAACATAATAAGGAATAAATCTCGAAGAAAAAAACAAGGTGTGGGAAGTAAGGATGAGGCAAAACTTAATTTACTGTTATAAGCAATAACTAGAAATGTATGTGCAGAAAAATCTAAACCTAAAATTCTAAACAATAATAATATGATAATACAGTCTGAGGGAAGATATCACACAAAAATGACAGAAATTGAAAGGCATTAAATTTCTTGTCTTGTTCAGTGAAAAAAACAGATATCAATGCATTTTCTGTTTGATCAAAAAAATAAGCACAACTATAAATCTTACTAAGTTGGAGACAAACACCACAAGAATAAAAATAAGATGTATAGCTTTCAAAATAGAAAAAAAAATTTCATTTGCATAATTGAGTATATAAAAGGAGAAAAAATAAATGAAAAGGAACAAGGGTAAATAGAAAACAAAAAATAAGATGACAGAAATAAATCTTAACAAAAGTAATTACAATTATATAAATGGATCAAACTTATCAATCAAAAGACAGACAACCTAGGATGAATATTAAGAGCCACGGGGCCCAATAAAGAATATATACAAAAATGTTGTTGGGAGGAGGACAAGATGTCGGAAGAGCAGGGAGCTCTGTAATCCGAGCACGCCCGTATGGATTGAACTGAGGAGGACTGAAGGGATAAAACTTGGATTTGCAAGTGGGGGAAAGAAGAAACAGACGCCAGAAAGAAGACAACCTCAAAGATGCCTGAGTGAGTGACTGTGATCTGGGAAATTAGGG
>CM053571.1:43116295-43179189 GCA_028646485.1 Cryptoprocta ferox
GGGGGGAAGGGGAAGGGGAAAAGGTAAAGCGGGGTGATGGTCTTGGTGGAGGTCACTTGTGGGGAAGAGCACTGGGTGTTATATGGAAACTAACCTGACAATAAACTATAAAGTTAAAAAAAATAAAAAAATAAAAAAATAAAATTAAATTAAAAAAAAATGTTGTTAATAATGGAATGGAAAAAATATACCAGGAAAATAAGAAAGCCAGGGTATAGAAACTATGGTAAAAAACTTCATTAGGGAAAAAGAGGAACATCATATATTGGTAAAGGAATATTATATCAGTCATGAATAGATATATGCATGTAGTCTTAAAATGTACATATTCTTACTGAAAAATTAGAAGAGATAAATAGCTAAATCAACAATTGTAGGTGAAGATTTTAACATGTTCATCTCAAAAACTGCTAGATCAACAGACAAAAATAAGCCAACTGGAAAATGTGTAAATCCCACAATAAGCTTGATCACATACAACATAACCAGTAACACAGATTGCATGTAATTTTTGAGCCCACAAGAACACTCACAAGAATTCATATTTCAGTACATTTTTCAAAACTTAATACATTTACTAAGTTGGCATTTTGTCTATAATTAAGTGTTGCAGACACTCCCTGAGAATTTCATAATCTTTTTTTAAGAGATGGCTTTTAAGAATGCAGGCTAAAAGTCAACTCTTGCTTACCCACCATCTTATGACTTACTTGTCTTACTGCTTATTCTTTCTGTTTTTTAATTTGTTTTAAGTTTATTTATTTTGAGAGAATGAGAGAGAGAGAGAGAGAGAGCACGTGAGTGGGGTAGGGGCAGAAAGAAAGGGAAGAGAAAATTCCAAGCAGGCTCCACTCTGTTAGCTTGGAGCCTGATGTGGACTCAAACAGTGAGATCATGATCTAAGCTTAAACCAAGAGTCATAAGCTTAACCGACTGAGCCACCAAGGCACCCCATTATTCCTTCTGTTTTAAATTAGGAGACAGCTCCTCTGAATAAACTGTAGTTTCCCAGTCATGACATGTACCTTCCTTAGAATGGATATTACAACCTGAAACACATTCTTCTGAACACCTCTGATGCTAGTAAATTATTATCTTTATTGTTATCAGAAATTGTTTAGGATCATATCTGGTGAATAAGACAGATATTTTGAGTCACATGTAAGTTGTGACTTTAAAAGAATCATACTGACTGTAGAATGAGTATTATTGGTATCCTTTCACCCTCCTTCCAACAATAGTCCCTTATGTTGACTCTTAACCTCCTCCCCCACTCTTAGTTCAGACACATTGGGTGAAACTAAGACTCCATGGGGAAGCACATGCCCCAGAACTAGACCAGACATCATGTTGCATTACCTTGGTCTCAGAGACGGTTTCACTGTGAGCATGCAGTCTACATCTCAGGACCTCTCTGGGAGATACCAGAAATGGTGCTCCCTGTTTCTGATGGATTTTAGCCTGAAAGGATACTACAGTCACTTTTGTCACAATGCAAGAAAAGCCTGAGAATGGGGCTAACACAAAGAGGCAGGGCCTAGGGACAAGCTGACAAACAAGATGCTGATGACACTATTCAAGTTTCTCTGTCGACCTGTGTTTGAAGATAGAGCTCCCCGCTAAACTTTCCAGTTACATGCACCAATAAATTCCCTTTTTGCTCAAATCATTTGAGTGGAGTTTTCTGTAATGTTCAGCCAAAAGTTTTGATAATGTGACTTGCTTAGATAGCTCATAAATTTGCTTTAAAGGCAATTCCAAAAGAGAAACAAAAATATTTCAAACTGTGACAATATAATTGAAATGAAATCTCCTAAAGTGATTACAATGGAAAAGAAACATTCAGATGCATAGATTGTTAAATATTTGGTAAAACGTCAGTCTGCTTAATTTTAATTCACTATTCTAAAGTTGGATATTCTTCTTGCTGTGACCTGGGTCATATGCCCATCTTTGTAACATGGTGATTGGGCAGTGTTACTAGAAGAGAGAAATAAAAATGGGTGCTAAGCAGATAAAAGTAACAGATATTCATCATAGTTACCTTTGAACAAGTATGAGCATTATAGGAAAGCATTTTAATTTTTCATGATTTATCAGATTTTAAAAATTTTTAAAGAGGGCTTGTGCTTTATATTAAAGATTTTAACCTAGAACCATAGACTATTATATGATTCAGATTGTCCATAATACCTCTGATAATACACAAAATTTGTGTGCATGACTGTATGGAGATTTGGGAAAAGGAAATCTATAGCTTTTCTCAGATTCTCGTAAAAGTCCATAATCCAGGAAAGAGTTAGGAATCACTGTCTTGTAGACAGTGATGTAGTTTGGATATCTGATGAACAAATTCCAGGAGACATACATCCAGATTTTCAAATGACTCAAGATAGAACATGCCCAGTACACTAATCTGTGATTATCTATGGTGATGGGATAAGATCTCATTTTTTTCTTTGAAACTTTTCTGCATTCCAACATTATATTTATGATGAATATGAATTATGTCATAAGTATAAGAAGTTAATTTAAGAAAAAAAAGTCTACCTTTATCCCTGAGTCAAACTTAAAATTCCCAGGTCAACCATAATAATTAAGCCATTTCAATATTTAAATCAATGGACAGTATAAGAGTGAAGCATCAAAATTCAAAGGCATTAAAAACTCACTCAAAGTAATCAGAAAATCCCATATTCTCTGGACTAAAATTTTGCAATTCTCTCTTATGCTTACTAATTACCCAAACATTCAAGATACAAAAAAAGAAAGAAAAAAGAAAAAATAAGGAAAATGTGAACCACCACTCCTAAATCAATCCTACTATCAAATTCTATACTCATTCAAATGCTCCCCCAAGAGCTTTAAAAATTCAGTGGTGAACAGTGTCTTCCAATAAAGTGCACCACTGCGTTCAGTGCCCAAAGATTAATAAAACTTAACCAAGATAATTACTTAAAAGTAGTCTCCATTGGGTGAGTCAGGGTGAGAAAAGATTCATTCCTGCTAGTAATAATTATCCCTGGGTAAATTATTTTCTAACTATGCTCTCTCAAAGGTCCCTTTTGCCAAAGAGCTCTTACAGAGAAACCAATAGCCTACTAGGGTTTCTTTTAAGATCATAATCCACTTGTCAGCCTATGTCAAGCTAACAGTCTTCTTCTCTATTATTATTCTTTTTTTCCAAACCTTTCTAGAATGTATTCTTCATCCATTCCTTTCCCCCAACTAGAAAATAACAACAATAATAACAGGTAACACTAATGGACTACTTAGTATAATGTTCAGCATATAGAAAGTGCTTTATAGTCACCCATTCCTTTATTCATTATTTTATTCACTCAACAATTATGTATTGAGTACCCACCACTTGTCAAGTGCCATGCTAGGTTCTTAGTATACATTAGTGATGTCAGCAGATAAAGACCCTGCTCATATGGAAGTTTTTATTGCATAGAGAGATGGGCAATAAAAAATACAATAAGCAAATTATATAGTATTTAAGGAGGTGATGATAAAAGTAAAGCAGGATTAAGAGATTAGGAATCCCATAGCAGGGCCGGAACAGCACATTGTTAAAAGGTGGGGGTAGCACAGGCTTTGTTGAGAAAGTAAGATGTGAAAAAAGATTTGAAGGGAAGTTAGCTAAGAAGATACTTGAAGGAGGAATGTTCTAGGCAGAGAAAACGGTTAGCACAAAATGTTACCACGAAAATTGTAGAGCAAGAGCTTAAATGGCCCATTCAAGGAAGAAGGAGGCAGCACAGACTGTAGCAGGTGAAAAAGGAAGAGAACAATTGGTGATGAGACCAGAGAGGTAACAAAGTGCAGATTGCATACATCCTTGCAGACCTTTGTAAAAACTTTAATTTTTTGAGAAAAATGGAATCTATTCAACAGCGTTAGAAGAATTATATAACCTTACATTTTTAAAGATCTCTCTAGCAAGCTCAAGTGATGTTGAGAAAAGACTGTAGAAGGCAATGCTAGAAATAGTGGAGGAGGTGAACTCATATCAAGATGGTAGCAGCAGAAGTGGTGGCAACTGGCTGGATTCAGAATATTCTTTGTAGGCAGACACAAGTGTGTGCAGGATCTGAGAGAAACAAGGATAACTTGGGAAGGTGTGACCTTGGCAATGGATCAAGCTGCGCTTAGTGGGATGGAGAGGGCTGTGGGTAAAGCAAGTTTGAGAGGGAATTTCAAGATTTCAG
Source organism: Cryptoprocta ferox (assembly GCA_028646485.1). Lineage (NCBI taxonomy): Eukaryota > Metazoa > Chordata > Mammalia > Carnivora > Eupleridae > Cryptoprocta > Cryptoprocta ferox. The sequence continues at coordinate 43,120,510 of CM053571.1, forward strand.
TTTTGGACATGTTGAGTTGGGAATGTAGATTAGCCCTCTGAACAGAGATGTCTAATAAGCTAGTGTTATATGGGTCTGAAGTTTGAGAGGAAGTTCTGGATTCGAGATAAAAATTCAGGAGTCATCAGCATATGCATGGTATTTAAAGCCATGAGGCTCACTGATAGGGAGGGCAGAGTAGAGGGAGAAGAGGAGAGGAGGGAAAATAAAGCAGAAAAAGGTCTGAACTCTAACTAAGACACTCCAATATTAAAAGCCCAGGAAGACTAGAAAAAATAGTGGGAGAAAAACACCATAGCATTTAATTCATGTAGCAACCAGGCAGTACTATTATTTCCATTTTACAGGTGAGGAAATCAAGGCATAGTAAAGTTATGCTTCCCCAGGTGTCAGCTCTAATAGCTTGGATTTGAGTCAGGCTTGTCTGACTCCAAAGTTCATACGCTAATCCAGAATGCTAAATTGCTACCTACCTAATTTGAAGTCATGTCTCTTCCCTAAAAATATCGCCTTCTTCTTTTTATCTATCAAATGCTCATTCTCCTACAGAACATGCATTTTAAGACTAAAATATTTAGGTATCACTCTCCCTTCTCCCATTGTTTCTTGCTCTTTCCACCCTCATCTTTTAAAAATGTGCCTTCACTGCCTCAAGGTACATCTGATTCCCCTGGAGCTCCTTGCAGCCTTCCTTGTTAGTATCATCTATTGACCTCCAGATCACTTCTTAACATCCACTGAGGACTTTGGGAATTAATTCACTATCAATGTGAATGCCTGTCCAACAGCTCCTTTTTCACTGCTGAGACTTGAGTCAACCTAAGCACCTAGGATTCTGATATTCTACTCTACAAAAATCAGCTTCTCAGCCTTCCATATAACCCAACCCACTCTCTCATTCCCATCAAATTTAATGATCAACTTCTTCAAGCCCAGCAATTCCTGACCCCTCCATTTCCTTCTTCTCCTTGGACACTGACCCTGACCTCACTTACCTATTGAGCTGCAGCTTCCAAAACAATTCGACCTTGTAGAGATTCTATAGTCCTCTTCTATTCTTACACCTCAGCTGCTAAGGATTGCAGAGGTAATCATCCCCAAAAGTGATTCAACTGCATCTGTTCCTATTCCTCCTTCCTTTCATCATGCCTCGGAGGAATTGATGTCATTTTCTTATCTAACATTAATCCCTCTGTCTGCTTATGCTTTGAATCCCATCAGCAAATAAACAGTCTCTAGTGTAAAAAGACAAGCTAGCATACATGGGCTTTTCTTCTGGCACTTTTTGTATTTAGAGTGCTTTCTCATCTCTCTCTCTCTCTCTCTCTCTCTCTCTCTCTCTCTCTCTCTGTTTCTCTCTCTCTCTACTAGAATCCTAGAATCCTACTGTTCTTTACAAACTTAGCTGAAAAATTCCCTTGACTCTATGATCACCCCTAATTGGAACATCTCTCTATTTGAATTTCCAAAGCATTTTTCAGTATCATTCTTAGGTCACTTATCCCATAATACCCTATAGTTTATGCTTCCTTTCCTTGTGTCTTTCTTTTAACAAATACTTTCATGTAGCACTGTTAATGTCCTAGACACTGTTCTAAACACATTTTAAAATATTAACTCATTTAATAATATCAACAATTATAAACATTTTGTCATTTAAATATATGTAAATGCTTTGCTATATTATAAAACAAAGACCTTGAAGGCAAAATTCGTAATGCTATCCTGACTTCTTGCTATTATACTGTCCCAGACAAGGTGGGCACCTTGCACATAATAGGCATTCAATATGTTTTCCAAATGTACAAATGCTTGGAAATAATTTAGATATCCTCCAATCCTCATACCAATGCCAAAATTCCATATCCTCTCTTGTTATATAAAGTGAAGGCACATCTTACATGGCTTTTTAGTTATGATGGGGAAAAAACTCACATATAGTCAGATTTACCTTAGAAAATGTCTCAGAAAGGTGCCATGTTTTTGAGTTCCTCCATGCTGTCTTTCAGTAAGTCTGGAAAACCCAGTGTTCCCTTCAGAGTTGCAAGAAATAGCTGTTTACTCTACTGAATGCCAGTAATTGGTTTGCATCTTGTAAGACAATGATGTAGCTTTAAATCCTAGAATCACTTTCAACTGGTGAGATGTTCACACACTGAGAGGTATGTGGCAACTAGAAATTGAAATCAATTCACAGAACTACAGACTCCTATTTCCTAATCCACAATACGCACAGCATACATTTATGAGGTAGGGGTACGGCAGGTAAACTTGCCCAAATTTCTCATGCTACCTTATCTTCTTGACTCTGAAGACATTAATTATAAGACACATAATTTTATTTACTATGAAGAAATTTTAAATATCACCTATTACATTAGGCCATGCCATCAACCAGAATAAGAAGAATCCTGATTTTAGAAATGTTAAAATACATATCTTAGAATCAGTTAAGTATAGTATTAACATTTTAGAACCAAACTGTAAGATTCTCAAGAGCAAGGAAATTCATTTTGTGCATGCTACAGGGCCTAGTATATAATAGACAATAATCTTTTGTTGAATTTAATCAAACATATGTAAAATCCAGTTAAAAGGTTTCCAGTATGTTAGGGAACCTCTCTCAATCTATGAAAAGTCATAATGAGTCAGTATCTCATAAAGTCACTAGAATAAAATTGATTCAGGGGAAATTTCAATCAAGCACATAAGCAAATTTCTCTTTATTAGAAATGTAAAACACAAAGCATAAAGCATTTTGACCCCAGTATTCATTTGTAAACAAGTGTTATCTCATTAAAATAGGACTAAAAATGGTCTGGAATAGTAGGCAACAGGTTCCCTGAGAGTTGTAGATAGAACCAAGAAGCTAAGCAATTGACCAAATTATCATGTTTATTAATTATATATGAACTTCTGAGAATGAGGGGCATTACTGCTTCTCTCTCCTTGTATTTCTGCTCTGCCCACAGGGATAACTTTTGCCTAAGTATCCACTACTGTCCATTCCCTTACTAGCTAAATTCCACTTCCCCACGCCATTCCCCTGGGACCAACTAAGGGATCTAATGCTACCAGAAACTAGTCAGAGCTGAGACCAACAAACCCTGGATCCGTTTCACAAGTGGATAGGATCACTACAGCGAAATTAGAGACTTTAATTCTCAGTCTGTGGCTGGGTGATCAGATGGGTCTGCCCTGCAGGTCAACCATCAGGTGAGAGAGAACTGGAAAATCTGCTCTTAGGTTTCCAGACCTAAGTCTTGTGCTCTTGCATTTGTTAGGTAAGACCATCAGGCAACTACTCAGACATTATTTTCTATTAAATATAGTTCTTAGTGTCTGTGCTCTCTCTTTCGGAAGACCTAGGAAAGAGAATGATAAACGGTAGGAATTCAGCAACAAAACCCCACCCAAAACTCTTAAAGTGAAGATCCTCATCTCATTCCCACAGCCATACCTACTGCTTTGGCATTGCCCTATAGTTCTAATCATCTGGGTCCGCATCCATTTAATTTTTGTCTTCAACTCACTTCCTTTCCCTCTAACACCCCACTGTCTTGCAAGGGAAAACTAGAACAGTGTCCTGGCCCTGTTATAACATAGGAACAGCCTTGATTTTCACATATGGAAAATCAGTGAGAAAAGTCTTATGCATCTAAGCCATTTAATGACCTCATAAGAAACTCGATGAATGAATGGATGGGTGGATAAATGATAGATATGAATTTTGGGTGAAACATGGAATAGGATGGGGGAAAAAAAAAACAAAATGTACAGAACCATTCAGAAAGTATGTCCTTGTCTTCCGTGGGTGAAGATTTATGTCAAACATTATTGTCCCTTCTTAGATTTTCTTGGCGTTTTTGCTACATATCATTAACTCTACCTCATCTTCTCAGATAAAATTTCAATAGAGCATGTTATATCTCTTTATAGACATATACAGGACTTCACTTTCCCGAGGATCCTGGACTTCTAGAAATGGAAAGGACATCAGTAATCATTAAATGCACTCCAAACATATTCTGGATGAGGATCAAGGGACTGTCCATGACTTGCCTAATGCATTAGCCACTGATTAAGAACCAGTGCATTAGGCAAATATGCTTTTACTAAAAAACTCCAGCCACAAAGACTTATCAGAGTTAAGAAATAGAATAACAAAGAGAATTTTTACTCTTTCAATATTTGCATGAGAGGAAGATGCATTGGGGAAGAATGGGGGGGGGGAAAGCATAGAATACAGACAAATAGAATGTTAGCGGGGGCACTTGAAATACTGCCCAAAGAAACATTCTAAGACTGGGCAGTCCACATAGTTATTGTTTAATAAAACCAGCTTGATATTTCAATATAAAAGCAAGAATGGCTGAAAAAGTGAGTAAGCATCTCATTAAAAACCATTCTTAAATTCCACTTTTCAAGCCTCATCGTAATATCAAAGAAATAGCACATTTTTTTTCACTTATAAACTATCAGATATTCTTTTATGGTCATCCTTGATTTATTCTAAAAGCCCCTACTTTGTCTAAAGTGTTCTAAGTGACAGCTTTATCAGGTATGTATCCATATTTTGCATTTTTATATGCACACATTTAAATACCTATCTAAATATACAAACTATTGTTGCAATTTTGTGTTTCAAAAACTAAATAACTAACGTAGTGATGCAAATTGTAGTGCTTTTTTATTTTTTATTTTTTATTTTTATCATTTTTAAAATATAGTTTATTGTCAAATTGGCTAACATACAGTGTATACAGTGTGCTCTTGGTTTTGAGGGTAGATTCCCATGGTTCATCGTTTATATACAACACCCAGTGCTCATCCCAACAAACGCCCCCCTCAATGACCATCATCCATTTTCCCTCTCCCCCACCTCCCCATTTGAGTGCTTTTTTAAAAACAAAAAAAGGCTGCTATGTTTGTATGAACATCTTTGCAAATAACATAGGCTTATCTTACTGAAAAAAAATTTTTTTAGTCCCTCAGGTACACTCCTCTTAACAGAATCAACTTAATTTCATATGACATTGTCCTTTCCAGAACTGCAAATTCAATGAACACAGCAGGTCCTGATCTTGGTTTTTAACAGATGGCCTCAACAATATGACAGTAATAGCATCTGACATGTGTTGTTTCAATGATCTCTTTTACTCTTGGAAAAGTATGGAAGCGTTAGATCCCGTGTGTTCCTTCAGATTGTTATTTCTGGCACGTTCTTCTTGGCATATGTTATGATGAACCATTCATAACAAATTAAATTTTCATTAAGGTAAAAAAAAATCTTTATAATCCATAAGCCTACAATTTGTCTCAGTTCCCAAGGTAACATATTCTGTGCACAGGGGCCAGTTCTACAAATAATGGAGTGTGGGGCTGGTTTAAATCTGTTTTTTGAGAATTAGCTCTTTTGCTAAAGGGGATAGGGGAGGAGGGCCAGTGGGAAAAACCTGGAATGCCAGGAATGGAAAAGAAAGGAGATGTCTGGAAGATTCGTGGCCTTGTTCGAAAAGCATCTTGTGGGGACACAGAAATCATAGAATCCCAGGAAACACATCAAAAGAGGCTAAGCCACATGATAGCACTTGAATGGCATCACAAGGGCTGGATATAAAGACCAGCTGGATCAGGCAGGGTTCTTGTAACTTTAAGGTAGAGCTTTAGAGCTGATTGTAGCTATAATTAACTGTTTCCTCTAACTGTGCAATGGAATTTTCCTGAAGGACCCAGTGGTTTTACTCACTGGAGGGTTTAGTAAAATGGGATTTCAGGCAGTGCAGTGCTTTCAACTCAAAGTAGCTAAATCTAGTTAAAGCAGAAACATCAATGATTTTCAGTCAGCGTACATCATAGAAATGTCTGAGCATCATAAACCACTGTTGATTGCTTCTTTCAGAAGCAAGCTGCAACGAAATGGGGACCAGAGGAGTGAGAAAGCTAGCCTAGGCCCCTCTCTTCCTGAGCTGATGCTTAAATCCCATATAATTTTTTTCCTATAATAATGTATTCAAGCTTACTTAGTAACTGGTAGACTAGTTTATTTTCAATGTACACTAAAAATACTGGCTAGCATTTGGGAATGGATTTGAATTTAATTCTTGACCTTGCCTCACCTCTAGCACAACCTTCACTTTGGTGATGTTTTGTAATTACTTGAGAGAAAAATCTCTTCCTCTGTAAGCCATTGGTTATCATGCACTGTACAGGACCCTTTTGGTTGTTTTTGTTTATTCTTATTCATTTATTTGAGAGAGACAGAGACAGCACCAGTAGGGGAGAGGCAGAGAGAGAGGGAAAGAGAGAATCTAACACAGACTCAAACTCACAAAACTGTGAGATCATGACCTGAGTCGAAACCAAGAGTCACCCTGCTCACTCAACCCACTGAGCCAACCAGGTGCCCCTCATGGGACTCTTTTCAATATTTTCTTTCTACTGAAAATTGAGGTCAACTATTCACAAAGAGAATATAAAAGTGCATAAATTGAGGTCAAAAACAATGTCACATAAACAAACAGGTTTACTGTTGAATATTTTATAATCATAACAGGTACACAAATATTACCTATGCTTGGGAAATAAACACATTATACTCTCTAAGTAGTTTCAGGTAGGAAAGAAGAAAACTGAAAAACAAATTAGGGGAATGCAATGAGAACTAGGAGTCAGGCAGGAGTCTTCTTACTGAGAAGGACAGGAGAGAGGCTCAAAGCCTCTAGGAAAAGTGGCGGGCATAAAACTGTAGCTCTAGAGCAGAGCAGCTGCAAAATATTTCCCTCGAAAAAGAAGTTCCAAGAAATACATGTGCAAGAGATTCAGTACTTCATGGATGCTACCAAAGAACTCACAGAAATAAGTGTTTATGAAAGAAAGCAGAGAGAGCATCTGAGGGAATCAAAGTGAAGTACCCACTTGAGAAAGAAGCATCTGTGATGGAAAGAGCAGCGTGTCCCTGGAGCCAGCAGGTTGAGCAAGGGATCGGAACAGAGAAAGTGTCCTAGAGACACTCTGCAATACTCTAGACTGCAGTCGCTTAACCCCCTTGGAAGAGATCCACTCTTTTGGACAAAGGTCCAAACTGAAATTGCCTTTTGTCCAAGTCGGATCTAACATAAGTGCTATCGCCACATGTACTCACTGTGTTCACTTGAAAACTCGTACATGAAAAATGGTCTGACCTCACCTTCTCATGAGATTAATTTTGCATTAGGTATTTTCACTGGCAGAGCAAATCGACCATTATTTTACATAGAACAATAATTCTTCTTGAAGAACAAGAATAAAAATTCTTGAAGAATAAATCTGGGTAAGAAACTCTGATTGGCTTTCTGAGATGTTGAAGATTCAGTAAAATGAAATTGAGATAAAATAGGTCCTTTTTTCCAAAGAACCAATTTTACACTAGCTACAAAGAAAACTTCAATTAATTTATAAAAGCAGAATTTGTACAGACTCCATTTTTTAACCACGATGGAATAAAAGAAGTCAGTAACAAAGTCAGAACCAGTTAGATATTTTAAAATATTCTCCCAAGTACATTTGGATCAAAAGGGAAGTTAAAAATATATAATAGACGATTGAAGGGAAACCACCAAAAAGTAAAAATGACAATATTGATAATAGGGTCAAGCAGAAATGCTGTCAATTTTAGAAGAAATAATAAATGAACAAGCATTCAAGGTAAGACATTATAGGAAAAAACTCATTCAAAATTGAATTCTGAGTCTACCTGAAACTTAATCCTTCACCCCTTCAACGTCTCAGTAGATGGCCCCACTGTCCACTCAATTGTGGGATGTAGCCCCAGATCTGTGCGACATCCTTGATTCTGCCCTTTCCTTTTGATAACTCATATTCTTCTCCTTCATGGGCTCCACCAGTTACCAAGGTCCATTATTCTTTCACTTGGACCATGGCTATGACTTTCTTCCACCCTTGCCCACCTAGAAGCCACTCTCCACACAGTGGCCAGGAGGTGCCTTTGGGAAATTAGATTATATTGCTGCTTAATTATTAAAACTATTCAGTGATTTCCTATTTAATGCATATTAAAATCCAAATTTTTCCCCAAGATCTTACCTCAAAGACTGTAGACTAGTACCTGTGAACAGAATTTGACCCACAGATATGTGTGTTTGCCCTAAAGAGTGTTTCAAAGATTTTTACTTCCTGGCCAATATTTTTTTAAAGGATACTATATATGAAAAATGGAGATTCCTGAATTTTCTTGAAAATTTAAAAAACATACCTAAATTGGAGCCCATGTTTCCATATGGTGAATAATAACTACAGTTCCTACCACTTCACCTTATCTCCAGATCCTAGTCTGGGTATCAGTAGTTCTTTATCATCAAACCTGTACGTACACTCTCTTTTTCATGTCTTAGTCATGCATATTTTTCTAGATGTAAATATCTTTTACTACATGAGAAAATGAAATCTGGACTGAGGAAACCATATTTTCTTACCCCTGGGGAATTTTGTTTATGAGACCTGTTCCAAAACTGGATTGAAATGGAATGTCTGCATGTTTTTTCCATAATACACTAAACAGACTCTTCCAAACCTCCAGGTGTTTAAGAATATTTGGGTATTTGGCATCACACAGAAAAAAGAAAACTTCCATGATGAAAATTTTCACCTTCCATCTCAGTCAATAGAGACCTAAAAAGAAGGGAGAGGGAGAGGAAGGAAGGGAGATAGGGGGAAAGGAAAAAGAGGAAGAGCATACAACATGACATAGAGAACAAGAAAATCTCATATGACTAATGCAGGAGTGCTTAACACAATGTCATCTCTAGATGTTATATATAATATATTGACATGTATTCATTTGTATTCTACGTGTAGGTGCCTGGGGGGAGAAAATGGTCTGTCATCTCCAGATTTCAAGCTTCTGGAGGAGGACAGTATTATCCCTGACCCACCTAATCCATTTGTAGCATCTTTCAAAATCTCCCTAGACACAAAGAAGAAACAGTAACATTGTCTTCAGATAGGATTCTTTGTGAAACAGTTGGAAGAAACTTATAACAAAAATTACATGTATTCTTATGTCTCCATAAGGTAGGTAGATAAAAAGCTTTTATCTGCAATTCAGACAGGATGAATAAGGGTGTTAAGGGACTTGTCCATGCTATGTTTCTGGCTGAATTTCAGATGACTCTCTATAATTATTTCGCTTTTCAGGTGGCTTTGGAAATTTCTGCTCCTCTATCCCAGCAGAGTGCTTCCATTGTCTTCCCCACTCCTGCCGCAGGGCTAATAGGTCTGTGATAGCAGGCTGCAAGGGTGTCATTAGCCTCTCCCCAGTCCATCAGCTTATCTCTCATCCAAAAAGAGCTTCAGAACAGTTGGCTAAAAGTTTCCTGTTTGATTGTATTCCCTCCACCTCTTTTATTTATTTATTTATTTATTTATTTATTTATTTTTTTAGTTGATGTGCTCTGGTTTTCCTGAACTGGGGCTGTACAGAGGAAAATTCAACTGGAACCCAAAGATACAATTTGATCTACTCAAGCATCCCTCTGTATTTGAGCCATTTCAGGCATGAATCAGATTTTCAACAACCCTCAAATACAGGAAACCAAGACTTCCAGTGTAAATTATCAGTCAACCCATGTTTTCAGCTCAAGTGAGATAAGAGAAGTATTAAAATTTTAGATCTCCTTTTCAGTCAATCATTTAAATAAAATTACAGTCATTTCTATCATGTTGGGAATAAAATAAACCTAGAAGTCAAGAAGACTGATTCTCAGACCCAACTCTGCCATAATTTGGTGTTTGATGAAGTGGAAATAACACCAACAGTGCTGTAGTACTCAGAGGGCATTACTTCTCTGACCCATCTGTAAAATGAAGACAATACTATTTAATTCACGAACTGGTTGCAAGGATGAAATGGATTCTCTTGTAAAAGGCATTTCACAGGTGGCATTCAATAATATTTTGTCTTCTTTCCTATAAAATGAAGGAGTTGAATTAGATGGGTGTTAAGGTCCCCTTTGGTGTTAACGTTTATGTTTCTACTATTTATTCCCATGTACTTTAAATTGTATACCAGCTTGATTTGTTCCTTTATCCTCCAAGCTGCAAATATTTAACTCCCACCTGTAGACTCAAAATAGGTTGAGACTCTGAGACTCTTATGACCAAACCTCCACATCACACCACATTTTCATGGGGTGTGAGTTGCTGACTGATTTCCTGCCTTGTACCCTGTTCCTCTGGGGTTTGAATTCCATCTTTCTCTTCTCATTCCTCTCATGATGTGGAGGCCAGTCCCTGAGCCCTATTTGCATGGCATGGTCAATAACACCTGCTATAAGTCCCCCCTGTACTGACCACCTGCCTGCTTGGACACTCATTGTCTGCCTGCTGCCAGTTTGAGAGCCCTAACCCACCAGCCAGGACATCTGTCTGCAGACCACTGCCAGGCCTCCCAGATACCAGCTCCCACCTGCCGGCCTGCCTCACAGTGCTCACTGTGTGAAAGCCAGCCCTGTTCTCTCCTGCCTGGCTGAGCTAGCCCACTTGTGGGTCCTGCACATCAGCCAAACCCTGGACCTAATGTGGACATGGACACTGCCATTAATGCAAAGATAATATTGCTTCTTCTTTCTAAAATGAATATGTGTTTCTTAAACATTTGAGATGAACTATCTTAATCTCTTTATTTAGTCTATTTCAAAGCTACTTTATTTTCTAACTTGTTCTTTTCACTAATTTGCATTTTTATGGAGGTAAAACACATATTCAGAAAAGTGGACAAAACATAAGTGCCTAGCTCAAGGTATTATGACAAAGCAAACATACCCATGTAACCATAACCAGGTCAAGAAATATATTAGCCCCCTAGAAGTTTCCCTCATGCTCTTTTCCAATTACCACTTTTCACTGCTCAACCAAGATAACTGCTATCCTGACGTCTAAACCCACAGTTCAGTTTTGCCTGTTTTTTAAATTTTATTTAAGTGGAAAAAGACATTATATATTCTTTGTCTGCCTTCTTTTGCTCAGCCTTGTAGGATAAACCCATGTTTGTGTGGCTGTAATTCATTCATTTTCATTCTTATAAAAAATTCCACTCTAGCGAGAATGTGGGTAAAGGCGAATCCTCTTGCACTGTTAGTAGAAGTGCAAACTGGTGCAGCCACTCTGGAAAACAGTACGAAGTTTCCTCAAAAAGTTAAAAATAGAACTACCTTATAATCCAGCAATTGCACTACTAGGTATTTACCCAAAGAATACAGAAAACACTAATTCAAAGGGATACATGCACCCTGATGTTTGTAGCAGCATTATAATTCCAAATTATGGAAACAGCCCCAGTATCCATCTACTGATGAATGGATAAAGAAGATGTGGTATATATACACACACATATACATATATACATACATATATATACACACACACATATATATACATACACACACACACACACACACACTCAGCCATAAATATTACTCAGCCATGAAAAATGAAATCTTGCCATTTGTAAGGACATGCATGGAGCTAGAGAGTTTTATGCTAAGCAAAGTAAGTCAGTCAGAGAAAGACAAATATCATATGACTTCACTCATATGTGAAATTTAAGAAACCTGATTGGGAATGAATTTTTGTGAGATATTGTCTTCCATATGGATAAACAGTTGACTCAGCACATTAATTAAGAAAACTATTCTTTTCCTACTTTCCTACTGCACCATAATGAAATTGTTGTCATTACTAAAAATATACATGTGTAAAAATATGTAAAATATTTTATGTATCTATAAATGTACATTTCTAGCTATATAAATATATTTTATATATTTATTTTTATCTATGACAGCTACTGAATAAAATGAGTCCTCCTATCTTGCTCTTCAAAAGAGTCTTGGCTATTCCTGATTCTTTGCATTTCCATATAAATTTTATTTATTTATTTATTTTGTGAAAGAAAAAGAGAGGGAGAGAGAGAGAATCCCAAGCAAGCTCCGTGCTGCCAGTGCAGAGACCAGCACAGGGCTTGAATCCACAAAACCATGAGATCATGACCTGAGCCGAAACCAAGAGTCAGATGCTTAACTGATTGAGCCATCCAGGTGCCCCTCCATATAAATTTTAAAATTAACTTGATAAATTTCACTTAAAAAATAAATTTCAATTGATATTCCATTGAATCTCTAAATCAATTTGGAGTTTTCTTATTTATTGTATTGAATCTTCTAATCCATGAGTATGGAACATCCATTAAAATATTTAGGTCTTCAATTTCTCTCAATAATTCTTTACATTTTACTATGAAGAGTTCTTACACATTTATTAGATTTACTCTAGGGGACCTAATACATTTATACATTTATATTTTCTTACACTCTATTGCTGTTATATAGAAACATGGTCAATTTGAAAATTCTAGCAACCTTGCTAAACTTATTTTTCAATGCTACACACATGATCATGTCATGTGCAAATAATCCTTATACCTTTTATTACTTTTTAAAGACTTATTCAGTTGGTTAACAACTGCAGTGCATGAATCTATTGGAGGTCCCTGACAGCAGGATTTGGGTCATAAAGAAGGACTCACAGGATTCAGCATTTAGTCATACTGAATTATTACAGCAGAAGGATACAAAGCAAATTCACCAAAGAGAAAAGGCACAAGGAGTGAAGTGTGAAGGAAATCAGAAGCAAGCTTCCAAGAGTCTTCTCCAAGTGGAGTCAGACAGGACATGCTTCTCCAGCATGGAATTGTGACAACACACATAAAGTGTTTTCTGTCAGAGAAACTCATTCAAGACTCAGTGCCCAGGGTTTATATCGGAGGCTGGTCACATAGGTAGCCCATGCCCAGTACAGGCTAAAACTCTAGATTTCTAGAAGGAAAACAGACATTTAGCATAAACCATGTACAGATAGTTAAGGCCCAGGGAATTATCAGTTAGGGAATGAGGGGAATACTCCTGAAATCCAAATTTCCAAATGCCAACCAAGGACCAGCCTTGCCAGCAGGCCTTTGTAAGGATGACAGATTCAGACCCAGGATGCTAACGTTTTTGCACAATGATGGAGACTGACCAATAATATCTCTTTTTTGTAATATTCTTGTCAGGATGTACTATTGTTATGCTGGCTTCATGAAAAAATTAGAAAGTATTCTTTCTTTCCTTTTTTCTGAAAGAGTTTGTGTCAGATTGACATTATTTCTTATATTTTCTGGAATAAACTAATGAAGTCATCTGAGCCTAAGTTTTATTTGTGGGAAAGTTTTAATTATTAGTTTATTCAATAATTATAAGACTATTCAGACTTTAAATTTATTCTTATATTACTTTTTGTAAGATTTGTCCTAGGATTTGGGACATTATCATCATTATCCCATTTATAGATGAATAAAATGAGGCAAATAATGTGTCCAAACGTGCATAGCTAGTAGGCTGTGTCACTGGGATTTCAATCTATAAATTCTATGTCTGGAGGGTGTACACAACTGTTACACTACATAGCTTCTCAAAAGCATGCTGTTTACAGAAGAGCTTCATAGAAAACCCATAAACTCTTAAGTTTAAATAATCTGACTCTCCTAGGGCCGGATGTTCTCTTTAAATAAAAGTCCGATGGGGGCACCAGGGTGGCTCAGTTGGTTAAGCGTCTGACTTTGGCTCCAGTCATGATCTCATGGTTTGTGGGTTCAAGCCCCCCATTGGGCTCTGTGCAGACAACTCAAAACCTGGGGCCTGCTTCAGATTCTGTGTCTCCCTCTCTCTCTCTGCTTGCCCTCTGTCTCTCTCTCTCTCTCCTTCAAAAACAAATAAACATTTTAAAAATTTTTAATAAATAAATAAAAGTCTGGTATATTTGAACACAATTTATGACATCATTTTAGGTCACATATGTTAAAACCAGTACATCCCAGACTTGGCAGAGCATTTGAGGTATTTTGTCAAATTACTCAATCATTGAACTACTAAATCAAAATCTCTGGTGGTAGAATCCAGAAATATGTCCTTTTAAAACTTCTCCCAGTCATTATTATATGCAGCCAGACTTGTAAAACATAGCTCCAGAACCAGTGAACCTAGAAGTCATAACTGCTTAGTTCATGTGCTCAGAGTATTAGCTAAAATAAACATTGTTCCTGTTTCATGCCCGTGAACAGTACCTCTGTCCCTGGCCATTGTGTCTCCCCAAATGTTTGCTGCTCCTCACCTAGAAAACCAAGTGAGAATAGATTATTACCCCATCCAAATCCACCACAAATAAAGGTCTCTTTCTTTTCTTACAGGAGTACCAGCCCTCAGATTAGAGCCCTGCTCTTTTGAACCTCATTTAACCTTAATTACCTCGTAGAGTCATTAACTCTAAATGCAGTAACACACGACTTCTGGAGGAACATGATTCTGTCCAAAGCAGCAGAAATAATAATAACATCAATTACACAAAAATAACAATAGCCGCTTTTTATGATGTGGTGATATGTGCCAGTGCCAAGTGCTTTGTTTGCAATATTTCATTTAATACTCTGGCATCCTCTCAGGTAACTACCATGATCATCCTGCCTTTTATATGTAAGAGCACATCCCCTAAAAGATTAAATAATGAAAATCCATAACATAGCTTTCTCCTGATTACAATTGTCCAATGACTCCCCATGATTCTTAAAATTGTATCCGAACTCTTTGTCATGGTGTATGTGGCCCTCTCAACTGGCCCTGCCACTCTCCCTTTGCTCACTGACCCCAGCCACATCAGGTGTCTTTCTGTCCCTCAGCCAAATCAATATTGTTCCCAGTGGAGGCTTACACTTCCAGTTCTGTCCACAGTACTCTCCTCACAGATCCCTGCATGCGTGGCCGCTTTGTGATTTAAGTCCTAAATGAAATAGATCTTCTCAGACCTCACTACACTATTCAGTGCTGTAGCTCCCAATTACCCCCAACACAATGGCCTGTGTTTACTTTCTTTGCACAATACTGTTTTTTTTGTAATAGTAAATGGCCTATATGTACTGTCTTTATAATCATTTCTTTCTAAATAATTCCAAGATATTTTCTTTTATTATTTTGTCATATTTTTGGTTGTCTAACATGTCTTATTAGAATGTAAGCATCCGGGGCACCTGGATGGCTTGGTTGGTTGAGCATCAGACTTCGGCTCAGGTCATGACTTCATGGTTTGTGAGTTCGAGCCCTGCATATAGCTCACTGCGGTCAGCTCAGAACCTGCTTCAGATCTTCTGTCCGCCTCTCTCTCTGCCCCTTCCCCACTTGTGTTCTCTCTCTCTTTCTCAAAAATAAATAAATCTTTAAAAATAAATAAATAAATGAATGAATAAATAAATAAATGTAAGCATTCTAGAAATAAAGACCTTGTTTTTTTCTTCTTCACCCTCTTTATTCCCAATGCCTAGAACCTGGCACATAATGGCACCAAATCACATTGAATAAATGCAGGAGTAGATGAATGCATGAATGAATGAATGACTTGTCCATGATCACAGTTAGGCAATAATAGAATTTAAACTGTAAGCTATTCCTTCTTGTTTCAAACCCTACAAAATCATGTATGAAAGAATTTATTTAAAAATTATACACCAAACTTAAAAACAAGGAGTAGATTAATTCCTAGAAGAATATGATTCAACAATTATTATAACTACCATTTATTAAAGGCCTACCCAGTGGCATGCACTTTGCTAAGTGCTTTCTAAGCACTATGCATATAATCATCAAAAACACTCAGTAAAGTTGCTGTTATTATCCTCATTTTGCACTAAGGAAATTGAGGTTCATAGAGGTTGAGTAATTTACCCAAGTCATATCTAACAGGTGACTCAGCTATGATGAAACAGATCTATCTCTAGAATTTAAACTGTCACATTCCATACCACAAAATTTAGGTATTTTAAAATAATGTGCTACACGGTATATATTTCCTAATCTAAATACGTATTTACTTGATACTTTAAAAATACATTTAAAACAATGTGTCCAAAAATAATATGTGAATTTTATCATCACTCCTGACACTGTTCTCTTCAATTCTTTCCCTCAGTGGAAGAACAAGATGTTACTTGATGATGAAATTTTCCCAGCACCAAAATCTAATATACTATATAGAAGGGCAGTTCCACCAGCTAGAAATTATAGATGGCAGATGTCCAGGGCTAATTCATTGCCTTTTAAACAAAATAGCAAGAACGTCTTTGAAGGGACATTTATACCACCTAATAAGTAATCTTCCAAAGTGCAGTGTGTTAGTGATTATTAACCAGCACAAACTGCTGAGGTTAATGAATAATGCTAATCTGAATCCATCTGCATAAACTCCCTCCGCTCAGGAGTTTTCCCCCAATTTTCTCCTGAGATGACTATTTACAAACTAAAGTCAGAATTAGAGACTTGCAGAGACTTATCAGACACCACATTCTTTAAACAACTCTGGATGCAGAATGCTGACTTCACATGGGAATAACAGATCATACAAGCAGTCTCTCGACTGCTTCTTATCCAACAGCCTGTCTCTAGCAGGTCTGGAAAACCAGCTTTTAACAGAAACAGCTGAGTTATAATCTCTTAGATAAAGGATTCTACAGGGGAAAGAAAACATAAAAAACATAAACAACTAAAACCACCTGCCTAAGCAACTCAAAAATTGTGACGAGAAAACAAGCCTGGGTGAGTGGGCAAACTGGATAATATTCAAAGCAAGTGAACAAAGCAAAGACTAATTATTGCTACTAAAAAGGGGGGGAGTTTAAGAGCTTCCCCCCAACAGCCTAGAACAGCATGCCCTTGCAAAGCCTTCACATAAATCTGGTGCATTGGATTTCAAGAACATCGGCACATCAAATGGTACTATTAATATGGATTTTTCTTCACACGGTTAAGTTTTTCTAAACAAAAACTAATGTTTATGATTCTGTCCAGAGCTTTCACTTTTCTCCTTTAAAGAGCTGGTGACAGAGGACCAAACTCAGTAATGCAAAAGTCCTTCAATTTCTCAGGAAGACATCTGAAGCCTAGGTCCAGATAACACCTTATTACTCTCCTTAAAGTGCAAGCAACATAAAAATCCACCCTTACCAAAGTTAAAAGAAAGATTATGGAAAGCTTTTCCCAATCTTACCCTTCACTTGCACATGTTGAGTGTCTTCCTAGATGGATAAACTGGCTTCCCAGCCTCTGGTCCATCCCCAGCTATCCATCATGCCTGCCACTGTTGAAGGAGTTTATCCCCACCCCCAACCTCAAATATAAGCATATCTTTTCCTGCCCCAAAGCTCTGATGATGCCCATTTCCTACAGAAAAAAGTTCACATTTTCTAGCCTTCAGGCCCTCTCCAGTTTGGCAAGTTCCTGCCTCTCTGCCATGTGTGCAGTAGACTCAACCATGTTTCAGTCACAGGATTATATTCTGTTCCCAAATGAACTCCACAGCTATGTATTTCTAGGCCAACATTTCTCAAACACCAGTTCTCCAATGGGCCTCCCAGAAAGTGTTCAGGAAATAATTCTCTGGCCTTTGCTCAGACCGTTTCCTCTGCCCTCTTTCTCCACACCTCCAAAGCCCCAGCCTTCTGTAAAGGTCCATTTCAATGTCTATCTCTGCCAAGAAAACAAGAGAAGCTCTCTTTTCCCAACACTATAGAATATAGAGGTTCTCTTTTATCACTTTATAAACAAATATCCATCCAGCGCTTTTTGGTTTACCAAAAACTTTATTATATATTATCTCTTTACATATTTACAAAAGTTCTGCATATTCAGTTCTGTTGAGGGAGGGGGATTTTCAGAAGCTCAGAGAAGTTACTTCTATCTGAACATCACTTTTGTCTGTAAAATAGGAATAATAATATAACTAAGAAATCATAAGGAATACTGTTATTATTAAAACAAGGAACTTATTCCCAAGGACCTTACATGGTTCTCAAACAAAACACAGACATAAACCTCACTAACACATATATCGAGTTTGGTTTCCATGGTGCTTTTTTAGTTGAGCCAACATTTAAAGATTAAGAGTTCACAGAAAATCCAGATCAACTATTCAGCTTCTCTCCTTCTAATAAAAGGAGAAGGAAGAGGAGGAGGAGAAGGAGGAGGAGGAGGAGGAGGAGAAAAGGAAGAAGAAGAAGAAGAAGAAGAAGAGGAGGAGGAGGAGGAGGAGGAAGAGGAAGAAGGACAAGGAAGACAAGGAGAAGGAAAGAGAAGAATAAGAATATTTAATGTTCCTAGGAGCACCAAGGTGGTTCAGTCAGTTGAGTGTCCAACTCTTAATTTCAGCTCAGGTCATGATCTCACAGTTCATGGGCTTGAGCCCTATGTGGGGAGCCTACTTGGGATTCTCTCTCTCTCTCAAAATAAATAAATAAACTTAAAAAACAAGAATATTTAACATTCATAGGGGAACCTGGGTGGCTCAGTTGGTTAAGTGACCAACTCTTGATTTCGACTCAAGTCATAATCTCATGGTTCATGGCTTTGAGCCCTGCGTCAGGCTCTACACTAACAGCACAGAGCCTGTTTGGGATTCTCTCTCCCTCTCTCTTCCTGCCCCTCCCCTGCTTGTGCACTTCTCTCTCTCTCTCTCTCCCTCCCTCCCTCTCTCTCTCTCTCTCAAAATAAATAAATAAACTTAAAAAATAAGAATATTTAACATTCCTGTATGGCATGAATGCCCTGGAGTGGAGTAGACGGTGTTTCCTTAGAAGAAGGTATTCATCTACAGTGTGTCACAGTCCTGTCAGCCTCTCTGACACTGAAGCCCAGTGTTAGTCCACATTTATCATCATATGCTATGGCTTTTCTCATAGGAGAGAAATGTTTCTCAAATATGTCTCTATCAAAAGGAAAAGTGAAGCATAATCCAAAAGGACCTCATGTTTCAAGAAAATCAGAAAACAGCACAAACTGGGTGGAAGTGAAAACTATTTTTACACATTTAGTAGTCAAGGAAAGTAAGTCTGTATCTTACACTTGGTGCTGTGTTCTGAATGTTTGTGTCCTCCAAAATTTATATATTGAAATCCTAAGCCCTACGGGAATAAAATTCAGAGGCGGGGCCTTTGGTAAGTGATTAGGTCATAAGGATTGAGCCCTCATGAATGGGATTAGTGCCCCGATAAAAGAGACCCCAGAGAGCTTTCTTGCCCTTTCTGCCACGTGAGGACAGTGAGAATATGGCTGTCAGTGAGGAAGCCAGCTCTCCCCAGACACCCAATCTGCTGGGGCCATGACCTTAGACTTCCCAGACTCCAGAACTGTGAGAAATAGGTGTTGTTTATTTGCCACTCAGTTTATGATATTTTGTTATAGCAGCCTAAAGAAGCTAAGCCTGGGCTGCCTGGTCCCCGAAAACATTTGGATTTGCAACCCCGGATCTCAACTGTGAAATCCATGCAGAGAGAGAAAGAGACAACATTTCATGGTTGTTTATTGCCGTATCCTCCATGCCTAAAAAAATGCCTGACACAAAGTAGATCCTCAATAAGGGTTGAATAAACACAGTCTAACAGTAAGGGAGACAACTATTTACAAATAATAACTGCAAATACACAGTGACAAGTGATATTTAAAAAGTATATACAGAATATTGTGGAAACACAACACACTTTGTTGCTTCCCCCAGCAGAACATACAACAAGGGTGAGCAAAGAGGTGTCTATGTCTTCTTGACCACCACTCTCCGTGTCACTCTCCACACTAAATGTCAGCTTCGGTAGCAGGGGTTAGTAAACACTTTCTGCGAAATGCCTGATAGTAAATATTTTAAGCTCTTTGAGCCATAGTCAGACCTATTCCACCCTGCCACTGTAGCACAAACCAGCCATCGTCAATATGGAAACGAATGAGCACGGCTGTGTCCCAATAAAATTTTATTTACAGGCAATAAGCCCTATTTGGCCCACGGGCCATAATTTGCTGAATCGTGTTCAAGAGGATAGGAACTATTTTTATCATCTTTGTGGCTTGTTGAATTGAATTGAATTATTTGGAGGACTTTACTCTTTTGATTCTGGACTTTGATATTTGCTGATGTATGTATTTATTCACATGAAACAATGGTAACTGACACTAACCACCTCCAGAAAGATGCCTTTGCAGAAATGGAAAAAACAATTTTTGTGTGTGGCTTCCTAATGGAAACAAAAGTCTTTGGACTTTTTGTAATTAAAGCCCTGACCTCAGTACTACTGCTTGGTCTTAAAAAGATCCAAGGGAGTATCAGCTTAACAACCTAAATACTTGTTCTGATACAGACACAATGGACCTTATTTTCCTCGATGAGAACCCTAGGAATGATATTTACTGAGATTATGTTGCTTCCCTAACTTGGTGTAGATTCCTGGGATAGAAGAAAAGAATAACATGAACACCATACCATACATATGTGAAATTCTCTTAATGAGAAAACAAAGTAGCTCTTCAGGTTAAAGGAAAGAAAACACATCCCCACCAGAAATTAACAGTCTTATTAGTCCTCCTGTCCCAGATGGGGCTAGATAACAATTTTCTAGAATAGAAAATTAGGAAAAATATAGAGAAAGGGGACAGAGAAAATGGGGAGACAGAAAGACAAGTAAGAAGAAAGAGAATAGAATAGGAGGGGAAGAAATGGTAAGAAAAAGAGAGGAGGAAGAAACCAGTGAGCCTACAGTATGGTGACAGGTTTTCAGGGATTCCTTCAAAGTCACATAAATATTCCACAGTCGTTGATGACCAAAGTCTGGTTTACAGTATTTTTTAAAAATTTTTTAATATTTGTTTATTTTTGAGAGAGACAGAAACAGAGCACCAGCAGGAGAGAAACAGAGAGAGGAGGAGATACAGAATCTGAAGCAGGCTCCAGGCTCTGAGCTATCAACACAGAGCCAGAAGCAGGGCTCGAATTCATGAATGTGAGATCATGACCTGAGCCAAAGACGGATGCTTAGCCAACTGAGTTACCCAGGCACCCCAGCACAGTATTTTTTTTTAATCTAGTACATAATATCCTATAGAAGTAAAAGTAATTGATTATTTCAATTCTATGTGTTAGGGTGCAAACTGGCCCCATATACAAGAGGGCAAGGAGAGACTAGAGAAAGATGCAGGCTACTCTAGATGAGTAGATGGCAGATTTTAATAAACAAGGGAACTAACTGATGAGGCATATCTCAGGCAGCTTCAAGACAAGTAGATCTTTACATGAGCCCACTAGAATCTTAAAAGTTTATATAGAGGCTTTAACGGGGTTTGGTCACATACAAGGTACAACAGATAGGCTCACCAACACATTGTTCTCTCAACTCAGCATCCTTGAAAACAGCTTCAGCTGTGGGAATGGTGAGGTGAACATACATATCAGGAAACGAGGAGAGTGAGGAGGTTCAAGTTGTCCTGATCCAGCCCTGAGTCAAGCGGTCACAGGCACAAAACAGACACATAGATCAATAGAACAGAATAGAAAACCCAGAAATGGATCCACAAATATATGGCCAATTGATCTTCAACAAAGTAGGAAAGAATATCCAATGGAAAAAAGACAGTCTCTTCTGCAAATGGTGTTGGGAAAACGACAGCCACAGGCAAAAGAATGAACCTGGACCACTTTCTTACATCATACACAAAAATAAACTCAAAATGGATGAAAGACCTATATATAAGACAGAAAACCATCAAAATCCTATACGAGAAAACAGACAACAACCTCTTTGACCTCAGCTGCAGCAATTTCTTACTAGAATGTCTCTGGAGGCAAGGGAAACAAAAGCAAAAATGAACTATTGGGACCTCATCATAATAAAAAGCATCTGCACAGCAAAGGAAGAAATCAGCAAAACTAAAAGGCAACTGATGGAATGGGAAGAGATATTTACAAATGATGTATCAGATAAATGGGTTAGTATCCAAAATCTATAAAAATTTATCAAACTCAACACCCAAAAAACAAATAACCCAGTGAAGAAATGGGCAAAACACATGAACAGAAATTTTTCCAAAGAAGACAACCAGGTGGCTAATAGACACATGAAAAGATGGTCAACATCACTCTTCATCTGGGAAATTCAAATCAAAACCACAATGAGATACCACCTCACGCCAGTCAGAATGGCTAAAATTAACAACTAAGGCAACAACAAGTGTTTACGAGGATGCAGAGAAAGGGGAACTCTTTTGCACTGCTGGTGGGAATTCAAACTGGTGCAGCCACTCTGGAGAACAGTATGGAGGTTCTTCAAAAAGTTAAAAATAGAACTACCTTACAACCCAGCAACTGAACTTCTAGGTATTTATCCAAAGGATCTGAAAATGTATGCCACATGCACCACCAATGTTTATAGCAGAACTCTCAACAATACCCAAATTATGGAAAGAGCCCAAATGTCCATCGATGGATGAATGGATAAAGAAGATGTGGTATATATATACAATGGAGTATTACTCGGCAATCAAAAAGAATGAAATCTTGCCATTTGCAACAACATGGATGGAACTAGAATGTATTATGCTAAGCGAAATAAGTCAGTTAGAGAAAGATAAATATCATATAATTTCACTCATATGTATAATTTAAGAAACAAAACAGACAAACATAGGGAAAGGGAAGCAAAAATAATATAAAAACAGAGAGAGAGGCAAACCATAAGAGACTCTTAAATACAGAGAACAAACTTAGGGTTCTGGGTGAGGGCATGGGCTAAATGGGTGATAGGCATTAAGGAGGGCACTTGTTGGCATGAGCACTGGCTGTTATGTGTAAATGATGAATCATCAAATTCTACTCCTGAAACCATTACTACACTATCTGTTTACTAACTTAGATTTAATATTTTTAAAAAAGAAGAGAAAAAATAAAAAAATTTAAAAAAACAAAATTCAGCCCAAATATAATTACCTTTAATAGGGTGTATTTGGGTCCCTCATATCTGTGCTAGTTATGCATTGCATTTCCATTTGAGATCTCCACTGTGGGAAGGATCATGCTATATTTGCCAATGAAAGAAAATTCATGGGCCATAATGTAGGCCAGATATTACTAAAACTGTATCGACTGCCATTTAACATGACTTGTTGATTTCAACGAATGTCAGAGAAGAGGCCCTTGCAAATATGAAAAGACTGGAGAAAATTAACTCCCATGGTCCACACTCTGAAACCAATGTTGAAACCAAAATGTGAGTGAGGTTAATATGTGTTTTCTTTTTCCTATAATTTTCCCTTCCTGTTATAAGATGCCCACCAAGTCTTTATGTTTTCTTCTTCTTTTTTTGAAACTTTTTTGTGTGGGTTTATTTATCTTTGAGAGAGAGAGAGAGAGAGCAGGGCACGGGCAGAGAGAGGGAGACACAGAATCCGAACCAGGCTCCAGACTCTTAAGCTGTCAGCACAGAGCCTGATACGGGGCTCAAACCCACAAACTGTGAGATCATGACCTGAATCATGAGATCATGACCTGAGCTGAAGTCAGACACTTAACCAACTGAACCACCCAGGGGCCTGTAGGTTTTCTTAAGGGAGTTCATGTTGCAAGGTCCAAGCAAAAGTTGCTTAGGATTTTGCATCTTTCTGGATTTTTTTTCCCTAAAACTCTAAACTCATTTAGAGAGCTATGCTAAGTCTACAGGGGAAGAAAGGAAGGAAGGAAATAAGGTGAATGCTTGGAGGGAGAGGTCTCAGGACAGGGAAAGGGACTGAGATCTATGGGTTCAACAACAAAGAGGTCCCACAAAGAGAGAACATGGCAGGGCCCCTGAGAGAAATGACTGCCTGGTGTTTGCAGGGAGAGTGGCCAGTAGGTGTAGGCACCCAGCCTCACAATGACTCACCTCCAGCTTGTAGCAAAAGCAGCAGAGAAAGACAAAAAACTGTGTGGTATCACTTATATGTGGACTCTTAGGGAGAAAAAAAAAAAGGCAAACTCAGAAACGGAGAGTAAGTAAAATGGCGGCTGCCAGAGGCTGGGCATGGGAGGGAATGAAAAAATATTGGTCAAAGGGTACAAACTTTCAGTTGTAAGACGAATGAGCTCTGAAATAGCTAATGTGCAGCATGGTGACTATAGTCAGTAATACTGTATTATATAATTGAAATTTGCTAAGAGGGTAGATCTTAAAGTTTCTCAACACCAAAAAAAAAAAAAAAAGGATTGTGTGGTGATGGATGTGTTTCTTTACTTGGTTTTGGTAACCTTTACAATGTACACATATATCAAATCTTCATATTGTGTACTTTAAATATGTATAATTTTATTTATGATTTTATTCGTAACTCAATAAAGCTTAAAAAAAAAGAAGCAGAGCCTGTCCCTATCCAAGATAAATGTGAGCTTGAGGAGACATCCATCTGAACTAAGGACAGGAGAATCATCTCCAAATATTCCCACTGTAGGTTTCACCCACCACCCACCCCATCCTCACCAGCACCGTTGCCCAATTTGGCAATAGAGAAATCCAAAAACTACTGAGGTTGAATTTCCAGCCAACACAATGAGACAAAGGCTTGGATCAGATTAAATTTGATTTAGAGAAGTGAAAGAAACTTCTTATATCTAAATGTTAGGGTAGAATAAAATATATTGCCGCTGCCCCACTTTTAATGAGTCACTTTAATTTTGTAGAGTTCAGTCACATCTCACATTAAATGCAAAGTAGAATAATTCTTATTCTCAGCTTCCTCCACTCCCAGCTCATGAGCTACAATGTGTCAGACACTTTTCTCAACACTTCACTGCAACTCTATGAGGGAGATACTATTATCGCCCCCCTATTACATATGAGGAAACTGAGGCACAGAGAGGTTAGATAACTTCCAAACTTAGCTTGTGAGCAAAAGAAGCAGGACTCAACCACTGGCAATTTGACTTCAGAGGCCATGGTCTCTACCAGCTGGCTGCTACTCTGACTGTGCAGGCTGGGTGGGGCCCCCTGCCTTCAGACAAGAATCCAAATCATGTGGAACAAAAAGTGCCCTGTGCCCTCCATGTCCTGGTGTAGCCATATGATAACAAATGTGAAAACTGAACATTAAAACAACATAAGCTTCAGTGAATAGCTGTTGATGAACTGAATGTTTTCCTGGACAATCTCCAAAACCAGAAACTTAAAATCTTTTTCTACAATAGTGCTTCTTCTAGTGCTTTTAAGTTTTGAAAATAGTGTCCTGAGGTCCAACCAGTCCCTTTTTTTTTTTTTTTTTTTTTAGTTTTCCACAGAAATAGAGAAAGCCTTATCAGCACCTCTTTCATTAAAGGCACTATGGCTTCACACAAGGGAAATGCCATCCCCCCCACCCTACCCCACCATCCCTCCACCCCTACTAGTGCTTGTGGGCGTGGCTCCAGCAAGGAAGAATCCCAGGGCCAGTGGCTGGGCCAGTAGACTGTCACAAGGTGGGACATAGGAAGGGGAAGTACATAGATACCACCTTGTCTCTGAAGTGCCAACTCCCTCCACTCTAGACCCAAAAGGAAGACCAGAGCTGGCCTGACACTCTGGGAAGGAGTGGTGGGGAGTGGGGGTGGGGTGGTAATAAAAAAGGAGCAAAGATCTGCTTAAAATCCTCAGCATATTCCCAGTATAACCTCTTTTTTTTTCATTTCAACACAATTTCAGCAATTATGCTTATCCCTTAAATGCCTCCTCTTGTTCATAACTTTGATGATTCTCACATGGGCTGTAGACTGTTTACTCTAATTGTGTTCTTATTAACATTCCCATTTTAAATGGCTAAAAATAAGACTTTGACCTTCCAAAGTGAAAGCCTGTTTACTGCCCTTCCTCTGGGAGAAATTAACTTTGGAAATATCTGCAGAATATGTCCAGGGAGATATGTCCATTCATTTTTTTTTTCCTGTTTGGTTCTTTAAGGTAGCGCCTCTTGTTTCCTTTCTGGAAGAAACATGGGGTAAAGGCTCACTGGGTCCCAAAGAAAATATCACAAGACACTAGGGACAAATGGAAACAGTTATCGCAGGAGAATGCTAAAGTGACTACTCTTTCTCATGTACTCACAGATCTATTGCTTTTGGCTTTAGGAAAGAGATCAAATAATGAAAGTAAAATATGTCTCTTAATAGATGCCAGCCATTAAAAATGATACCGTTTAAGTTCAATTTTTTCTTGTAAAGAAAACTATCATTTGATCATTTCAGAGCAAAAAACATGCATTTCTACCAGTAAAAAAAAAAAAAAAAAACTCCTCTGGAATGTCAACATGAAAAAGTAGGATAGTGATGATTTTTTCCCTATACAAAATTGAAGGCTAAAAAATATGAGTTAAACAACGTTTAAATATGAATTAAAACAATCAAAGATCAAAAGAGTTATTTTCAAAGACTTGGAAAACCTAACCCAACATATTCCCTGTGCCTTTATAAATGTGTGTGATAAGTGGTGAGTGTCAGTGCCAAATAATAATTCTATACATTTTATTGATAATTGTCTTCAGTCTGACATATGGAAGGAAACATAATAGTTGCAGGAAATTGCAGCAATATATTTAGTTCCTTTAAACCTCTACTTCAATCACCTTTCATAAAGGAAAAGAAATGAAAGGAACTTTGTAAGATATACAAAGGAAACTAAACTTATTGATATATGCTAGGAGACCCAAACCAATTCCTTCCATCCAGACACACGTAATTCTTACTGCAGACCAGGCTTTATTTTCTGGATGAGCAGTCACTCCCTCCCATTAGAGCTTGCGAAGAATGACTATCTCTGATCATGTATCACTATCATTAAAACCAAGGAAATATGCCCACCCACCCCTTGCATATGAAAGAGAAGAAAAGTAAAAAATAATCATCATCAGTGCTTCCAAGCACCGACTTTTTATATCTTTTACAGAGATCATGAATCTTCCAAAATTAATGACAATGGATAAGCTTCCTCAAAGATTTTGCAGGATGCTGCTGGCACTTTTTGCAAGGTAAAGCGATTTACTTTGCCCTCAGAGGAGGGAAAAAAGGGAGGGCTTAGAAAAATAAACTAGCTTGAACATAAAATTATAAAGCTGAAGAAATAACATATGAAAGAAACATCCCACCTATTCTCAATTTTAATCATCTCAAAACCTAAAGGAGAATTAAACTTATTTATTTCCCCAACTGAGGCCATTTTTGCTGAAATTGCAAAACCAGTCATTTTGCAAAAGAAAGGGAACAAATAATAAAGATTTTGTGCTGTCCAGAGTAAATACTATGGATTAAAGGAGAAGAAAAGATGAAAATAAAGCTCAGTTGAAAAGAAGTAATTTTAATAAATGTATTCTCTACTTTGTACTTTAAAAATAATTGATTAATCAACATCCAAATTATAAAAATTTTTTGACAAAATAATTCCTAAATCCACAGCTAACTGTAGGAGATTATAAATGGTCAACAATATTTTGAAAGTTAAATATTCCCTAAAATATGTACAGGTAATTATTCACAATTAAGCAAAGGAATGTTTTTTCTACCCATTATGGATTAAATGCTGATGAAATAGTAAAATTTAATTCAATTATTTTTTCATTTAGAAAATATTTTTTGTAGATCTGCTATGTGCCAAACATTGTTTAGACACTGGAAGTACAGCAGTGAACAAGAGGGGGGGAAATCTCAGCTAAAGGGGTGTAAGAATAGAGCTTTTGTTCCAATAAAGGAACCAAAAATGAATAAAATATATGCATGTTTGATGATGATAAGTACTATGGAGAAACAATATAGGAAAGGATGATGAGAAGTGCTGAAGGTGGCAGGATTTGGGGAGGGAGAATTGAATAATAACACTTCACTAAGAAGGTAGTTTTTGTGAAAATACCGGCTATCCGGAGCAAAAGCATTTCAGGTGGATGAAATAGCAAGTGCAAACAGCAAGTGCAAAAGCCCTGAGGCAGGGGTATGGTTGTCATTTTCAAGGAACATCAAGGAGTGTGTTATTTCTGAAGCAATGTGAGGCAAGAGAGTAAAGATGACCTCATGGAGGGAAAGGAATGAGATTAAGATTGTGGACCTTCTTTCTAGGCCATGGTAAGAATTTTGGCTTTTTAAGTTAGAAAGCTTTTGGAGGGTTTTGAAAAGAATGACATGATCTGAGTTATATTTCAACAAGATCACTCTGGTTGTAGTGTTAAGGAAGACCATCAAGAGAAAGAGACAGTAGAATGGAAACTAGATAGAAGGTTATTATAGTTATCCAAATAAGATATGATGATGGCTGGGACCTGAGTGGTAGCAGGGAAGGTGGTGAGAAGTGATCAGATTTGGGATGTATTTTGAAGGTAGAGTCAACAGGATTTATTGATTAAATGTTGGGAGCTAGTAGAGAAAGAAGAATCAAGTATGACACTGAGGATTTTGGTTGAGTGTAGTCAACTGAATTATTGACTCTAATTCCTCATGTCTCCCAGCATCAGCATCCTTCCTATTACCTTAATATGGGCATCATCTGTTTTCCCACACCTTGACCTTGGGCTCAACCTCAAGCTTAACTTGGCCAATGACATGCATGTAGAAGTGACTGCCTGCTGGTTCTGAGTCTAGGCCTTAAGAAGCCTTACACATTTTTCTTGTCTTCTTATACCTTTACCATCAGCTTGAAAAGAATATGCCCTACCCAGCCTGCTTGTTCCAGAAAAATAAGAAACAAGTGGAATAGAGGTGATCAGGTGACCCACAGACCTGCACCAGGAAGCAGAGCCACCTTAGCCTATGAAACTTGAGGCAGAGGTGCCTGGGTAAGTCCAATCCAGATTAGCCAATTCCAAATAACATTTAGATACATGAGTAATAAGAAATGATTATTGTTATAAGCCTTTGAGAGTAGTATAATTTGTTATGAAGCAATAGCTAACTGATTCACTGAACAACTTAATACAGCCGTGTTTACTAAAACAAGGAGCCTCCAAGAGAAGCAAGTTTGGGGAAGAAAATCAAAATCTTAGTCTTAGACATATTAAATTTGAGTTTCCAATTAGACTTTAGAGTGGAGATTGAATAGAAATTGCACGTATCAGGCAAGAAGTTGAGGCTAAAATATAAATTTAAGAGTCTGAGGCACTTAGATGTTATTTAAAGCCATGAGGTTAGTTAAGATCTCCAAGGAAATGAACATAGGTAAAGAATAGGTGAAATCCAAGCCTTGGGACACTTCAATGTAAAAAGTTTAAGGAAAAGAGGAAGAATATCAAAAGAGGCAGAGTAGGAGGAGAGGTATAGGAGCAGACAGTGCCTGGAAGCCTAATGAATAAAATTGTGTGCAGAGTAAGAGAGCCATTGGACCGGTTATATTGATAGGTGAGGTGAGATGAAGATTGAGACATTACCATTAGATCCTTGAGTGTGAAGATCTGATGACTTTACTAAGTTTTGGTAGAGTGCTAGGTGGTTGGAATGAATTTTAAAGAGAGGGAGAAGAGGAGCACCTGGTAGATCAATTGGTTAAGCACCCAGCTTGGGCTCAGGTCATGACCTCATGGTTAAGGTCATGATCTCAGGGTTCATGAGTTCAAGCCCCACTTTGGGCTCTCTACTGTCAGCATGGAGCCAGCTTCAGATCCTCTATCCCCCTCCCCTTCCCCACTCATAGGTGCGTGCTCTCTCTCTCACTCTCTCTCCCCCCCCCCCAAAATAAATAAACATTCAAAAAAAAAAGAGTGGGAGAAGAGGAAAGTGTCAGTATATAGAGATTGCTCTTTAACAATCTCTACATAGATTAATTTTGCTACATAGAGGAGCAGAGAAATGGGGAAATAGCAAGAGGGAGAAATGAGATTTTACAAAGAGTATATTGGGTTGTTGTTGTTTAATGGTAGGGATAATGGCGTTTTTTTCATATGCTGATGAGAATGATCCATCAGGAGATGAAAATTTAATGAAGGAGAGAGGGGGATGATTGATAAGCATGAGAGAAGATGGCATATATGGAACTAGGGCTAGAAGGCAAATAGTTTTGGATGGAAGCTTATGGAAAGCCTCTAGATTACTTATATTTTCTCAATGGATTAGGAAGCAAGGTCAGCTAAGAGAGGGGATGAAATAAGCAATATGAGAGTTTAAAGAGAGAGGAGAAAGTATGTCATAACCTGAGAGAGTGGGAAAGTACATAGACCACATAAGGTCAGGCTGCCTGATCCCAACTTGGGGTGAGTGATCACAGATTCAAAGTGAGACCAACCACACACGTGTGTGTTTGTCTACAATCACAGTCTCTTGCATGGTAATAGGCATAAAGTAGGAAGATAGTAAGATTTCCCCAAGTTGGGATTTTCCACAACAAAATTCAGAAAGCAAGAATGTGAATCAGGGCAGCTGAGGGTGTATGCAAGGGAGTGAAATGACTCACCCTGGAATTTCAGCTGGAGAAGAAGAGAAATGTGGACAAAAGGCAGGTGAGGGAAAGTGAAAAGAGGGAACCAGGACGTTCAGAGCCGAGGTTACTAAAGAGAGCTAGCAAAGTTGGGGTGGTGTTAGTGGGAAGTAGTTGTTCAAAACAGAACCTATGGAGAGGTTGCAGTTATTGGCAACAACAAAGTCGGGATATGAGTGACAATGAAGAGCTGCAGGAGGCTGGAGGACAGGATATGTTGGTGGGGAGAGGAGGGGAAGGAAATGAGAAGTCAGCGCATTGAAAGATTGATCTGGGCTCTGCTATCAAATTGCCAAGAATTCCATCAAGAGGAGTGTTAGAGAGAATGCCAGTGAAATAAAAGATAAAACCTTCCAGAAACTCAAATGAAAAGTTTTGGGTTTCTGCAAAGTATTTATTTCACACCTTAACTGAGTTCATAGGAAGTAGCATTCAAATTTCCCTATAAAACATTTAACAGAGATCCTGGAAGTACAGTAGAACTCTGTTAACCTACCTCCACTTAACCAGCTTGCCAGGTCACCTGATACTCCTTGGCTCCCTGTAAAGCTCATCTGCGGGAGCCCAGAGCAGCGGGACAGCCCCTGGCAGAGGCCACTCCCCAGCCAGCTCCCTTAATGCTGCTCCTGTCAGCTGAGCTGGAGGCTTGCCAAGAGGCAGTTATGTTTGTTCCCAGCCCTGTGCAAGTCACTTAAACTTGTTTTTGTAATTGCATAATTGCATAATTTAATGAAATATCATGTAAGTCCACGATATTTGAATACAAAAACAGAGTCATGGCTTTTTTGAAAACCATGCTGAATGCTTTGAAGAGACTTTATAAAAGTGAGTCACTAAAAAATATGCTGTCAGATTAGATGCGAATGAGACAATCAGAGAGTATTTTTAAAGAATCATAAAAATGAAAGTGTCAGCACCCATGTTGCTGTGCCCATGGCTTAGGTTATTGCTCTACATGAAGAAGCCGAACCAGGATTCCCAAATTATGGGTGTGGTTGATGCAAGGAAGATGATGCAGACTCCAATCAGGGGACACATACCCAAAATGAAGACAGTGGAGGGGCACCTGGGTGACTCAGTCGGTAAAGCATCTAAGTCAATCTCAGCTCAGGTCATGATCTCCTGGTAGTGGGATCTAGCCCCTATTGTAGGGCTCTACACTGATAGTGCGGAGCCTGCTTGGGATTCTCTCTCTCCCTCTCTCTCTGTCCCTCCCCCATTTGTGCATGCTTTAGAAAGAAAAAAGAAAGAAAGAAAGAAAGAAAGAAAGAAAGAAAGAAAGAAAGAAAGAAAGACTTTTTAAAAAATGAAGACTGTGGGTCTACATTATAATAACTGGTGAATGAATATATATTTACATGTTCTTAAGGCAAGTAAAATCTATAAGGTGTCTTTTTAAAATAATTTCTTGCTTTAGACAACTTCAATTAACCAATTTAACTACTGCCATGATTGCATTAGATTAAAGGGCTTCTGATGTTACTTTAAACTAGACCAGAATTTAGACAAGGAAACCACGGAGATGAAACAATTCATTCCTAAAGCGAGTCCATTATAAACATGGGGAAAATGTCACCTGGTTGAACTGGGCAGTGACTTTGATCTCCCTTGTTATTTGTGTAAAGTCTTACCATTATCAGAATGGGAACAATGTTATAGGAGCATCAAGGCCATACATTTGCCTTTAAGGCAGGCTGCTCCTGAATTCCTAAATAAATGAGAATCTCTGCATTGAAGTTTCCCTTTGATTCCTTTTATATTAGAATATGAGTTTTGGTATGATGAATTATGTTGTAACATTACATTCATCATTCACCAGTGTAGGATGCATGAATGTGGTTATGAAGAAGGTAAATAATTAAACTGACCTGCTCTAGTCCAGAAGGATATACAACAGTGTTACATACGAAATATAACAGTGATTATGCTACTGCACAATTTGACCCAGTATTTCCACCCAAGTCCAGAATGTTAGGTGAACCAGGCAGTCCACAGGACAGAGAGAGGCTCTGCAGAGGGTCCTAAAAACAGGGCCAACATTGCGAGGGTAGTAAGGAACAGATGAAAGGTTTCAGCATGGTAAAAGAGGAAAGCCATCCCTTTTGAACACTGTGATAGACTCTATATTCTAAGAAGCAGAAGGAAATGAAAAATTTTCTGCAAATAGTAAGAAATGTCCTGTTCAAGGGAAGTAGCCTTCTAAGTGGAACAAGAACACCATGAGATACACAGAAAAGGATAAAAAAAAAAAAAACTTGTATAATACAAGACAGAAAACTGGAAACAAAGCTATTTACCCAGCCATATTCAACTAATGAGTATGGTTGAAATTCTGGTCTCATTATAATCATTTACATTTTATATATGGTTATACTTTGGTTAACCAAATACAAAACTTTATATACTTTTTAATCTCATAGCATGAATGCAGTCAAAATGAAAGTTCAAAGTTAAAGCACCCTTCCAGGTATTGTAGGAGCTGTGATTCAAGACTGAGTTATAGTCCTATTAACTACTGCAAGCAAAATTCTGGTATCCATTGCTGATATCATCTCTTTCAGAACAGTTTAGTGATATGTATCAGGTACTGTAAATTCTTCATACCTATTCACCAAGTGATGCTCCATCTAGGAATTTAGTCTACAGAAATGGAGAGTGAATACATATTTATCCACAAAGGTTTAGACATAATTCAAATTAACAACTATAGAGAAGTGGTTAGTTTATGGTACATTTATATGCTGTTGGATCTTCAGTGAGACCAGAAAAGTAGCAAAATGATCAATGTGTATGTATATAGGGGAGAATATTTGTTATTTTGAGAGTTGGGTTCTGAGTTCTTATTAGGATAGAAACGATTTCATCATAGGAAAGAAGGAGCAAGCTCATATACCCCAAGGAGGGAGGCGAGTAACATCGGTGAGTGAAATGGCCCATGTCTCAGAGATAACATGGAATAGTGGTAGTGGGGGGTGTGGCTTACTGAAGAGCACTTACCTATGTATAAAGACAACCAATCCTCAGCTCCATCTAATTATATCTGGGAATGTGCACTTGTGTCTCTAGAAATGTTGTTATCTCTTCTGATTTTTTTTTTCTGAAGGAACTAACCACCTGGATTTTTTATGTTTTTTGTGTAATGGTCAATATGATAAAGCACTACTCATAACTCAAGGGCTGCCTAGGTGCCTTTGTGAATGTGTGTGTGCATGCATGGTATGTGTGTGCGTGTGTGTGTGTGTGTGTGTGTGAGAGAGAGAGAGAGAGAGAGAGAGAGAGAGAGATAATGAGAGAGAGGGAGAAGGAAGCTCTCTAAGGATAGCCTGGATAGGCTGGGACAAGTCAAAAAGTAGCTAGCTAAACTGCCCTGAAAAAAAAAAGCTTAATTTGGGGTTGGGAGAAAGAAAAAGGGAGAGAGGAAATGAAATAAGAAAAACCAGCTAACATAGCAGTAGATTGGGTAAGGACTTATAAGAACAAGGATTTTTGGGGTGTTTGGGTGGCCCAGTCAGTTAAGCATCCAGCTCTTGATTTTGGCTTGGGTCATGATCTCACAGTTCATGAGTTCGAGCCCTGTATTGGGCTCTGTGCTGACAGCCTGGATCCTGCTTGGGATTCTCTCTCTGCTCCTCCCTCATTTGCACTCTCTTTTCTCTCTCTCTCCAAAATAAATAAATACATTTTACAAAAAAGAACAAGAGTTTTTTAAATATCCAATTCTTTGGGTTGCACAAACCTTCAGCAAAGTATGCCATGCACACAAATAACCTGGATAAAGAACAAGAAGCTGTTTTTTCTTCCACCTGGATTAATGTGGTTAAGAAGAGAGCCACTTTATAAGTTGAGAGATAAGTGAGTTTCAAGACTTTAATAAAACAGGAAATCAGAGAGAGTGCCATAAAAATATAATTGGACATCCCATGACACAGAAATTAGTGGGTGTATTAAGGTAACTCTACCTGCTATTCCAAGATCTCAATGGTTTAAAACATAGAATTTTATTTTTCCTACACATCGCAGTTCAGTTGGTGGTGGATAAGAGGGTAGGAGCTCTGCTCCATATAGTTATTCAAATTCTCAGGCTGACAGACAATGCAACACATGGATTCCAAGATCACCCTGGACATTCAGCAAGTTCTTGGTAGGAGAGAGAGAGTAGAGAATCATGCAAATTATTTCTATGGACCACATTCTACTATCCATCATTCAATAATATGGCTATACCTAACTATAAATAACTATAAATAAGGATAAAAATGCGGCCTAAAAATATCCTAAAACTATGTTCTCTGACCCAATGAATTCAAGCCAAGTTTGTTTAAATCTTAAAAAAATGGGTAACATGTACATTGATGGATGGATGGATGGATGTAGATAAAGATATATAGACTTGGAGGAGAGATCCCTAAATATTTGTGTATGTATTTATATGTCTACATTGGGGAGGGTATATATATTCATATACCAATGGGCACTTTGTATGCCTTTCCCCTTCTTAGTCTTCTCCCAGAACCTCTAAGATATTGCCATGGTTCCCATAATCTTGCCTCCTCAGATAAGGGCTGACTAAATAGGATAGATACCTGACTCTACCTAGACCAATCAGAGCCTCGTTAAAGAGAGTTTAGAATTAAAGAGGAGCAGCAGTTTGAGTTATTGAATTAGGAAGTCATAGCAGAGGCTGCTGGTTATCCACCAGTTCCCTTCGTCCACAACAATAGGGTTGTAGCTTGGCACCTGGTAGCACATCTAGATTTGACATTTCCCACCGTCTAGTGGCAAATTGTGGTTAAGCAGTTTAGTTCATATCAAAGGACTAAGAGGGGAAGTCAGGTATGCAACTTCTAGATAATCTGCTACTTGAAAGATAAGCCCTTTCTCTTGAACTAGGGCTCTCCTGACTCTCTCCCATGAAGTGGAAACTTGGATATGCCCATGAACCAACTTCAACCAGGCAGACTCTGTCAATCCTCTCGGGAATGGCAGAGCAAAAAGGTGGAAGAAACCTAGAATCCAGAATGACTGCATGGAGAAGACCTGCCCCATCGCCCTGGAAAGAGACAGAAATAAACTTCTTTTAAGCCACTGTATTTTGGGGGCTCTTTGATGCAGCAGCTCAGCCTTCACTGAAACTAATACAAAGGCCATGAACTAGAGTAGCCACATGCATGTCCAAAGCTGAAAAAATTAGCGTGCAAGAGCAGAAAAACACCAGAAAGGAGCAAAGATAAGAAAACATTTTGTCTTAGAGAAATGAAAAGAGTCAAAATTATTGCTGTCTTTTCAGTTGCCAGAACCCTTCTTTCTTGATATACTTGGATTTTACAGATCTCGTTTCACGAAATGTCCATTTTTGCTTGAGCTCATTTGAGCTTCTGTTGGTTCTAGCTATAAAACCTCTAAGACTGTAAGACAGCATGAATGTCAAGAGCAGCTGTGTCTGTAAGGTATGTGCGCATGTTATTTTATTTACTTTTTTTAAATTTCCCCAACACCCTATAATGAAAAAACATTGTTGTTGTTTTTTTACAGGAGAAAGGTTATATTGAAATTTTTTTCTACAACAAGAGGGGTTAAATAGGAAAAATAACCCTTCTAACAGAATTGTCTCTAAGCCATTCTTCTTGTCTGGATGTGCCAGATAATACATTAATAATAATGATACTCTTCCCCATATATCTGTCATGTGTGAGACACTGTACTATGAATTTTTAATATGTTATTTCATCTTTGCACCAAGTATATGAGAAAAATAATATCCCCATTTTAAGAAAAAAGAAATTGATTAGCTTTCCCAAGGCAAGCAAAATTATGCCCCCCTCCAAAATCTCCATATCCTAATCTCTAGAATCTGTGGATATTTTAGATGACATAGCAAGAAAGAACTAAGGTTGCAGATGGAATTAAGGTTGCTAATCAGCTGGCCTCAAAATAGAGAGATTTTCCTGGATTAGCCAGGTAGACCCAATGTATTCACAAGAGTCCTTAAAAGTGAGGAAGGAAAGCAGAAGAGTCAGGGAAACAGATGTGATCCCAGAAGTGTAGTCAGAGTGATGCAGTAGAAGGTCTCCACCCACCATTGCTAGCTTTGAAGACAGAAGAAGGAGTCATGAGCCAAAAGTGCATTAAAAAGTCAAGATGCTGGAAAAGGAAAAAAAAAAAGATTCTCCCCTACAGTCTCCAGAAAGGAAGGCAGCCCTATCAGCACCTTGATTTTAGTCCATGAGACTCATGCTAGACTTCCAACCTAGAAAATTGTGTTGTTCTAGCCACTAAGGTTGGGATGGTGTTATAGCAGCAATAGAAAAGTAACACACTATTAATGTGACAGATCTGGATGCAGGTATAAAAGAAAGCAAAAATTAAAGAGAGTCTGAGATCAAAAAAAATGTGTTTGCCTGTGTGGCTCAAACTGGCCTCTTCCTAAAAGTGGTTAGAATGAATTGCAATTAGTGACTAAGGTATAGAAGGAAAGTGACTCGTGTGAGATGGTAGGCAAACCCTGAGAAATATTCCAGAATATTAATACACTTTTTGGCAGATTAATCGACTCTGAAAACACCTAAAAACCTTGAACGGCCATATGACAGAGGAGTAGATAGGTTTTGTGGAGTCTGAACAAAATCTGGCCTAGAGATACTACTATAGATATGTTAAATAAATTTTAAAAATGGAAGTAGTCTTAGAAGTATATAATCCAATCCTCTTGTTTCCAATTTATTAATTTATTTCTATTTCTAACAGCTTTATTGAAGTATAATTAATATACAAAAAACTGTATGTATTTAATGTATATAATTTGATGAGTTTGGACATATGGTGAAACCATCACCCAATCAAGGTAACAAACATATTCATCACCTCCAAAAGTTTCCTCATATCCCTTATTTTTATTTTGGTTTTGATTTGGGGATTGGGGTTTTTTTCGGGGGGGGGGGTGTTCTGGTAAGAACACTTAACATTAGATCTACCCTCTCACCAGAACTTTTAAGTGCATACATAATACAGTGTTGTTAAGTATAGGCACAATGATGGGGAGCCTGGGTGGCTCAGTTTGTTAAGTCTTAGACTCTTAATTTCAGCTCAGGTCATGATCTTACAGTTTGTGAGTTTGAGCCCCACTTTGGGCTCTGCGCTGGCAGTGTGGAGCCTGCTTGAGATTCTCTCTCCCTCTCCCTCTGCCCTCCCTGCGCTCTCTCTCTCAAAATAAATAAATAAACTTCAAAACATTTGTTTAAAAAGTATGGGCACAATGTTATACAGCAGATCACTTAAACTTCATCTTGCATAGCTGAAACCTTATGGTTTCATACAGAATTAGAATCATGCACGGGGCGCTTGGGTAGCTCGGTCAGTTAAGCATCTGACTTCAGCTCAGGTCATGATCTCGCGGTCCGTGAGGATTTCAGCCCTGCATCAGGCTCTGTGCTGACAGCTCAGAGCCTGGAGCCTGCTTTAGATTCTGTGTCTCCCTCTCTCTCTCTGCCCCTACCCCCCCCAAAAATAAATAAACAGAATTGGAATCATACAGAATTTGTCCTTCTGTGGTTGGCTTATTTCACTTAACAATATTCTCCAGGTTCATCCTTTTTTTTGCATATGATAGGGCTTCCTTCTTTTTCAATGCTTAATAATATTCCATTATGTGTATATAACACAAAAAAATTAATCTCATTTTCCAAAGAAAGGAAAATATCATTCCTAGAATAAAGCAGGAATCCGAGTAGGAACATATCGTCCATGTGCATGGGACTTGACTGGCTATGTTCATGATTACATCCAGTACACAGGTGCTCCAATCACACCTCCAGGGGCTGAAGGCATGGTTCTTCAGAGTCAATAGCCCCATAACCCTTAAAGCTCTTCTCCTTTGGCTTCTAGGACCACAATTCCTGACCCTCCTACTTTTCTTGATGCTCCTTCTCTGTTTCCATTGTCTCTCCTCTCTTCTCTGCTCACCACTGTAAGAGCCCACCAAGGGGCCTTTCCAGCCTGCATGTTAGATTGACAATGTCAAATACAATAGTGAGTAGAGAGTAGAGAGGGGAGAATGGACTGGTCAAAGGTGGTGTTGACCACTAGTATAAGTTCACTTCACCCACTCCAAAAACTGGAACATTTGATGAGAAGTTAGCATATCCAAAAGGGCGTGATAAAAATGAGACATGGGGGTAAAGGCCCACCCCAAGTCTGATCATTTAGGATTCAGGACAAGCTCCATCAGGCACAATGATTTTTTTAATGAGGCAATTGTTGTAGTCTGGACTATAAAAACCCATTTGGGTTTCTGCCTATCCCATCTTCTCCCAGAACTGCCTCCCTGCCCACAAGAAAGGGTCTCTGCAATCATATTTAAACCACCTTACCCTTCCACTCTGCCCACAGCCAATTGAACCAGGAATGGAAGCTAACCCACACTGGATCAAATCAGATTCTCTTTTCCAAGAATTTGAAATTTGAATTCAGAGGCAGAGAGTCTGTCTTTCGCTAAAACTATAATATGTAAAGCTCATGAGTTCTAAAGTCACCATATTCCACCATGCAGATGGGAAGTAGAAAAATCCCATCTGCAGATTTTTAAGAAGATAAAAAAGAGTTCGAGAAAGTAGAATGAAGCAGATGTGCAGGGAAGGCAAAGGTGAAGACAGAAAATTCTGAAGTCTTTCCAGTTACCAGCTCTAGGCTTTTCTGGAGGCCCACTACATCCCGGCTCTTGGGTGGCATGAGTCATATGTAATAAAGCTCCCCATTGTTTGGCAAGCTAACCCAAATTATGCAAATAATACAAAAATAAAAGTCAACAAAGTAAACGTGCTGGGGTGGAAAACAAAGCTAATAGTTGATCAATGTTTTATTATAATGTTTACTGAAATGAGGATCCACCTCAGTTCATATGTCAAATGTCCCCCCTCTCCCCATATGTCAGGTATGGTCATGCCTAACCTAGGTCCTCATATAAAAGCAATCACAAGGATAATTTCTCCGTCCATGCTGCTGGTTAGAAAGAGTACTATATTCAAAGTTGTTTCATTTAAAACCAAGATGAAAGGGATGCAAAAATAGAGCTCAAAGTAAAATTGAATCCAGCTACTGTTCCCCTTCCCATATTAGAATATTTTTCTGAAAATGAATTCTTCAGAGAAGAGGACATCACAAAGGAAACAGATGGTTATTTTAAGGCAAGTAGGAGACACTCCATATTGCCTTTCCCTCACTCCTTCCTTTAACAGGAAGGATTTAAGCAGTTATGGTTATTCCTCACATACATTTCAGCCATCCTGTTTATTCAATGCAATAGATAGACAGATAATTGTGCTCCTGAACTACAAAACAAGCAGCTGAATGTGGAATGGACTCAGAAATGGAAACCTTGTCGCTTAGCGTTAGTGAATCATCACATGAAACAAATTGTTCACTTTTTGTTCAGTCCATTAGCTATAAGGATGAAGGGAATTGCTCTCCCAATACATAATATTCCAATTTCCTATTTTCACTTAGCACTTCCCTTTCCTGCTTTACAAATAAAATGCATTTATATTCTGAACTTAATTTGTTCCCTCTGACCAGGACTTTATTTTCATTAGAGACAGCCCTAAGCAATTGTTCTCTGAAATGGAGCCTTGGGAATGCAGTACCTCTAACATAGAATGGGTTGGCTGGGCCTGCCTTTTAATACATGGACTGGTGACTAGAACATGTACCCACCAGTCATTCTTCCCTCTATTTCAGCTTTTCTGAGCTAGAATTGCAGAATGGCCCTGAGCCAACTTGCCATGATTCAATGAACTATGAATAATAGTTTGATTTGCTTAGTGTGTTTCTTCCAAAAAGTTCCAACCTTATGTATTGTTTCATTAATTTAAACAGGCTTTTATATTTTTATTCCCACTTCATAGGTATAAATTTTGATGTCCACACAGAAATGCAAAACATCTCTGAGGTCACTGAATCGGTTAGTATCCATTCCTTTTGAATTCCCAGGTAATGATTTAAGGCCATCATGCAAATGATCACAAGCCCACAGATTCACATCTGAATGAGATTCAGTCAGTTCTATTAAAATCTGGTCAAATAAAAGTATGAAAAGTCACAGAAATAAAAACAATGACTCATTACACTGGTGTAGTACTTTTTTGGGCCATTAAGGTACAATGATTTCATCATCTAAAAGTGTAGGACAAGCTGGAGATGTTTAAGAGCTGATTCGTTTTTTAAAAAGAAGGAAGTTAACATTTATTAAGTAATTTTTATGGTTAAACATTTATATAATATTTGATTTTCATGATTATTCTGTAAACAAGATAGTCTCTCAATCCCACTTACAGAAAACAAAACGGAAGCTCAGAAAGTGTCAGTAGGTCTATGGAGATCAGCGAGCTGGTAAGCAGAAAAACAAGACTTTGTACTTCCATTTACCTGATTCCAAAGCCCATGTTCCCTTGCCAATCTGAGGGAGAATTTTTGTTTAAAACTATTCAATTCCATTGAAAACCAGATCCTCCTAAGAGTTACAGTGTTTTAAAAAACTGGTATGAAAAAGTCTTATACAAGTATCTGTTTTTAAATTTTTTTTAAGTTTATTTATTTATTTTGAGAGATACAGAGACAGTGCGAGTGGGAGGAGGGGCAGAAAGAGAGGGAGAGAGAGAATCCCAATCAGGCTCCAAACTGCCAGTGCAGAGTTTGATGTGGGGTTGAAACTCACAAACCTTGAAATCATGACCTGAGCCAAAACCAAAAGTCGACGCCTAACTGACTGAGCTACCCAGGCACTTCATGGTATCTAAAGTTTAATTTATCTCGGTATTCTTTTTCCATGGAACAAATCGTGGTCTACAGATTGAATCGCAAGTTGTCACCTAGAACCCAACTAAACACTTCTCCTGAGCAATTCTGCCCGTCACACCTTATTGGAAGAAGTCATACCATTCCCAGCATTCGAGGACACTAAATAGATCAGACATCCCATATCTCTATGGCATAGACTAAGTCAGAAGGATATAAATAGTGCTTCTTCAGGAAGTTGTGATTTCCAAAACCAAGAGGAAATATGTGAAGAAAGCAAGTCTAAATTTCCTGCTTCTTCTTTTGTGCTTTTATCCTGGGCGTTAGTGTTTTTTTGGAGCCAGTGACAGCAGCAGTAAAATGAGAGCAAGGGAGGAGGGGCCATTTATTAGTTCACAGATCTGGAAAGTCCAAAGGTACATCTAGCTTCAGGCACAGCTAAATCCATGGGTTTAACAATGTCATTAAGATATTGCCCCTCGACCATGGGGGAGAGGGAGGGGGGAAATAGTTGGGGAGAGGGAGGGAGGCAAACCATGAGAGACTCTTGAATACTGAGAACAAACTGAGGGCTGATGGGGGAGTGGGAGAGGGGAAGGGGGGTGATGGGCATGGAGGAGGGCACTTGTGGGGATGAGCACTAAGTGTTATATGGAAACCAACTGGACAAACTATAAAAGAAAAATAAATAAGTAAAGTAAATAATAAATTAAAAATTAAAAAAAAAGACATTGCCTCTCTCTCTTCCTCTTGGTCCTACAGTCCCTACATGATGGCCCCTAGAAATTCCAGACTCATAAACTACCACCTTCCAGTCACAGAAGAAAGCAGCATACTTCTTTCCCAATGGTTACAGAAAGAGCCAGGGTTTGACTTTAATTGGCCCACCTCAGGACATGGCCCATCCCTGCACCAATGGTTGTAAGATAGCTCATTGACCAAGCCTTGGCCATAAGCCCATCCCTGGAACTGAGAAGTGGAGTCAGCTTCACCCAAGGTATGAACAAAGCATGCGGATGAGTGGTTCACAAAAGGAAGGGGGGAGGGGCTGCAGTTACTGGTAGATACTAGGCAAACAGCAGCTGGCCAGTGTAAGCAGAGTGACAGACACCCTCAAAGGCATATTTCCAACATGGGAAAACCTCTGTCCAGTCTATATAGGACTCATGGGGACTTTTCCCTCTGTTCCTAGGCAGAGGCTCAAGACGCAGACTCAGTCTGGCAATTAACTGTCTGCTGATCACCAATCAAATGTCCTGGAGTGGGCTGTGCTGATGATGATCTGTACTCGCAGTAATCATTTGGCTGGGTGAATCAAATTATACTTTCCAATGCCACTTCAAATCAGGATTTCTATGTCTGCACTCGTGTTCAGCAGTAACTATTACCTTGCAAGTTATTTTCTTTGATATTGACTATACTTGGGAAAGGGAGGAATTTCGGCTTCTTTTAAATTCTGCTCAACAGGAAAGACCAAAAAGTTTTAGAGATTTGTGAGGAGGCTAATTAGGATCCATTCCAGCTTAATGGCTAGGCTTTCACACTGAAATGGATAGGGGAACATGTTCTGCCCTTGCAAGGTAGAGATTTTTCTTCCAAGTATCTATCTGATTTGGGAACCTCATTCTTTCATAATGCCATGTGCAGTGATCAATCAGATGTAATGATCAAAAGGAAGTTTGCTTCAATCAATCCCGATAACAAATAACTGCTATAGTGGCAAACCTAATGTGTTCTTCACTTCAAATTCACTTGCCAATAATTGGCCTCATTAACGCCTGTGAAGTTAGCTGTTCACTAAAATTGGGCAAGCTGTACATTAGATGTGTTCAGTGGTTTTCAAACCTTTGGGAATAATAGACCTACTGAATCAGCATCTTGCTAGTTCCATGAAAATTAACAAGCTAAAAAGTAAAGAGACTGCAGGAGATCTGGAAGGAGGCACCAGGAAATTCCCACCACCTTCCTACAATTAAGATTATCTTTCTCAACCTAAAAATGAGGGCTAGGTTTGCATCTTTTTTAAAGATTTGATTTTGACAGAAAATGAACTTGATTTCTTTGTGCCACAAGCTTTCAAATTACCCTACCCACATCTGTCAGATGTTTCCGTTGTTCAATTATAAAAACTGTATCCAGACTGGATTAGGAGAATGCTGTTTGCAGGCACCATAACCACAGACGCCCTTAGGTTGA
Organism: Cryptoprocta ferox; assembly: GCA_028646485.1. Classification (NCBI taxonomy): domain Eukaryota; kingdom Metazoa; phylum Chordata; class Mammalia; order Carnivora; family Eupleridae; genus Cryptoprocta; species Cryptoprocta ferox. The sequence continues at coordinate 43,163,822 of CM053571.1, forward strand.
ACATCAGGCTCCTATGATCTTCCCAAAGAAAGAAATGTACATCCAGCTGCTGCACCAGACCCATCCTTCTAGAGAGAGGAAGAAATCGCGACAAGTGAACCTTTCTGGGGTATCTGAAACATACATCTAGGGAGGTGGAAGGCAGCAAGAATAGTGGAAATAGACAACTGATTCACTTTATACGGTCTCTTCCCGGTCTCTCCCCACAGAAATGTCTGGATGGCACGGTGAACACAACTCTTTAGTGTGCTTTGCAGGTAAGGGAGCTTTTTTTCCTGAATTATCCAAAATGTCAGCACCACCAATTGTTCACCTACAATGCCTCATTTTCTACTTCATTTTTGCCTATGCAGTTAATATTTGTGAGTCATGAGGGAAAAAATTGCATAGCTTTTTATTCTTAAGCTGTCCAGAAAAGGCTTAATCTAATATTGCTTTGTCAAAGGAAGCTTTTAAGTATTTGCAAAAGACACAGGGTACATCATTGGATATATGCTTCTCCAAATGATAATCCGGGTACCATTTTTCCAGTGTCTCCATTTTTCATCTGACAGTTCTAATCCACCCACCCAACTCTGTAACTTATTTAATTACAACTATTTTTAATAATGTCCACCACAATCCAGCAAGATACTGACTCCCTAGCATTGCAATAGCCTCCTAATTGGTTTTACCCCACCCTTCCATCCCCCTTCAATTCATTTCCACACAGCAGCCTGAGTAACTGCTTAAAAAGGTAAATCAGATCTTGTCACTGTCTTGCTACAGCTCTCCAGTGACTTTCCACTCCATTTAGAACATACCTGACCCTCTCTGAAACCCTGTATTATCTCATCCATGCCTCCCATGCTGCCCTCTGGTCCTTCCTCTGTAGGCTTCCACTGGCTTTGATCTTGCTGCCCCCTCTTCCAGAAACACACTTTCCATGGGTCTCTTCATGCCTGGCTTCTTCTCATCCCATGGTTCTTAGTCCAATGCCATATGCTCAGAAAAGTTTTCTCTAGCCTCCTTACTCCTTCCCCCTGCCCACTGCTCCTTATCACTCCAATTTCTGTGGTCTCAAATAATCTGGCTTCTTGCCTGTATCTGCCCACCAGAATGTAAGTTCAGAGTGGGCAAAAACTTCACTGCCTTATTTACCACTATATCCTCAGTGTCTAGTGTCTCACACAGTCCCTGATATGGTCTAAGCCACTGAATGAATGTCTTGAGACCCCAGGTCATATATATTATTAAAAAAAAAACACAATTTCATGTTCCAGAACATAAAAAAAGGTTTATTTTGAACACATTCAAATTTAATATTAGAAGAAGCACTATAATAGTATCTCACTATTAATTCCCTTGCCTCTTCCCAAAATATGGCAATCTGCATAAGAATCATCTCCCAAAATAAGAGAATGTCTTTGGAAATTGAAGAGGAAGAAAAAAAAAATCTCAGACACACTAGAAAACTCCGGGCTGCTTTCTTTTTCATTATAAGTAAGACAAGGTTCATGAGAGTAAGCATCAGTGCTTGATTCTTTAGAAGTTGAAAATTAGATCAAATGAATTGGAGGACAACTACATCGTGTGTTAATGTTTTCTTTCTCGAATGAAGAAAATGAGATGATGTGAGCCATGACTCCATTTGAAAATGAAACCTTGTATTTCTATTTGCTTCCACGTTAAAGCACACTGTTTTTCATTTTAGACTTTTCATGTTGGTAAATGTTGCAATACTTTACATTCATTAGGCACAGGCCCATCTACTATGTGCAAGCAAGACAAGCACACATATATCATCCCCAAAAAGCATCATTTCTAAATTACGCAGTAAATAAATGAGACTAAGCCAGAAACTCAAGCTCCACAACCCTTAACCACAAATGTTAAAAAAAAAAAAAAATTAGCAACCTTGGTTGGGTCAAAGTTCCCTACTCTTATAAGATCAATTTATGAACAATCTGTTAAGCTCTCATCATGCCAAATAAACCAATCACCCAAGAATACACTGACCCTAACTTGTAACAGACAAAAAAAATGCTTCAAGAAGAAAACCGGACTAATCAGATTTCTGGCTCTCTTTTGCCAATGCGTGATGCATAAGAAATCTAGTATTGCCAGGAAGCTTGGGTTGGTTTCTGAATAGCTGGTTACAGAAGTCAGCAGCAAAGTCAAAATAAAGTAGCAATTCACAATGAGATGACAGTGAGCAAGCATCTTTAAATTTATAATTGCCCTTGATTCTATTTAATTTAGCTTTAAGTCATGACTCATAAGTGAGACAGATGGTTATACTAAGCAGGTATCAAATATGACAAGAAGCTAGCTGTGATTATTTGGTTGTACTATTTCCATTTGGGGACTTTTTCTGCCAACACTTTTCCTATGATGGCTATTAAATTTTATAGGATTTTTCCCACCATTAGTTGTAATAGCATTTGCATATTAAATGCTCATGACAAATGAAAACCATGATTCCATTGTTTCACATGGTGAAAACCATGGTTACTGCTCTTCTAAATGGAGAACAAATCTAAACAGAATCATGTAATTCCTCCACCTTATATGATACCCATATAAGCTCTGTGGGAAAGCCTATTTACTTTGCAACTCTTTTTGAAACAACATAGATTTTGCACATGTGAAAAAAAATGCCACTGTAAGCCAATCAGAAGATAGCCCAAGTGTTATTTTTGTTGAGGGAATTTGTTTACAATTGAATATAATTCTTCTTCTGTCCACTTAACTGAGAACCTCCCCTTTCATGGGGCTAAAAGGGAAAAGCCTGGTGGCTACTAACTACACCCAATTACGAAAACAAGGCAGAAGGCAGATATTAAGAGTTTCTTAGTCAGTTTTCTTCTTTAAGAAAACTCAGCAACTTGTTATGGAACTTTCTGGACTTATTGTTCTGGGTTATTGTTCTAGATTAGAATTTATAAGTAAACAATTACTCAAGAGTCATTTAGATCTAGCAAAACAAGTTATAAGAAACTATGCATTTTGGAATCTATAAAACTACTGAAATATACAACTACTGGATCATTCTAGATCGTTTTGGTTCAGCTTACTCATCACTTCTCTACCACAATAATCTCTCAAGGCACTATCTCTTCTGTTTAAAGTAGCGTTGAAACTGCATAACTGTCCCATTCTGTCTACCAAATCCCTTTCCAAAACTCAGTTGTTCCAAGAATCCTTCAGAAATGAAAGATCCTCAGTAGTTAAGGAACCGCTATTCAAACCTTTCATTTATTTTCATTTTACCTCTCTCAGATGCATATTTTCACTCTTTTTCATGTTCTTCCTGAGTACATCTAGTTCAAAAATTTCTGACTCATAATGGGCCCATACGAATATGAATTTGTTTGAAATCACATGCAATTTGTTATTAAAAGAACATCTTAGAAATTGTTTAAGTAAATATTGTAGAATTGCTAACTTAAAAGTCATTTTGTCATCTTTTTCATCTCTTTTCCCCATCCCTTCCTTTGTCCACCCAGCATTCGGCATGACAAAAGTACAATGTGAGGAACAGTGGTTGTGTTTGTTGAGAGAATCAGAAGAAGAAATGTATTCGCTCATTCAGTTTTTTATTTGTTCATTTAATCACCTCTTATAGCAAAGATGACAAGAGATTTGTGGTGCCTCACCATTATTTGCCCAAATTTGCCCAAACTTTGGGCAAACTGGACAAACTCTCAGAGATCTGGCTTGGTTTGGGGGCCATGAGAGGAAACATCTGTGCTGTTAGGAGCCCTTGATCAAAAACCAAATCCTACTTGGTGATAAACATTAGTTTTTTAAGTATTAGTTTCCCCTTCCTAACTACACACAAATACACCAAGTTGAACTTCTTAGCAATCCAAAAGTGAGATGCAATAGGCTGTAAATGTTAGTGCACAACTAACTGTGCTGCTTTGGGCAAATCACTTAACCTCTCTGAGACTCAATTTCCACATTTTTGAAACCCAAGCTCTATGATATTATTGTTCTCTAAGAGAAATGGGTTAAACACCTAAGCATGATAATTCTCTTTATTCCAGCATAAAATTCATAGTCCCAAGAATTTCTGCCTGCTGTTTAGTCTTTCCTAATGTCCTTTCTGGAAGTATTTTTCTTCCAAAATACTTTGGAAAGCATACCACAACTCAGTTTCTACCCGGTCAATGCCACCTACATGTTCCATTTGTAAAATGTTCTCTTTTTTTTTTTACATTGTAGAAATATTCAGTCTAAAAACCATTCCAACTAGTGTGTTCACTAGTTTTCATTTTTGAAACAGAATACTGAATCTTTTGTAAATGTGATGGGAGTTTTCACACAATTCTGGGTTTATCTTAAATAATGCTGTGGAAACACTGATACTATAGAAAATAGAAAGTTTCACTGCTATTTTCATTTTATCTAATGAACACAGAGGGAAAGCTCAGATCTGAGAAAGAAAAAATAATAAGCTAGAATCATAAGAGGGCTATTTGTTACAAATTTTAAATAGATGCAGCTTGGTTAAGGACGCCAAACAAGAATGTCAAATCTATTTAAGACATTTAAACATGTTAACAATATTTTAAACAATGAGTGGTTATCTGTCATTGGGTTCTTTATGGTGTTTCACACATTAACACAGTAAATTACAAGCAGATAGAGATATGCAGAATTGTACAGAATTGCATGCTTACTAGCCAAGCCATGACACAGAAAGTTATTGGTGTTATATGACATTGATTGAATTGCTGCTAAGCCCCAAAAAGATCATGCTGGCAATGATAATGGTCCCAGGCATCAAATCCCCAGATACTGGTTCATTTTGTTCAAGGCATCACACACTGTGTTCAAATCACTGCGAAGGTCCTGCACCACGTTTTCAATACTTCTGGTGTCTTTCAGAATTTCAATACTCTGTGTATAGGGATTGAAGTACACAGAAAAGGGACGGGTAATTGACTTTGCAAAGTCCCTACAAAATAAACAGAAATAGAAGGATATGTGATCAACTCTCATTGGTACAGGAGATACAGATAGAAGGAAGGAACAGAGCCAGAAAAATAAAAAGTAATATTCTGGAGATGGAAGAAACACAAGCTTTACCTCATCTTTTCTTTGGCTTCTTCAAAACTTTCTGAAACAAAGTAGGCTTCCTGGAATGTGGTGATAAGGCATTCCTGTAAGCAAGTTGTCTTTGGGTCAAAGGCTTTCACACATGCCTTGTCAGAAAGAGCATGCTGCAAAACATACCACAAAACCCGTTAAACTCCATAATGAGACTTCCAAAGTGCCATGATGTCACATTTCTACAACACAGCTCAGTATTTTTACAGAGCTGCTCAGTTACTGGTCTGCCATGAAATATGGTACTCTCTAAAATTGCAGGGTGACTTGTGTGTTAGGGGTTTTGTTTTGTTTAAGTCTGTTAGAAGCCAAGGGGGAAAATGAGATTATGGTATTATTTTATGTATTATCAGACAAATTCATATGGAAGGACAGTTCAGAGCTATATCCCAAAAGAAATGGAATTTTAAATCTATGCTATGAATAGAAGTAGGGAGAGAGTATAAATATGGTCCTAAATTTATTGCTATAAGCAATGTACTGAAATTTTACTTAAATGGCAGAAGTAATAATTACCTGCGTGGAAAGGTAATTGGGACTCTGACTGAACTATTTGTGGCCTCATTGTGAGACATTTTGAGGCCAGGTACTGTGTATCAACAGAGTCTGGAGTGGGCTTGTATATTTGAGGATATTTGCAAAGCATTCATTTCCTTTCCAGCAAGTACAGCAGAGCAATATACAGCAGATAAATATTGTCAGGTGGGGAAATGAGAGCTAATATTAATAGTTACAGTTATGCACAGAGAAGGCATTAGGAAAACAGGGAAGCCAATGTAATTACTCTTTGAACCATCGTTAGCTCCATTCAACTCACTACAAGACTGGCACTGAGAACAGCAAGAAACAATGGATAATTGTCTTCTCAAGATACATTCATTGATGCTGAAAGTTAGTGGTCATTTCCTGCCATGTGCCACGGGCCTATTTATAGGCCCTGGATTAATGGTTCTCAAACCTCATGTGCATAAGGATGACAGAGGAGACTGGGGGGGGGGGGGGATGCAAATACCCAGGCCTCAGTTTTATTTAGCAGGTTTGGATAAGTCCCAGGAATCTGCATTTTAAAGGCATCCGAGGTGGTTCAGACTCCAGTGGTTGTGAACTATATTTTGAGAACTACTCTTCCTGATTCTGTCTTATTCTTAATTTAAAGGGTAAATTCGTTGGGAGGAGAGAAGCAGAGTGAGAGAAGGGGCAGCAGAAACTTCCTTGAATGGAGAGAAAATGGGCTCTACTCCAGATGTTACCACCGTCAAGCTGGGTTACCTTGGCCTCTCTGTGCCTCTGTTTCCTTAACTGTAAATGAGAGGTTTGAGCTGGATGATTTCTGAAGACACTTCATTCGAGCCTCTGGGTTCCACCCAAAGCACTTTTCTACCTCTCAACACAAGAGGTAGCTTGCTAAAGTTTCCTGGAGAAATGCTGAAAAATCTTTCCTGTTCAAACTCTTGGTACATTCCCCAACAACTTCAAAATGCACGAAATGATTTGCGGCAGCCTTCCATGAACAAGGCTGTGGTTTGAAAATACAATTGCAAACCAAGGGACTAACATGCAAGAAAAAGGGCACGAGGCCCCACCTACATGCAATTTTCTTTCCCGCAAAGTTGCATTGTCCAGATCAATGCATATATGAATCAGGGAAGGCAGAGGGCCTCCGGGAATGAACTCATTCATTCTTTTTGGCCCACAGAGCAACTTCATTATAAGCAGAAGGTCACTACACCTGCAAATGCATTTGTGCTAGATTCAATCCAGTGCCGTTAACATCAAGGGATTTTGGTTCCATGTGACTAATAATTCTGTCCATGTTTTAAAAACAACTTCACAGTTTCAAGAAACACATGTCTTTTTCTGAAAGCTGATGTGCCTTTGCAAAGAACAGGCCTCCTACTGACTTGCTGTGGTTTTCAGAATTAGAAGCGGCTTTCTTTGCAGCCATGTACTCGAGGTGGGTTTTATTTCACCCACCAGTATATATGTAAGGAAGGACAGTGACGGATTCAGTATCCTTGATCTTTCCATGTTCTCATGCTCACAATCAGGGACATGAGCTGAGTGGTAGCCAAACAGACCATGAAAACAGTTAAACCTCTGCTCCATCAGACAGGGCATCCCTGCTGAGCCAACGACTTTTCATTGGGTCAATACAAGCACAAGAAGGAGATGAAACTCTTCTGCTTGAATTTTAAACGCTTTGATAGGCCATTAGCAACCCAGGAGCCACCGTGTGTAAAGGAGGCCCCTAGACTGTGTGTGTACAATAACAGAGACTGAAACCGGTGGAGTTTTAGAAAGAATTATCATGTGACAATTCCACTGGATACTCAGATGAGCCCATCTAGTCATTTTAACTAGTAAAGGGGAGGAAAGTAGACCATGAAAAAGCACAGAGGGCAGGGTGGTGTGGCCCAGCCTTCAAGTAAAGTCAGCAGATTCACAGTATAAAACTTGAGGCAAAGACCATTAGGCAAGACATATCACTCTTGCCTGATATAACAATCAAAGGAAAACCTGGGAGCTGAATATTGTAAGCGCTCAACAATGCAGTGTATCTTCAGCTGCCTAATGTGTCCAATATGCTAATTACCTAGTGGGAACCTCTCCATCCATGGGATATGGGATCAGTGCTGCTCCTTGGCTATTACAACAATAGGCGTGATAGTGGTACCCAAGGATTAGCCACCTGGAGGATGATAAGAGCCTGGGGCTGGGGGGCAACCAGTGAGTGAAGCCAACAAATGAGGTGGTGCTCACACCTGTAAGTGGTCTCATTTACCTGTGGGATGACTGCCAGAAACATCCATACAGCCTAAGAGGCTCCTGTTTCTGAATCCTAGAGTATGGCCCAAAGTCTATGAAATAGCATCCAGGTCTCCCCTGATGCTCCATGGAGTGGAGCCCATTGAGTCCGATTCTCAGCTCCTATCCACGTCGATCTCTAAGCTGCCTCAGTTTGAGGGACCAGCTTCTGTGCCCTCCCCTCTATGTCCAGAGTGGATTCTCTGTAAACATGGAGTCACACTGCTTGCTGTCTCCAGGAGACACTGTGGTGAATCCTTCCCAAAGCATTAACAGTCTGATATCCTAAGGTCTGCAAGAATTAATCCAACTTCAGCAGACAGAGGCTTTATAAGGCTGAGAGAATGTGGCTGACAGTCTTTTTGTCTTAAGCCATTTTAAAAGTGCAGGAGTGCTTGAGAATCACCTGCTCTCATCGAAACGATCTGTAGAAGGACTGTTTTGGATTTACCAATAGTGCTTAAGACAAGTGTGCAGGACTGGGAGCTGTGAGTCCTGGGTCCTAAATACAGTTGTCCCAGAGGCATGATATCAAATGAGTCAGGACTTCCCCAGGTTGAGACAGAGTGTCTTCTTTGATAAAACTGAAAAGGCTGATCTACATGAATTCTAAAGTTCTCCCTGCAATATCATTTTTAAGGGGCCTGTTGGTGAGTCTGGGTGACTCAGTCAGTTGAATGTCCAACTCTTGATTAGGCTCAGGTGATGATCTCATGGTCATGGGATCAAGCCTGCATTGGGCTCTGTGCTGAGCATGCTTAAGATTATCTCTATGCCCTGTATGTCTGTCCCTCTCCCCAACTCACATGCTCTCTCTCTCTCTCTCTCTCTCTAAAATAAATTTTTAAAAAAATTAAAGGTCCTGCAGATATGCTGCACTCCCTGTCATCTCCCTCCTCCACCCAGGCAGCACAAACTGGCCATAGCAGCCTTTCCCACTGGCCTAGCCATGGCCTTGCCACCCTTCCCAACACAAATGGCCGTTAGCAATTGATGGGCTTCGTCCACAAATGAAGGCTTATTTGCCATTCCAGCCTTTTAAATACAAAATTCTTTTTTTCAACATCAAGTTGCCTGGAACCCAATTGTTACCTATAGTTTCTATGTGACTTTGGGCAAGTTATTACACATCTGGAAGCCTAGTCCAGTACCTGTCTGAAAAATGGGACTACTAATAGTATCCAGACCCCAGGGTTGTGCCCAGCACATGCGAAGCACCGGTATGCTGAATTATTATTGCCACTTCAGTCTGGAGATGACGTTGGTGTCCACAGGCGTTCAGCCACACCTGCCACCATTGATACAGCTCTTCTCCCTCCTGCATCCAGAACCCACAGACAAACCCATGGCACTAGCTATAATGCTTCCAGGGTTTAGACTGCAACATTGCCTGCCCCAAGTTCATCAGTTTAAAATCTTCCTTCCTCCCAGCCACCTGCCTTTGCAGACACAGAGTTATTATCTCAGCTATGCTCCATGTAAATCCTGTGATCCTCACCCTCTATATTAGGACTGGTTTAAGTTGGGAAAAAACTCAAGTGTGAAATCAGGTTTAGAGGTAGTTTGGGCCCTAGATTCTGAATAAGAATTTGTAAACATTCCTACACTCACACTGCAACCACCTTCTCCCCCCAATCAGAACAGCAAATATATACATTTGTATATGTAGATATGCATGTATGCATGTAATATTTTTTAAACTTCCCCAAATGTCTCTCCTGCTAACCAACTACCAAGTGCCATCAACATTCCTATTGCTCAACTGGGTGATAATACCATCACACCTTTTTTATCCTCTCTCCAGTGATGTTGAAAGTTTCATCAGTGTGAATAAGCTGCAGGTTCAGGGAACAAATTCCCACCTCAAACAATCTCTTCGATTTGTTTGTGACTAGAGTTAGTGCTCATGGCTCCAGAGTTCTCCCTCCTTTCCCCTGCTCAGATGGCTCACACCTCCCTATCCAGCCCTTCTTTTTCCTGAAACTACCATCGTTAGTAAAAATCAAGCCCCATGTCAGCCTCTGCACTAACAGTGCTGAGCCTGCTTGGGATTCTCTCTCTCTCTCTCTCTCTCTCTCTCTCTCTCTCTCTCAAGATAAATAAATAAATAAACGTTTATTTTAAAAAGCAATACAATAATGTCACTGTGCAAGGATATCCTAAAACTAGGGCAAAATAATAATAATAATTAACATTTCAAAAACCATCAGCTTTGTCAAAACCTGAAACACAGAACAGATGGATTTATATGTACTATTTCAGTGACTATGGGGTAGGTGCTAAAGCTGTTTACAAAAAGCATCTAATCTATTCCTTTAAGGAAATGAAGAACTAGACTTTCTACCCTTTCTTTCCCCTAAAAAAGGAGAAAGTACCTTTTGCTTTTCAGATGGATTAACTTTTTGAGATAAGACTTAGCCAGTTCATCATTAGCAATCATTTTCTTCCCACTGCCCACCCTTCAGTGTTGCTTCTCCATGAGAATTGGAGTCAACAAAGACCCAAATCAACCACTTTCTTAGAACTTCTAGCGGCTACTAGTGACTCCAAGTTCCTTGAAATCTCAGACCTCCAATTTTGGGCTTGTTGAATGAAATGAGTAACTAAATGAGTGAATAATAAATTTAAAAATGAGACACATATAATAGGGTCAATTCTGAGACAGAGAGAAAAAGCAGGAAGGACACATGTAAGGAAACAGCAATTGATGACCTTACTTTAAACGTTTTTTTAAAGTCAGATTTCCAGATGATTTAGCTCAATATTAACTGCCCCCCAGAGTGATGAAGATATGGAAAACCCCTACCCAAGCACACTTTTGGAATTCCTGAAAGTACATCACAGAACAGATAAGAGAGGGAACAACCACTGATGAGGTTAAAAAAGTAGCCTTGTGGTTCTCAGATGCAGCTTTTACAAGCTTTTCCATATTTATTTTGTTTCTCTCTTCAAAGGCTGTCAAAAAATAAGCACTGTAATCATCGAAAAAATAAGAGGCAAAAATGAAAGCTATCCTCCAAACTAGAGATACACCACTTGGGAGTACTTGACCAGTGCTGTAAAGCAACATCTACACCCAGGAAAATTGAGCCTCTTACAGCACAAATTTTAAAACGTGTTCTGTTCAAGGAGAGAAGGTGAATCATGGATTTTTATGTAAAAGTGATAAAGACTGTGCCAAAACCTCCAACTTAGCTGGGACCTACATTCGGACTACAGTTTAAAAGAACAAGAAATATTTCACCGCAAAAGCTAACTGCATTAAAAATCGTAAATGTGTTTGACACAGGAATTATTACAATGCTATCAATAAAGAGATCCCCCCTGTCCTCCCTGGGTTCAGGATTATCATCTGTCCATGCAAACAAAAGTTAGACAGAAGTACTCAGAAGCTGTGTGAGGATTCCGGACATTTGCACAGAGCGGGGCGGAGATGAGGGGAGGGGTGGGGATATGGAAAGCATCCTGTGTTATGTATTCTCTGTGAACAATCAGAAGATACTTCTCGTAAAAGAATTTCTGAATTGTAAAAATGGTCCACAGTAGCAATCACTGGGATGGTGGAGTGTAGAAATTTGAGAATGGAAGAATGCTAATGACCAGAGGTGATGGACCAGAACAAGATTCACGGCAGACAATGCCCTTCGGTATACACATCCCTGGCTGATTTCCATTTCCAGACATTTCTGTCCGCAACAAAAGCAACAAAAACAACAGATTCACCCCAATGCTGCCTATATATGCCCCATTAATCCGATTAGAGGACCCTGTCGAAAGTTGGGGCAATGAGAGAGATTTGTTTCTTTTGTTTCTGGTGTCATTTATAAAGCTTCTGAGGGGAATGTAAATAGATGTAGCTCAAGAGACACATCGTTTTCTAATTCTTTTCTCGTGGAAACCAAGAATACAAGAATATGACATCATGCTATTGCTGTGGGCTTTGGCCACGCACTGAAATGTTTTTGTTGTTGTTGAGAATTTCAAGTAAAAAAATAAATTACCACATTACATCAGGCTTTTGTCATGTTAAATGTTATCAACTACTCCAGCCATGCCGAGCCTCAGGCAGCTCCCTAAATGGGCCAGCATTTGATGAGAGCACATGCTGCTGTCGGCTGACTATTCCCTGCATTTTATCCTCTCCTTATTCATCCTTTCCACCCCTCAAGAATCAGCTTGGGCAGCAAGGCACTTGTCAGGAGCCTTCCCAGGCATGGGCTAGTAATTGTCAAGCACATTGGTCACAGTTTGGTCACAGTTTGCACTAACAGATTGGCTGCTTACCCCCTTGCACTAGTAAGTAAACTCTCTGATAACAGGGATCCCAGGCGGGACAACCTACTGGTTAATGGCTGGAATCCTGGAGTCTAGTCTACCTGGACTTGGGTCCAGCTCCAACGCTTATTAGCTTTGTGACCTTGGGGAAGTTCCTTAATATCTTTATGCTTATGTGATAATAATACTGTTTATCTCATTGAGTTGTTATGACAATTAAGTAGGTTAATATGTTTAAAACACCTATAATACTAATTTAGGTCTATTTAAGTGTCCACTGAGGTAGTTGTTTTCTTCTTCTTTCTTTCTTTCTTTCTTCTTTCTCCTCTTTCTCCTCCTCCTCCTCCTCCTTCATTATTTATATCCCCAGAAACTGACACAGTACATGGCACATAGTAGGTGTTCAATCAAATGTTTGAGGAGTGAATTAATGAATGAATGGCACCATAAAGCAAATAGACTTAATAAAACTACAGGTAAGTTGTATCTTTCAAGAATATAAACAGCCAAGACGTTCCAATAATCATTTTCAACTATCAGGATAATCCATACTCCAAATAAAAACCCTAAGATGGTTGATAATCCTGATCTGAGTTTGGATAATCAAAGAAAGATTAAATTATTTTCAGTACATTTCCAGATTATACATCACACTGCATTCTAAATTCATCAAAACTTGCTGTCCCCCAGTGGTATAGATAGCACTTGTTAAGTAACCAGAAGATTTAAATGATCAGATGATCCAGGCCCCAACATTTCTGAATAAATGACCATTTTACTGTATTTTAAGGCAAAAAAAAAAAATAGCATTCCCTAGGCATCACTACACATTAGCTACCTCTCTCAACATAGGTATATTTTGGCTTTTTCCCCCAAATTACATATGTCCACAAATGTTTTAAAACACATTAATTTCGAAGAATATAACATAATCTCAAATTCCCTTTGGAAAGCAAATTCTAGGGAGTCCATGGGAGCCTTGGGGATAAGAGAAATGAGAATAGCCAAGCTATCCTTATAAGGAAATTTCAATGAAGTGATCCCTGCTAACTTGCTGCCCACTTTTCAGCACTAAATTTAGGCCAGTCATATGTTACCCAACACAAGCATACATTTGTCATTCCTGTTAATCTGTGCATATGGCTGCTTGTCCACACACCTAGAAAGGCATGACCCATTTTCAGAGATGTGAAAAGTTAGGTTAGCACCCACATCTGAGGTGCCAAATCCTCTGTATTAAATATTTATGGGGTACCTATGAGTAGAACTGCTCAGACAAACAAATCAATATTTTCCATGACCTTGAACCAGTTTGCTCAGGAAGGATGTTTTCATTCACAGCTTCATACCTTCAATTCTCCAATGGAGGAAAGGAGTCCTGCTCCATATGCCCGCAGTTGCCCTTCTTGCTTGCAAAGGCCGAACTCGATCGTGAAGAAATAGCACTGAAAGAAAAAAATGAAAAAAAAAAAAAAAAAACATGGACACACATCCAATGAACTAGTCAACACAGCTCTTCTATAGAATAAATGGCACCCAAAATAAAATGGTGCACTGGGCATACTATCTTCAACACTGTCCATTTAAATACATTTGAATCAAGATGTTCGTTAAAATCTATTCTCTTGCTTAATAATCCCTCCCTAGGTTAAAAGTATACAGAAAAGTTTTTAAATACTAAGAGTCATGTGCTTGGTGGATTCAGAAACCCCATAAGTCAACTATATCCCTGGAAATAATTTTAAAAATTAAAAAGCTACAGATTTAGAAATGAATGGTTATGTCACAGTCATACCACCATAAGAATATGCTTCTCTATTTACCCAGTTGGGTTTCAGTTGACATAAATAAGTTCATGCAAATGTGGAAAAATAACTTGGAATCCAGTAATCTCAAACTCATTTTTGTGGTTTGTTTATTCATTCAACAAACATTTGTTGAGTACTTAGTAGGTGCCAATGTTCGGTAAAGAACTGTGGTACAGAAACAAGAACAAGACCAAAAAAGCAAGTACACGCCTACTAAATTACCAAAACCACAATTTTAGCCTGATTTTTTCAGTGAGATCTTAAATGTATATCTATGAATGCTACACATAGATACATGTATGTGTGTATAGACACATGTATGTGTATATATATACATATATAAAAACATATATAGTAAGAACCATTTCGCCCACCTGAGTTTTACCAACATCAACTACTACAGCTTTCCTAAGACATTAAAATCTACAGTTGTTTCTGTTGAGTTTAAGAAACCAACCTAGACCTACAGAAACCTCTGTACAACCAAAAAATCTCCCAATGCTCTTGAGAGAGACTGAAATCACACCATTTTTGCTCTGGGAGAAAAGTGAGAAGTTGACAGTGAGCAATACAAATTACATTAAATTAACACTGCCCTCCATTAGTGATGATAGAGCACTGACAGTGTTGAGAAAGAGAATTTAAACACCCCTGAAAAGTGGTGGAAAATAATAATTATTTCTAGCCCACAACAGTTTGCTCTATTTTCATTTGGAGGTTAAGATGTCCCTTTGTTCAGAAGGGTTTTATATTTTTTAAACGTGAGGATGATCCATGAAGTTGAATGGGCTGAACCCAAAGTACTGGTCATTGGAGGTCAAGGAGTTAAACCTCCCAAGGCAAAACTTGTTCCCTGATTCACCTCCCCAAAAGGGTAAAATTATAGTCCTTCTTCCCCTCATCACCCACAATGCCCACCAGCCCTCCTTCTTACTCTGTTCTGACTTATCTTTCTTTCCCATTGTACCACCTTTTTGACATGGTCTTTAATTTCTTAATGTATGATACACAGTGTCATCTGTCCCCTCACTACAAACTATAAACTCCATGAGAACAAGTATCTGCTCATCTGGAACAGGGTCCCAACCACAACCCTGTTGGCACTTCAGGCTGGATAATTTTTTTTTTATATAGTTTATGGTCAGGTTGGTTTCCATATAACACCCAGTGCTCTTCTCCACAAGTGCCCTCCTCCATGCCCATGACTCCCCTTCCTCTTTTCCCCTCCCCCTTCAGCCCTCAGTTTGTTCTCAGTATTCAAGAGTCTCTCATGATTTGCCTCCCTCCCTCTGCCTAACTCTTTTTCATCCCTTCCCCTCCCCATGGTCCTCTGTTAAGTTTCTCCTGTTAGACCTATGAGTGAAAACATATGGTATCTGTCCT